>JAZKJV010007358.1:600000-986297 GCA_037367405.1 Ottelia alismoides | reverse complement strand
TCCTTTTGTCACCCTTCTTACCTTCACTCCATCTCTACTATCACACCCTCCCTCCCTTCATTTCCCCTCTCTTCATGATGGGCCATACTCCATTTCAACAGGATTTTACGGCTGCTTCATTTCATGCCCATCATTCCCTCCCACTCTCTTGGGAGGTCGGAACTCCGACCGACATCCCATCTTCTCCCTACCCACCTTCTTATTCTAGGCATGCTGTCCTAAAAGAAGACACCCGAAGAGTTCAGATTGACCAGATACGAGACACGGGTGATATGTGTACCATGCCATTCTTTCACTCTGTACTTATAATGTAGACTACTCGAGAACGTGGTATCACGTAATTCCTCCAGGATTGCCTAGTCTGCTCTCCTACGATCTCCTAGACTCTCTAGATCCATGAAAATCTCTGTAACTACCCATAATGACTTGTGCTTGATATCAACAGGTTAGTGGCATGGCTTTCCATAAATGAATCGAAAGGGAGATACACCCAAAGGAGTCTTGAAGGATGTCTGGTAAACCCACAGAGCCGAGTCTGAAAGCTACGACCAATCCTTTCAGTCTTGGTAGAGGAACTTTTGCAATATCATCTTTATCTCCCTATTCAAGACCTCACCAAGACCATTCGTTTGTCGATGATACGGAGTAGCTACCTGATTGTCAATGTTGAACCCGTTAGTAAGGGCTCTTACCATATCGTTGATGAAATGAGTACTCCCTTCAGAAATCAGAACTCTAGGCACACTCAAACAAGGAATGGCGTTCTTCCTCAAAAATCTACAAATTGTCTTCGCATCAACTGTTCGAGCGGGGATATCCTGAACCCAACAACTCACAATAATCCATGGCCAACAGAATGTACTTAAATCCCTGACTCTTAGGGAATGGACCCATAAAATCGATTCCCCATGCGTCAAAAATCTCACAGAAGTGAATGGGATGCATCAACATCATATCTCTATGTCCACAAGTACACATCCTCTGATAGTCAGTACACATCTTCACGAATGCATCAACATCCTTGAAGAGTGTAAGCCGCCAAAGGCCTGATTGAAGCCACCTTCTCTGTCGTCGTCCTCCCAGAATGATGTCATCTTGCCTCCATCTTGTGACAATAGGTGAGGACAATGTGGTGTTCCTCCTGAGGAATACACCAACGCAAGACACTATCCCCTAATTCATGGTAAAGGGTGGGATCCTCCCAATGGTGTAACTTAGCCTTTGCAAGGAAGGTCTCAATTCGATGATTGGTCCAACCTTGTGAACTTTTTTTGATGACAAGATAGTTCACAATGTCAGCATACCATGGAAGTGAGGTGACATCAAGTATCACCTCATCTAGAAAGTCTCAGTGATATGTGTAGGAACTCAGAAGTCTCATGAAGTCTAATCTAGAGAGGTGATTCCCCACAACATTCTTTACTCTAAGCTTATCCTTAATCTCACCAACAAATTCCTGAAGTAGAAGTATCCATTTAGTAATCTGTGCCTTGGCATCCTTCTTATCCATTAAGTACCTGCTGGCGGTGTGGTATGTGAAAATGATAATCTTGGATCCAATGATGTAAGATCTGAACTTGTCTAAAGAAAAGACTACAACTAGCATTTATTTCTCTATAGCTGTGTAAGTTCTTTGGCAGAATCCAAAGTCCTGCTAGCGTAGTGAATGGCATACAGAAGGACATCCCTCCTCTAACTTAAAACAGTCCCTACGAAAAAATCTAAGGCATCCGTCATGATCTCAAATGGAGAGACCAAACAGGTGGCTGAAGGACATGTGCCTTTACAACTAGATTCTTGAGAGTCTTAAATTATGGAAACACTTATCATCTACAAGAACTCTATGTCTTTCGTGAGAAGATCAGTAAACTATCAGGAAATTTGACAGAAGTCTTGAATGAACCGTCGGTAAAAACCAACATGCCCCAGAAAAGACCACAACTACTTTAGATTGGACTATGGATTGAGCTTCTTGATGATGCCCAGCATTGCCGGATCAACCTCCATGCCCTTATTGGAGATGATGTGACCAAGGACCATCCCCTTAGTCATCATGAAATAACTCTTCTCCCAATATAAAACAAAATTGACTTCTACACAATGCTAAAGCATACAGTCTAGTCTACAAAGGCAAGCATCAAAATCATTACCATAGACTGAGAAATCGTCCATGAAGACCTCAAAAATTCACCCACCATGTCCAAGAAAATTGAAAGCATACATCTTTGGAATGTGGCCGGGCATTACATAAACCAAATGGCATCCGTCTAATAGCATACATTCTGAACGGATAGATAAATATCATAATGGATGCATGATTATATTCGAAGTACCCGTCATGAAGCAATGATGAATCTTCCTAGCAAATCTCTCAATAATCTGATCAATATATGATAGTGTGAAGTGGTCCTTCTTGTTCGCCTAATTCAATTGTCTGTAGTCCACACATACTTGCCAAGAAGTTAGTATTTGAGTAGCAATATCCTCTCCATCCTCATTGATAATTGTAGTGATACCCGTCTTCTTGGGTATCACATGAACTGGACTGACCCATTTAGAGTTGGAGATGGGTAGATAAAATCGATGCTTCACCACTTGGAAATTTCATGCATAACCTCCTCTTGAATATTCGGGTTCAGCATGCATTGAAACTCACGAGATAGTTTGGCATCATCCTCTAAAAAGAGGTGGTGGGAGCGTAGGGCTAGACTAATCCCATGGAAATCTTCTACTGACCATCCAATCGCCTTGCAATTTCTTTCAAGAACCTCCATCAGGTGAGATTCTTGGTCATCATTCAAATCATCAGAGATTATTACTAGAAACATGTTGGGCTCTCTTGAATGAATTGGTAGGTCATGCTCTATGGTAATGGATTCATCTCTGGGTGGGTGAGAGTGGGTAAATCTGGCTAAGGGTCTGAGTGAATGCAACTAGCTAGATCTGTATGTGAAAGCTCTCTTTAATCATCTTATGGAGACTACCCTACTGATGACTGACGAGACTGTACTAGCTCGGTCCCCATACTAGTTGTAGGCTCTACTGAAATTAATATGGAATATACTCATAAAACTCATGCCATCAAAATCCATGTCTAAATCAGATGGCTCACTATCTGAAGCATAATAAATAACAACATTAGTACTATAATCTACTTCCTCAGCCTCTAATGTATCCTTCTCCACAAATGTGCTCTCCAAACTCTCATCAACTGGTGATTGGAAATCCGACGGATATAAAATCATGACAAGAGAAAGTGAAACATGATCTTCCCATACTGTTTCATTATCTGTAATCACAAATCACACTCATGGTGGATGTATGACTCTATATCTGATGTCTTGAGCAGGCTCTGGCAATAGAATCCTCAATTATCTCTATTTGTCTACTCTCGCCCTCAAAGCGAAAGTACACCTTTGTGCTACCATAATCAGACACAGCCTTAGCTGTCGCTAGAAAAGTTCATCCCAACATCATTCACACATTCAACAATGAATTGCGAACCCTGAATGGTAACGACAACATCCTTAAGTAATCCCTTCAGCCTCTTGATTGATCTATCAACAAACTATAAGACCGTCCTTCTTGGCCTAAGATGTCCAAACTCGAGCTTATTGAGTAAAGAAGAAGAAGAAGAAGGTAAATCGAAGAACCATTATATCATAGAGTGCGATCGAATATCTGCTCCTGCATCTAACATCTGACATATGGAGCTCTTGTATCTGGTCTCTTGGCTAGAAGGCAGCTCTTGATGGCATAACATGTGGCTTTGGTGAGCACATGGATCTCTGAATAGTCGTTGCTCCTCTTCTTCCTGCGGACAATGGTCTTCTCTCTAAGTCTCTTCTAGAAGAGAGGTATGTATGCCAAAGCCTCTAAAAGAGTCAGCAGGATTTGGAATCTATATATCATGCTCTCATTAAACTCCATGAGTTGTCTCTTTTGGGGATTTTTTATTTCATTTTCCTAAGCGGAGTTCTTGAAGAAAAGGAATAGATGGACCCTCCATAGAAGAACGAGGGGATAGGAACAAGAATTGTTGTTCGCACATGTGTAGGACTGGCATCAATAAAATCATCACCATCACCATAAGATGAACTACTAGAAGAAGAAGAAGAAACCTTACTTTTATTTTCCTTTTTGGATTTTTCTTCTATACATTTCTTTGTATTTTCTGTCATCATCAATGATACAAATGAAGGAATAAGAGCGGGTGTATCTGTCCAAGTAATACTGGCAGCATCAGTACCACAATCAGCAACATGTATAGCAGCATCAACATTTCTCTCTAGCTCAGCAAGTATGGTGGCATTAACACCACCATCTGCGACTGGAGTATGACGGCATCAACACCATCCTCTCGATCATCAGGATCACCACCTTCAGCAACTAGTATAGCGACATCAACACCCTTCTCTCTCTCATCTGGCACGCTTGAATCTGCATATGCATCTGCTCCTTGCCTAGATGAGGCATCGTCGAATGGAACTCTACCACTACTGAGTGTCATAAAATCATCATCACATAAATAATGAATATCATCAAATACCTCACTTTGGATGGTAGGCTCTATTAACTATACCTTCTCGGACTTCCACTTCAAATTGTTTGGGTAAGGCTCAATCTGAGCAGGAATGGTGGCCTTACCCTTCATCTCATATATGAACTCATCCATCTCTTGCCTAAAAGTTGTATGCTACTTTGAAATATAGTGAGTGAGATCCTCTAAAATTGGGTTCTCATAAAAAGGAGTATGAGACCCGGATGAGCTGCCTCACTAGAAATGACATGGTTGAGAAAACTGGTGTTGCTGGGAATAGGAGTGGGGTAACTGCTGAGTATAAGAGTGCTGAGCTGGGTGTTCACCTTGTCTCCACTGTGTGCTCTGGTATGGTGGACGAGGATCGGACTGGAGATGCTCTTTACTTTTCCCTGGATGTGCCTGAAGTTGTTGTTGGGATGAAGCACCTCATGTAGACCAATGAAAACTAGGGTGGTCACGACGGGTCCCCGACCGTTGGTAGTACTGGTTGTACCAAATCCTGTTGACATTAATCAACGGCTCATGATACTCTGAAATGTACGGTGGCAAAGTGGCAATAGGCTGCTCACTCTAGTAGACCACCATCTAAGTATCAGAAGATGGTGGCTGCTGTGTATGGTGCCGGGGAGCATGTTTTGCTGGCTCGGAATGGATATAGTGAACATGATGTGTCTGAGTATGAGAATATGAAATACAGCTCCCCAGATCAGCCTGTGACCGTGGAGAAGGCGTAAAAGCCATCTGAACCTCCTGAAGGTAAAAGATCTGGGCCTTCAGGTCACTTAAACATTGGGTCAGCTCGTCAATCTTATTGAGCCTATCTATACCCTGCCACTTCTTCTAAATAATCTTCATGGGGTCTAACTTCTGGCAAATGTTCCCCATATTGACATAAGAGGACTCTAACTCTGTTACTGTAGTAGAAGAAGAACCATCCTTAATATGTGATATTCTAGGGTGTTTTGAATGTTATGGAGGCTTCCCATGAATGTAAAATTGAGTTTGGGGTCAAAATAGTGTAGTTCTCTACCATCTCCTCGTAAATTCCACAGACTTGATACTCATGCTTGAAGAAAAAGGAACCTCCACATGAAGCATTACTACCAGCCCCTGTAACTCAGATGTCAGCCCACCAAAGAAACTTTGCATGAGGTTGGGCTTGTTGATATCATGGTGGAGACACCTATCTATGAGCTCTCTGAATCTATTCCCATTCCTTGTAGAACTTCTCATTAAGAAGCATGGTGAAATTGTTGGTCATGGCTCTCACTGCATTGGTATGATTGAGTAGATAGTACTTGTTCAAGTACTCGGTTCTTAATTCTCCCAATTGGTGACATATCTCCCAAATGCTTCAGCCAATAGGCTGCTCTATCTACCATGGAGATTGGGGACACTATCATCTTAATAGTGTCCTCGTCCACATGCATGTGGTGGAGAGTGTTGCAGATCATCTAGAACTCCTGGAGATGAAGATGCAGCTCCTCAGTAGAATACCCATAGAACATGGGAAACATCTGGATAATCTGAGGATGAAGCTCAAAGTTGCCCAGAAAGGCAGGCAGTCTGATCCACCGATGTGTAGTCATAACACTAGGGTTGTACAACTCCTTCATCGTATGTACAAGTCTAGTTGGAATCGCAGCTGCTTCTGCCTTAGGTCTCTCTCTATCAGCTCCATTCGCATCATCAGGAATATCATTCGCTCTCTGATCTACTCTCCTTTGTCTCATCTATGTAAGCTCATCTCTAACCTCAATCATCAACCTCCCTTGCTCCCTAATCTGGTTCTACATGGACTCGAGGGAAGCAAGTAGGTCATTTTCGATCGTTGCAAGGTCGATCACTAAGGAAGTAGCCTACGGCTATTGAGGTGCTTTCTCAGCAATAGTGTCTACCTTTGAAAAGGAAGGAAAGTCTATATTAGGCTCTGGCAGGTCTATGAACAACTGTTGTTGTATAGAAAACTACCGCTCAGAAAGAGGGTTATTGATGAATCCATGATTCATCTCCTTTATTCTTTTATTTTAACTTCATTTCTTTAGTCAAATACCTGTAAATACCCACTAATTTCATAAAATTACCATCTAGCATGCATTTGTTAAATATGCATTTTAACACTGTTTATATTCAAATAAAAGGATAAAGAAGAAAAGAAAAAGAAAAAAATGAAAATAAAAAAGGATGTATTTATGAAATAAATACAAAATGACCCAAACCTCGAGAGAAGGTCAAAAATTGACCTGACCGGCCAGGAATAAACTAGGAGGAGATAGGGTCTTTAATCCAAAAATAATTTGAAAATATTCTTCCTTTTTATTTTTGGATTTATTCCTTATATATTTTACAAATTTACACTATTTTATTTGTATATAAATCGACCTCAAATTAAATATTTTTCTAAACACAAATTATAAATAAAATATTTTGTAAATAATAAAAATAATTGAAAAGTAAAACCATGTATAGAATAAAAGTATCCACACTCAGAAAAAGACGTAAAGAGACAATTGAAAGATCAATTTCGGCTGCATACGAACTCAAATTGAATCAAACTCACCTTCATTGTACTCTAAATTAAATTATCTTTAAAATGGTTATGGTTTCATACTTTTTGGAGTTACGCTTGAAAAGTCAGTTTTCTAGGGTGTTTTTTGCAATTTCACCACTTACTCTTTGTATATATTTATTCATATTTATTTTTTTTATACGTAATGTAAATAATTGTAAATATTTTTTAAATTATTTAGAATAAAAATAAAAATAAAAACTAAAATAATAATAATAAATTATTTCTTTATTTATACATATGTATAATGTACTATATGTGTATACTAGTTGTATATAACTAATTTCCTTATATAAAAAACCACCAAAATAATTAATCTCTAACATTGATTAATTAAATTAATATAATTATGAAAACTTGATTAATTAATTTAATTTTTTTGAAACATATCATGTATATAAGATTTGATTTTCTACCTTAAATAACCACCATTAAGGTGGCTAACTAATTTTTGTAAATTAATTATTTAATTATTTTATTTAATTATGACTTTATTTTTAATTTATTTTTAATTTAATTAATTAAATTTTTTTATTTAATTACCTTCCTTTTTTATACACAGTTTCCTTTTTGGATTTCTTCTTCTTTTCTATTGAGCTCCTCCCCCTCTTTCACATTTTGATCAATCTTTAGTGGAAAGGAGCTTCAATCCCGAAAACTTATCGGTCGATAGAGGAGCCCAACCCCCGAGCCATCCGGTGACAGCCGACCAATTGTCGTCGAGGCCATCACGACGCCCGCCTCCCTCAGGTTAGATCCACTTTATTTTCCGTCTTTCATTTAGATTAATTCTAGGTGTAATTTGTAGTGTTTAATCATAGCTAATTGTTCATCATGATTCTATCCATTTTTGATCCGACACCGATCACCATATTCATCTTCTCCATCTATCCACATTCACGTTCTACCTCACACGACCTTTCAACTCTGACCACACACGGTGGCCAGAGACACGGATCTTCCATCACAACCACCGGATCCATTTTTCCATTCACATATTCTGTCCAATAAATTTTAACCGAGCCATCGTGCTCGAGTCCATTCTTGTTCCTACAATAAAATAAATAAATAAATATATAATATAATATGTCCTGTGTTTTTCTCTCTTACATTTTTGCTGCAGGAATAAATAAAAAGTTATTAAAAAACATTTTTTAACATTTGTTTTGTAGGAAAAATTTAAAAAAGGAAATATATATATATATAAGGGCTTTTATTTCTGTTTACATTTTTCAAAAAAATAAAAATAAATAAATAAGAGTCACCGCACGATCGCGCTCTCTGCCATCACCACCGCAGCCTCTACCGGTTGCGCCTCAGATGCCACCGCCGTTCATCGCGGACGAGATCCCAGCACTGCCGCCCTTATCTCCGCCCCTCCAACCGGAGGTGCCGCTCCTCCCGCCACACAACCACCAACAAGGTCCCCCCTGCCGTTCACCACCACCACCTCTTGTGTGCCACCCCGCGAGAAGCTCCTACGTGCGATTCCCCGCCCCCGCTGTCGTCCGCCTTGCAGAACCAACCGCCTTCCACCACACCTCCGCAGCAGCTCCTCACCGCCGACAACGGTGCTCACCAACTCTATAGCCCGAGGCGCTCACTGCCACCCACGCGTAGATCGCTAGTGCGCGCCCACCACCGGGATCGACCGCCACCATTTCCCACTTGTAGTAGCTCTACACGAAGCCTCCGCCATCCAGCCGCTGCGAGTCCTTCGCGTGATCCTCCGTGCGAGCCTTCATATCCCGAAGACCCTTGCTCGCCGCCGCCGATCTTGGGAGTGAAACGAATGGGGCAGCTTGCTCCCCTTGGCTTGGGCAAGAAGATAGAACAAACAGTAAACCCTAGTGGGGAATGAATAGAAAAATAGGAAAATTTGCAGTTAGGCTACCCCAAGTTTATCAATATTGCAAATAAGCCTATGACAGAGCCTCTCACGTGCATAACACACATATATTGGGTAAATTGCATGTTTTTCCCTGTATTTCTGTATTATTACTTTTGATGCAAAAACATCGAATAAAAGTCAATTCAGTATGGTATTTCCAAACTTTAATTTACTTGTTCTTTTCATTGAAATAAATATTTTTGTTATTTAATAAATTATGGAAAAATCACGTTATGTTCCTGATATGTGTATGATCATTTTATAAAATTTTCATTGTATTTCATTGTTATTTGATATTTTAAAAAATTCAAAAATAGTGTCATTTTCTCTGTCTAAAATTTGAAAAATAAAAAAAATTGAATATTGCTCTAAAAATTACAAAAAATTAGATTAGATGTATTTTATTATATATCCAAATTTCATGTATTAATTATTCATAAAATCCAAAAAATTGCAAAATATCAAAAATCTTAGAAAAATTGTATAAAATTCTCGAAAATTCCAAAAATAGTGATTTAAGTTCCTGTGTGTAGATATTTGTTTATATATTATCATAAAAATAATTCTAGGAGTTTTGGGCATGGTAAAGTATTTTTAAGTTGCAAATTACTCCAGACGGTGCATGATTTACGTTTTTACCACTGTTCAATTTTTTTAGAAAAATACAAAAACATCTGAAACTTACTTGGAAAATTACCAAAAATATTAAAAAAGATTTAAAACACAAAAATATTTTCTTTGTAATTTTCTGAGTATTTTTTACTATTTTTAAAAATACAAAAGAGTGTTGTGTGTGTATTTTTATTCCCTTGTGCATATTGTTCCTCGTTTGAAAAAAAATTTAAAAATAAAAAACCACTAAAATCTCATTTTTGAAATTTGACTACTTAGTTTTTCAATCGTGCTCCTTGTGTTAGACCCTTGTCGTTATACCAGGTAAATTAAAATAGCAAAGACCTCTTACATTGGTTTTCATGGATTGATTTTTTTACGTGGTGATATATATTTTTCTCATTCACCGAATTGATTGACTAGGGACAACGACATTGCATATTTATATTCCATCTTAGTCGATATCTACGATTTCCACGGTCATAAGAATGGCACCGTTGCCGGGGAGCACGGCTTAGTCGTCATTTTTCAGCTTTACTTGTCTCTATATATATTATAACTGATGTCTGACCATCTCTGATTTGCTTTTTGTGCGAGGAACCACTTGGAGGATAACTTGGAGTCTTTTGAGGACCAATACAGGAGGTGGAGCAGGGAAGGACAGAAGACAGTTATTTTATTTTACAAAACAATTATCAATATTATAATAATTAGACTTTGGACTTGTTTGACACTTGAATTATTCGGGGTCTGTTTCGCCAAGTGCCAGTGCACTTGGGGGACCTCACTGTGTTTTATTTTCTCGCTTTTATTTTTTATTTATCTCACACGTATTTTTGTGCTTGAGCCCCTAGATTTACGTTTCTATTTGATTGAGCTAGGTAGCATTAGGTCCAAAGCCCCTAATAGAATATATGTTCTTATAAAACTCGCTTGGACTTAGTCAAATAACTATGTGCTTCATGATAATAGAAGTTCTTGTTTAGCATGGTTCTTGTATTGCATTCATATAGAGTAGTTTATTTTTTGTGCACGGATCATATTGCATGTAGAGCGCTGGAGTCAGGTATGCACCTCTATCTCTAGCCTTTGCATCCATATTTTCTCGTGCATTGGCTTTTCCATTTTCCCCCTCTATTTTATGGATATAGGAATAAAGGAAATTGGAATTATTGTTAGTCCTTTCATTGAAAAGTATATAAAAAAAGAGAAAATCAGTTATTAAAAATTGGGGATGCTAACTGAACATGACCATAAAATTAAACGTAATTGATTCATCATTATTTTGGGAGAGCAATCCCCTCATTGTCTTCGCTTTTAATTGATCATGTACACACTAAGGAGTAGTGCCCAAATCCCATTAAGCATCTAAAGTGTTTGTACAACTTTTGTCTGATCACCTAAACTCTGAAAAATTGACAAGATAATTGGCCGAGTCTTCATGGTCTTTACAATGCGTTGAGTAGGAGAATTGGGGATTTGCATTGTGTTTGTATGTGATTGGTGTGAGTTGGTTATGATCATCTTCTCTAGATCATTAGTAGTCACCTCCTGTCTCCCTTCTTACCTTCACTCTGTCTCTAATATCACACCTTCCCTCCCTTCATTTTCCTCTCTTCATGATGGGCCATACTCCATTTCAGCCGGATTTTCGGCTGCTTCATTTCATTCCCATCCTTCCCTCCCACTCTCTTGGTAGGTCGAAACTCCAACCGACATCCCATCTTCTGCCTACCCACCTTCTTATTCAAGGCATGTTGTCCTAAAAAGAAGACATCCAAAGAGTTCAGACTAACCAGATACGAGAGACGGGTGATATGTGTTCCATGCCATTCTTTCACTCTGTACTTATAATGTAGACTACTTGAGAACGTGGTATCACTTACCTCCTCTAGGACTGCCTACTCTGCTCTCCTCTAATCTCTTAAACTCTCTAAATCCAAGAAAATCTCTGTAACTACTCATAATGACTAGTGCTTGATCTCAACAGGTTAGTGGCATGGCTTTCCATAAACAAATCGAAAGGTAGATGCACCCAAAGGACTCTTGAAGGATGTTCGGTAAGCCCACAGAGCTGAGTTTGAAAGCTACGACCAATCCTTTCAGTCTTGGCATATGACCTTTTGTAATATCATCTTTATCTCCCTATTCAAGACCTCACCAAGACCATTCGTCTGTCGATGATACAGAGTAGCTACTTGATTGTCAATGCTGAACCCGTTAGTAAGGACTCTTACCACGTCGTTGATGAAATGAATACCCCCTTCAGAAATAAGAACTCTAGGCACCTCAAATGTGAAATGACGTTCTTCCTTAAAAAACTTGCAAACTGTCTTCGCATCAGCGGTTCGAGCGGGGATATCCTGAACTCAACAACTCACATAATCCATGGCCAACAAAATGTACTTGAATCCCTGACTCTTAGGGAATGGGCCCATAAAATCGATGCCCCATGCATCAAAAACTTCACAGAATTGAATGGGATTCATCAACATCTTATCTCTATGTCCACAAGTACCCATCCTCTGATAGTCAGTACACATCTTCACGAATGCATCGACATCCTTAAAGAGCGTAGGCCACCAAAGGCCTGATTGAAGCATCTTCTGCACCATCCTCCTCCCAGAATGATGTCCTCCTGCCTCCATCTTGTGACAATTGGTGAGTACACTATGGTGTTCCTCCTGAGGAATTAACCGACGCAAGACACTATCCCCTAATTCATGGTAAAGGGTGGGATTATACCAATGGTGTAACTTAGCCTTTGCAAGGAAGGTCTCAAGTCAATGTCTGGTCCAACCTTGTGGAACTTTTTATGGTGACAAGATAGTTCACAATGTCAGCATACCATGGAAGTGAGGTGACATCAAGTATCACCTCATCTAGAAAGTCTTAGTGATATGTGTAGGGAACTCAGAAGTCTCATGAAGTCTAACCTAGAGAGGAAAAAGAAGGAGGTCCGAGCTTTTATTTTGGCAGTTTCGATGGGGAAATGGGTTGGGTGGCAAGGTCCGACAAGGCGGAGGAGGTGGACCTCGAGGCGCATAACACAAAAGGTTCTGGTTGGGCTGATGGCTCAGAAAGATGCAGAAGGAGGAGGGAAGCGTGTGGAGGTGGTCGGCAGGTGGAAGCACGGTCGAACACAGGTGGGTACAATGGAATGGAGTGGTTGGAGGACAAGAGCTCCGGTGAGGGCTTAACTATAGATCTAGGCTAAAAAACATTGAAACAAAAGGAATAAACAAAAAACTAAGCTGAAACTATACAAAAAAGTAAAGAAGAAAACCTCGAGCGCCCGTGAGTCGCGAGATCGACCACCGGGGGCAGAGCTCTGACGATGGGGCTTGGTAGACCTCCTACACCTCTCCTCCTAGTTCCTAGAGCACAAGGAGCACTCCCTATCATGAAGGCTAGACCCTAGGGCGCTCCGAGGGGGTTGGATTGGGTAGAGGATGAACCAAAAAGTGAAAATGGCAGATGAGGGATATATGTATAGGGTGTCGACAGGAGAGGTTCGAGGCAAAATCTCAGGCACATGAGGAAGATATGGTGGAAGATGGGTCCTCGACATGGATCATGGATGTATAGTGATGAGATCTATGAAGAGATTGATACTTTTCGATCAACGTATCAAGAGATAAAAAATCAAAAATCAGAAGGGGTTGTCACTGAGAAGGGCTAGCATTAGGTTAGAAGAGTTGACCTAGGTCAACAAACAGCTCAACATGGACCAACCAGGAAAAACCAGCACATAAAATAATTGAAAATTCAATATTAAATAATAAATGACTTTATTAATTTAAAGGTATAAAGAAAATAAGTTTATAATTCTCTATAGTATTTTATTATGAATTTTATTTATTTTTATGGGCTTCTTTATTATAAGTTACTTTTTAAGGTTATATTTATATGCATATTTACATATGTTTTGTAAATTTTATTTTTATCTTGTATTTTTCATTTTATTATTTATTTTCATATTTTATATATTTATAACTTATTTTTATATTCATAAATATATTTTTTATTTATTTTTCTAATGTATTTTGTACATTTAAATAAATAAGGTTATTTATTATATATGTATAAGTATAGGTATTTCATCTATATATTTTTGTATATTATTTTTTATTGTTTTATTTATGGTTTGATTCTATTTGAAATATGTACATATACTATAAAAAATATATACAAAATTAAAAAATAAAATATTATAAAAATATTAATGAAAAATAAAATGAATATTTTATATATGTACATTGTACACTAAGGGTCCAAAATCTAATCTTGACACCTTAACTCCAAAAAATATGAAACTATCTTCATTAAATAGCTTATTAAAATTTATAATTAAAGGATATTTTGATACATTTTGAGTTTTTATTTAGGAAATATGGGTTTGGGAAGTTGCGATTTTGGCATTTTATTTAGAGTATAGAAAGTACATTGTATATTATTTTTGTATAAACTCAATTTTAGAAATTTTCTATATTTTATTATCTACAACTTTCATTTACAAAATTTCTGTATTTGAGGTATATAAAATAAAAAATAATGTAGATCCCAGAAATGCATTATTTATGAATAAAAGAAAGGAATTTATTGATGATTTTTGGCCCATATTTCCTCCTACTTTATTCCTTGTCAACTCAGTCATCAAGATGTCGTGGTCTCGAGGTTTAGGGTCATAAAATACCTTTGGCTTTTTATTATTTTTCTCTTCTTTTCTTTTCGTTATTCTATAATTTTGGCACTAAAACTATATTTACACACAAAAAATGGAATAAATCATGAATGTTAATTTGTACAAAACAATGATATATACATGCATTAGATAGGGTTTTTAAGGCCAAAAAGATAGAAGAAAGGTGATGAAATGGAAGATTCATCACATGTATAGCATGTAGGATCGAACTCAAGGACGCTACAATACACGAAAGTTCTTAATTAATGATAATTTAAAATATTCTTTTTCTTCTTTTGGTGTTTTTATGTGTTTTAGTGCTTTTTATTTTTTATGGATTTTTAATTTATATAATTGTATGAGTTTTCTAATTTTGAATTTTTTAATGAATCTTAAATATTTTGAATTTTTATATATTTTTTAGACAAATAATACAGAAAATTTGAATAAAGGAAACAACGACTCTTTTTGTATTTTTTAAATATGGTAAAAAATATGCAGAAAATTCAAATAAAATTGTTTTTATATTTTAGATAATATTTTACTATTTTTATGATTTTTAAGAGATTTTTAGATTTTTAGGGTTTTCAAAACAATTAAAAATAGAAAAAGAAAATATAAATAAAGAATACATTGTCTTGGATTTTTAAAAAATAGAAGATAGAATAAAAAATACTGGAGATTTATATAAACGGAAAGAGAAATTTCAAGCTTTAATTAAAGCTATTTTTATGTATTTTATGATTTTCCATGATTTTATATTAATTTTTTAGTTCTTGCGTTTTCCATGTTTTAGGGTTTTTAGAAAGAGTTTTCAAATCAAATTTGTATAAAAATCAAACAAAAGAAAATACACAATCACAAAATTTTTTGGAGATTTCAAAGTAGTGTTTTAATTTGTATGAATTTTATAAAGCAAACAGGATAAATTTTTAATGGTTTTGATTTTTTAAAATAATAAAACTGATTATTTTCTAAAATAAAAATAAGAGATAATAGAATGAATTAGCATGAGCTTATTAGAATATTTATGGAATTTTTGGAGTCCATTAATAATTTATTAAAGAAAATTAAAGAGCAAATAAGTAATCTGCAATCAGAGGACCAAAGTGAAAAGAAATTTATTCTATAGACCAATCAGATGATATAATCAAGAAATATAGGGCGGTAAATGCAATTTCACCACAATAGGCACGTGCAGGCGCACGTGAGTTACGTTGGCACAGTTGTATGTGGAAACACTTTATTTTAAGGTGTTGAATAATAATAAAAAACACAAGCACTCTTATTAGAAAATAACCGCAAAACTCGAGTGCATCACACGTGTAGTAGTTTAAACTAGACTCAAATGTAATTAAAAAAACTAACAATTATATCAATGAAATTATTTGATCATTGGACAAATGACACGTGTCCCAATATGCACTATTTATAAAATAAAGAAACATCAGGGGTGGAGGTACAAAAATCACCATGTCTCGTGTTGGGCATGTACTGATCCAATAGCCTGGATTATATCCAGAGGATTTGATCATGTGGTCGGCTTTAGGTTCTTCATCTATAGTTAAGATGTGATCTGGGGCCTCTATTCTTGATCTAACGGGGAAGGCAGATGCTAGAAGAATTGGGTTAAAGGCGGGAGCTGGCAAACGACCGATACTTGGTCGATCTCCATCCGATCTGACATCTGAAGCCCTCAGAAGGTGCCTGATGATGCTCCGCTATAGATGGATGTGAATATGGAGGTCTAGATGCCCAGATCTAAGATCTGGAGCGTTAGATATACTGCATATGATGTCGATGATGTGCGATCAAAATCTCCAGCAGTGTCCCTATTCACATGCAAAGTATTGATTGCTTGGAGATGGATCTCCGACCGACTTTACTAAGCTCAAAAGAAGAAGAAATGAGGAGTGAATGGGTGACTCCACTAGAGATGGTCGGAAGAGAGTCGACTTCCAGATCCACGATGGACCTGGATGATCAAATGCAGAAGAGGTATGAAGAATTGGATGGTGAAGGTCAAGGTATGGTCGGAGATAGAAGACAATGCATGAATGGGCTCAGATAGAGCAGATCAGAGCCAGCTTGGGGATGAATGAATTAATCCTAAAGTTGAAACTAAATTGTGTAATTAATGACAAAAATTAAATCTAACTAAATCTAGATTACATAACGGTGGAAACAAGGTGATCACGACCTAGATTCGTTATGGTGGACGAAGAAGCTTAATGTTGCTGGTAGAGCTCCGGCGACTTGGTCGGATCGCGTCTTCCAGGATCAGTTCACTCCCTCGATCGTAGAGAAGAAGCTATGTCACAGCCTCTCACTACAGGAATCGATCTAAGGCAAAAATAGCGATGAGAGACAGATCAAGCTTTGGAGGTTGAAATCTAAGAATAACTGTAGAGGAGAGGTCCTGTGAATTTTGAAATGGCAGCAGTGTGCAGACTGAGGCAAAAATCGAAGGTTCTTATTTAGGGCAAGATTATTGGTTATTCCTGTGAGAAATTTGAAGAAGGAATCAAGTGGGGTAGATAGCTGGATAGATTAGGAAAATTCAGAGAAGATGGAACACCAGCTTATTATTTAGGTTTCTAGAGGACGATGGAGAGTTGACCTGGGTCAATAGACCTGATTCTGCCAGTAAGGATCCATATCCACTAAAGGACAAACTGCTAAAAGACAAAACAATAAAAATGAAATAAACTCAAAACAAAATAGGAAATGGATTTAAATAAAAATTTTGATAAATAAAAAATGTTTATAATTAAATAAAATTAACTTAGATTCTTTTAAAGTAAGTAAGTAAATTAAATAAATCAGTAAAATTAATTAAAATCCTTTATTAATATGTATGCATACCCATATAAAAACAACAAATGAATTTTTAATAAATTATTTGTACAAATAATTATAAAAATTATTATTTATTAATTTATAGGTTATTTTATGTATTTTAAATGTATTATTATTTTATTTTTATTTAATTTATTAACTGAAATAATTAGTGATATGTACAATATAGGTATGTGATATATATACAATATATACATGATTTTATTTTTTTATTCCGATGTTTATGCTTTTTATTTGAGATTTATATACATCAAATACACTATATATAAATATTTAAAAATACAATATGTACAAAGATAAAAGAAAATAAATAAAATAATAAAATAATACAGTCTACAATACAAGCAAATATATAATAACACTCCAAAAAGCCACTTTCACATCTTAAATCTGATTTTAATGAAACCACTTTAATTTTAAAGCTTATTTAATTTTGAATACAATGAAAGTGAGTTCGGTTTATTTTGAATTTTTGTGGAGAAGATATTGATCTAACAAGTTGAGCTTTGTGTCTTTTTCAAAGTGTTGTTATTTTTAATCTTTATAGTGACTCTTCTTGCAAATGTTTTTAATATATAAAACTTATTTTTGTGTACAAGTTACAATATGAAAACATTTTTATTTGAAGTGTTTTTGATTATAAATAAAATAGTATACGAAAATATACAATATCTGCATTAATGAATAATATACAAGTGGAAATTCTTTTTCGTGATTTTTCACAATAGGCCTTATCTTCCCCTACTTTATTGCCTCTTGATTAGGTTAAATCTTAACCTACTCTCGGGGTTAGAGTCAGCCTATATTTATAGCATATATACAGTCTTCTATTTTTTGTTATTTTACCTTTGTTTCTTTATTTATTTATTTTAAAATAATGATAATTATAGAATATTTACACAAGAAAAAAGATTTATTAAAAAGAGGTATTTATTGATATTTATAGGTGTTTTATATTTGATTTTAAGATAAAATAAATGAATGATGTTGATGAATTGGTATTCATCACCCGCTAATAGCAATTCCTGTTTAGGATGGTTCATCAACTTGTGTTTCATATCGTGTAAATTAAAATTTTTATCGTGCTACTCATATAGAGAGAGTTGGGAAGCATTGTAAGTCTTCTATCTGAGCATTCATCATTCCGACACAATGGTGCGTTCTCGATCATAGTGTCAACTTGCATTGCTTTTCCGACTTCTCCCCCAGTTTTGATTGACTTAGAACTTAAAGTAATCCAAAAAAATATGTAGGCAATTATTATGGAAAATACTCAAAAAGGGAAAATAAAAAAAATAAAAAAGGATACTGTTAATAACACTTTGAACCTAAATAAAATTTGTAACTAACTTCATTATATTGGTTCCTAAAGACCACATTTTTTCAGGTACATTCCAGACAAAGAGAGGCACAACCATTAAGGATTAGAGAGAATAACCTAGTGTGTGGTTGCCTTGATTATCACCTAGGCTTGGTGAAGTACCACCACTTATATCGTGCGTGGGAGAGTAGGGCTTCATATGCTTGCAGACTTAGTATGAAGTATCGAGCTTAGGCCATCCATTCACGGGGGTGTCTGACTCATCGTCTCCTGTCCGAGTAGGGCCTCGTCTTCTTGCAGACTTGATTTGAAGTATTTGATTTTCTATTATCAGCTTCCTCACTCTTACTCTTTGTCTGAGTAGCAAACCCCCAGACCGATATCAAGGACCTCCGAAAAAGTGCAAACTACATGTTACAAAGTGGGAAGTATGTGATACATTTCTAGTGGTACTCACTTTTCTATAGGTTTAGCCTCAAAGGATAAGTTAAAAGATTGCCTGAATAATAATTAAAGTTGAAAAGATAAAAAAAAAACGAACTCTTACGACTTCATAGGTGTGAGTTGATGAATTCATTGTTGTGTTTGTTTCAATTTAGTTTAAGGCCAAAGATTAGCCCCGCACACTTGCACCATTTTTTTCATTACTTATGTTTTCATTTATTTTTACCTTGCTTTCTATGAGCCTTCTGCTTATTTTCTCTTCATCACCATATTTCTCTTCTCCTCATCTATTCCTCTTCTATATCGAGATGTTGACTCATGGATGGTTTAGTTGGGACCCTACCGACACCCACATCAATTCCATGAATATGAAATCTCCAATAATGAAAGGTGATCACTAAGATTTTGATTCAAATTTTGAGAACCACTCTCCAGACTCCTCGTCTTCTCGATCTTCAATAAACATGGATCACTCTTATCCTGACATTCACCGCTTGTGGGTGGAGATCGATTTCTCTTCATATTAATTACTCTATTCACATCTGTCTGAGATTGGCCCTAATTCCATACTCAACCTTATTTCTGGAGCTCAAGATTGCCACTCTGGTCGGGACAAATTTCATTGTGTAGATCAAAAGCTGGCCCTGGACCCCATTCAGATCCCTTCCTTTGAGTCTGATTCAGAGATGGCTCCTCAAGGAAAAGGTAATAGACCACAACAATCGAATCACTGCCCTCATCCAGATCAGAATGTCGTGAATGCGCAGTTTCTTGCATCAGTTCATTCTATTCAAGAAATCTCACATATCCAGCTCTCACCCTGGTCGCCTTCACTGATATGTTTAATGAACCGACGAGACAAAGAGAAAATCGAGGAGGAGGTGATGAAGATGAATAGGGAGATGGACCCCATGGAGGGGCAGATGAACCAAGAAGAGAGGATCCTATGCCCAGATTGAAAGAAACCTATAATCCTGACATTGTGATGAATCTCCATTTCACCACCTTTATTCTTTCATTGTGGGCTTAAAACCCTAGTTTAATGCATGAAAATAGCATTGATTGTGTAAAATGACACTCATTATTTATGTTGTAAATATTGTATAAAATCATATATTTATTGTCAAAATAAAAGAATAAAGACAAGAAAAGGAAAATAAATGGAATACCAAAGGTATTGAATGACCATAAACCATGATAATAAGTCAAGAATTGACTTGGTCAATAAGTAATAAAGTAGGGAGAGATATGGGCCAATAAATGAACCAAAACCCCAATTTTAGTTTTTAATAAATGCATCTCGATGCCCATTTTATTTTATTATTTTTATACCCCAAATCAATAAACATTGAACATAAAATCTGTAGATAAAAATATAAAGAAAAATAGAAAATTTATTTCATTAAAAAATAATTCACAGTGTGCACCAGGCACTCAAAATAAAAAGGCGTAAAGAAAACTTTCCGGACATGTATCTTCTCCATATGAACTCAAAAGTTACCAAACTCATATTTATTCATCAAAAATATAAATTATCTATTTAATGAAGGTAGTTTCATTCAATTTTGGAGTTAAGATGTAAAAAGTTGGATTTTGGGCCCTCGTTGTGTAGTATACCTATATAAATTAATCAATATATTTATTATTCATATTTTCACTTCCTTATATTTTTATAAATTTTTAAATATTATTTGAAATATATGTGCATGATAAAATTATAATAAAACAATAAAAGTTAAATTAAAATAAATATTGCACTTTAAGAATATAGGTAAAGTTACTTGTAATATACATATATATTATGTATACATAATTATTTGAGTATATTATTTAACTCAGAAAAATACAATAAAAATACATAAATATGTACTTAAGTAAGTTATACTTATGTAAATTATGTCTATAAAAAAATAAAATCTAAAATACCAAAAAAAATAAAATACCCTATATATATGTGAATATACCTATAATTATATATGTAAAAAATAAGATCTAATAAACTAACGTAAAAAAATAAAAATCACCATATAATACTACATAAAATAATAATCTTTTTTATGTTTTGAGTTTTATTTAATTGTTTTATTTGTTTATTTATTTCTAATTATCTATTCTTTTTATTTTTTTCTTTATCTTCTAGTGCTCCACATAGACTAATGGGAGACCGGTCCTGGTTGACCTTGGTCAACTTCCCCATCTCCCTAGACTTGCGTCTGACGTATGCTACATCGCCATCTTCCTAGATTTTTCCCTACCGAGGCTTGCATTTTTGTGGCACGGTTCCACTTTGACTTCCACTCCTCGATTGAAGATCTTTCACGCGAGCATTAGTCCTCGATCTGAGGACAACTGCATCCACCATTGTTCCCAATCCAAGTCGGCCATGTAAGTAAATACCTCGCTAGATCTCACTCAGACTTAATCCCATTTCACCCTCGAAATCCCCAAACCTTTTGGTGCCTGAGGTCATTGGTGACCGCAACAATCTTGCTCGAGTATTTGGCATGGAGGAAGAGGATAGGAGTTGGTGATCTAAGCCTCGTCAGCGATGACGAATCGTAAATCCGGCCTCTGAATAAGTCGTTTTAACGCGTTGTAGTTGGTCGAATTGGATTCACTAAAGAACCATTTAATTAATATAATCAAGTAAATCAAATGGTCCATTTATATTTTACTTAGGCAAGCCCAAGGTCGAACTCAGGGACACGAGCCTCTCTCATAATATTTGGACTCAAATTATCTAGATTAAGTGTTGGATTAATAATCATCGGTCGATGAAATGCATGAAGACAAGACAATATGCATTACGTAAACAAGAACAAAGCATTTTTTATTTGATTTTTATCATGCAAAGAGATGCAATTAAATGCAATGCAAGAATATGCCCTAATTATCGAAATACTTGAGACATTTAATCATAAGTCAAATCAAGGTCAACTAATGACGATATATTCATTCATGTAAAAATCAGGCATGTGAAGCATTACACTAAAGACACTTAGCTAATAAAATAATACATCAAAACTCATAGTGTCAAATCGGAAATATCAGCATGCCATCAAGAAGACAATGAAACAAGCTTCAAAACGCCACTGAAATAGACTCAATAAGATATGCAAGAGTGAAGACAGGGGCATAATGCAAGAAAACATAAAAGATAAATAGCAAACAGGTCCTTGGAAGGGACTAAAATGCAAATAAAACAAAGTTCAGGACCTTCCCTGTAAATAACCCACACACGTGGGGGTATTTTTACAATTATCAAAACCCGTGAGGGTATAAGTGCATACCCCAAGCGCACGTGGTAGGCACATGACTCTAGGACCTGGATGCAATATAAAGAAGTTGGTGGGCCTCCTTGCAATTTACCCAGAGGGCACGTGACCTGCACGTGCACTCTAGCTCGGTGAAGAAGCAGGCTCGATGGAGGCTCAGAAAAGCTTCGGCTAGAGGCTTGGGCTCGGATGCAGCTTCAGTTTGGCTCGGCTAGGCTCGCATTGAGGCTCTGGCTCGGAGAATGTTTCGTTAGACTAAGAGGAGGTTCGGTCCCTCCGAGCCTAGAAGTCTGGTGACGGCTTCCCTGGCAGACACGTGGTTGCGTATGATCCGCCCGATCACTAGGATCGACACTAGGATCGAACAATAGCTGTAATGGATCTAGACTGGAGACGTGGATAGATGTATGCCATTGGATGAGCACCGGGAGGGTGTCATCCAATGGCATCTGTACATCCTAGCGCTTCTCCCTCCATCGCGGGGCTGGTGGTGCCATCAGGCCTCCGACGATGTGGCTGCAACTATGCCACCGATTCCTGGGAACGATGGAATTCCCTTGATCATCTTGGAAGCTGGTCGAGGCAACTGGGCTCCATGGAGAAACGAGAGACGACCAGGAGCAGAACGTTGAGGCTTCTTCGTTGAAGGTGGAGTCACCCAAATCCTCTCCGATGGAGTTTCGACCATTGTCCCGTCAAGAACTTGCAGGGTTAGCTCTCTATAGCCGAAGTAAGGGGATGTGAATGTGAGTGAAGTGAAAGGGATGTGTGTGAAGGGAGTGAAGCCCTTGTGGTCTTCACCATCGGCGAGCGGTGGTGAAGGTGAAGGAGGGTGACAAGGTCATGGAGAAGAGGAGGGTGCTTTGCGAAGATGGTAGTGGTGATGCAAGGCTGAGGAGATGGCTAATAGAAGGTGATGGAGTGTGTACGAGAGCAATAAAAAGGAAGAAATCAAAAGAAAATGCAGGTGGAGATCAGAGTTACTTACCTGGGCAGATGGCAGACGCATTGCATGTGCTCGGGCTCCGGCGAAGTGCCCTAGTCATCGTTGAACCTCCTCGGCAACTGGAGGCAGCTAGGTGGGGAGAAGCCACCACGGTCCTGGCCTACCATGGTGAAGGGTCATCACCGAGGGCTATTGTCGTCTTTGTGCCTCGATCGGCCCTCCCCCTGTCACGGGGAGGAGGAGAGGGGCAGGGCGGAGCTCCACGTAAAGGTGGACATAGGTACACGTGTCCAGAGACGAGGTATTTGAAGGAGGACGTTTCGGTCCCAGGTGGTTGACATCGTGCATTGTGTGGCATATATGGGGCTAAAAGGGCGGTTAGGTGACATCCCACGAGATGCACGAGGATGAAGGAAGTTCAGGCTCCATCGTGGGATGCTCGGATCTTGGAGAAGATGGCGGGAGACGCGGAGGAAATGGGAAGGGCGAAGTGGTCTCATGAGGTGGTGATCGTGGGTGTGGGGTGACTCGAAGGAAGAAGATGAGTTCTCTGTCGTTGGATCTCGCGATCCAATGACTGAGAAATAGGTGCTAAGGGGCGGTTGGGATTACATCTAGGGCGATATGATCGGGTGGCAGTGGAATTGCCACGTGGCGCAAGGAGATTAAGGTGGAAGTGAATGGCCGTGATGTGATCCTTGGATCCGATCCAAGGGCAGAGGGTAGTGCAGTGGTGTGCGGTGGAGATGGAGACCTCTCGAACTCGATCGTGCGAATAGAAGAGTTACACGTGGCATGAGGAGAGAACAACGCTAACGAACGGCTGCGATGAGATTCTGAGCTTGATCGAAGAGTTGAGATAAGGGCGGAAACGAACAGCTTGGATCTGGCAAGGGAGAAGCTGATCGAACGGCTGTCAGTGGTGGACGCGTGGAACGTGAAGAGACGGGCCATGTGACGCAACCAGAGAGCACCACGTGGCCCAATATGGTTATTCAAAAGAAAAACCTAGCAAAAGATGAAGAAAATGGCCGAATTTGAAAAACTCAAAACATAAAAGTTGTAGATCTCGATGAGATCTACAAGTTTCATGTTGACCAAAATCGGAGATGAGGTCAAATAAAGGTAGAAAATATCTTTGAGGGTGTTTTTAAGGTTAAAAACACTACGATTTTTAATTTTGCTATTTTTTTGTATTTTTAATTTATTCAATGACTCTGATATTTACAGGGGTTTGTTTGGTTATTATTGACACTTAGTCCAAGGTAGGAGGTTGATTTCAGCGAATTACGAGCATGAAACATGGTTTCATCAACCCCCTATACTTAAACTATGCTCGTCCCCGAGCATCAAAGAAAATGAATGAGCTGGATTAACCCCCTTGTGTATGTACGTACAGGATCTAATCTATTCAAGTCCTCTCAAATTTAGAGATCCAAAATCTCAGAGTTCAACCCAGCCTTAATCAAGAGGCATCCAATTCCTCTAATTTTCCAGACTCTCTCTTGTATACATATAAACTAAGGATATGACATTTAGTGTTGACTGTGTTCATGAGAGTAGAATCAAAACGTCACCTAAGGTCCTGGTCCAAAAAATTCTCCTAAGGACCCAATCCTCAACTCTAGAGAATAAACCAGATATTGCGTCCAATCCACCCTCTCTTTAGTTGTGAGACTTAGAAGTCTAGATGGCAGGCCAGATGATTGAGGGATTCAGGATTGTGTCATATCTTCTCTCCCTCTCATTGGGACAAGGATCCTCTCAAGTGCCCTATTACGCAACACATAGTTTTTTGGTGTTGATCAGTGCGTCTGTCAAGAGAAGTTGGAGTCGTCTGCACTTGTTTTTCCTGGGAATTCATCGGGTTGTGTCTTTTTTGAGTACCTATCGTACCTTCTACACCCAGACTTGTAGCATCTACGATAAAGAGCCCTTTTTTGGTGCAAGCCCGACTCCTAGTCCTAATAGCGGTGGTCCAAGTGGATACTTTGAAATGGTTGGGAGTGCTCTCCTTTGGTGGAAGCTCTTTGACATTTGACTTTGTGGAATGAGAGCTTTTCTTTGACATTTCATTGCTTTGTAATATTTTTGTCCAGCTCCACTACTTTTACCAAGAGTTGGCGCACATTGATCAACATTTTTATTTATTTCACACCCCGGCACTTAGGTTAATGTCAAGAGATTAGTATAAGAACCAAGTTCTCATACCAGCTGAAATTGCTGACACTCAGGTTTCATGAACCTTCAAAGATTTTATCCCATCCTTGAGCATCATTAGATCAAATCCTGACTCGAATCTCCCATTCAAGTTCTTCAAGTGAAATTCCAACTCATCTCATCGAAACTGCAGTCGTGCATGTGATGTGTTGATCATATTCTTATGGTCGTAGACTAAGCATGCAATATAGAACGCAAATCTAAAAACCTAGGGAAATGTGGATGATTAAGTCTAAGACCATGATGGCTAAGGATGGTTAACCTAAAATATCAAGACCTCATAAACCAAGTTTCCTTGAACATTTCTGATCTTGGGTGGAAGTGAAAATGGAGGGGATTTAATCCAACTCCTTCAATAAATTTAATTATTTTTAACTTTAAAAGACATCATGACTGCCTAAACTCAAATGAGTATATGCATCTGCATTCAGCCAGTATAGGTGTAAGTACAGGCCGGAGCCCGTTGCTTGAGGACTGAGCCTTACGTGATGTCCTCTAAACCACCTACTCTACTAAGGGCGAACCCTCACTGAATGCGGCTACTTATTTGGGTTTAGTAGTCAATTTGACTCTTAAAGGATTTTTGATTTTGTTTCAATTTTTATTGGTTTTTTATTAAAGTTAGAACACAGGTTAAACTCAACTTTCCTTCAAATCAAAAAGAATTTTCAACACCATGTCACACAAATAAAGATTTTCGAAACATTTTCAAAAGATTTTTCAAAACAAGAGAAACTCATTTTTCAAATCATTTTCAAAAATATTTTTTTTCTAAAAATAGTGTAGCATAATATAGAAAAGCTTTGAAAAAAATTTGTCCGCTTAGTTCAAAAGATTGTACTTTAGCCAAAAAAATTAAAATTTTTCAAAATTTTCAAAATATAGCTAAAGTGCAAATGTTGTATATATGTTATACCCCCTATACTTAAACTTTGCTTTGTCCTCATATCATTAGATGATACAAGGGCAATGTTCTATTTAAGTATAGAAAAATATATGGGAACTAATGTGGCTCCCCCTATACTTAGGTTAGAAATAACCTAAGTAATGAGGCAAGGAAAGATGAGTAGAGAAGTCACGAGGACTCGGGTCCCTCCTATACTTAGGCTGAGAGTAGCCTAAGTATAAAGATTGAGAGTTGATGTTTGGTGAGACTTGAGGTGAACAAAGAAGTCGGATGGATATACTAATAAGAGGATGAATCGTCGGAGATTAATGGAGTACCTAAGGTCTAAAAGAGGGTGTCGAAGCAACCAAGGCTCAAACAATCATGCAACACCCTTGATTTCACCAACTCATACGTGAAACCAACAAATGCTGGTTGATTATCTGGTCGATTTTATTGGTGATTGAAAACATTCTAGTTTACGCGGAAAAAAGTCAAATAAAGCCAATTGCGTAAACGCGGGTGTTGCTCTCCACAAACAAGATTTTACTCCATTTCTTAGGTTGACTTGAAATTAACAGTCCCCATTTTGCTTAAGGTTATTACTGATTAAAAGTGAGCACATAAACCAAACAATCATTGTCTACCGCGCATTCCCATTTTCCATTAACTTAGGTGATCAAGCTCGGAGGGGGAGTCGAGAAAAGCTATGCAGTCAATAAAAATCATTATCTAGGCTACCCGAGAAAACATGCAGTGCCTTGAGCAAGAAGCGTGAAAACTCGGACCGAGTTGAAAACCAAAATCTGATGTATGCAAGTCGGTGAAAAACCGCACCTAACATGCTTCTATTAGCGGGGAAGAACATCTTTTAAATTTGGCTAAGTGAAGCGATGCTATGTGCATCTATTATTAAAGTGTGTCCTACCTACGATCAAACATGAAAGAATAAAAAGTGAAATAAGCTCGAAGAGTCGTGTGCTTGATCCTAGGTCAACACGTAAGTGGGGTGATCCCCACACAACCACGGAGAACTTCGTTCATTTACAAGTGCGAGTCTTCGATCGAAGACCGCTGTAAAGATGATTATTACATGAGCTGGAAAAATGCAAACCAAATTTTTTCCTCCAAGATTGCTTCTGTGGCTCCTCGCAGCGAGGACGTACCTTCGACTCGCCTCCTTGAAAATCAAAGGCCCTGCCACAAAAGCAAATGTTAGATATCAATCGAAAAGAATTTTAAATGATGCAAGACAAATGAACAAATTAACCTATGTATAGAAAACACCTAATTAAATAAATAAAAATCCAAATAAGGAAAAAGATTGGTCGTGTCCCCGGCAACGGTGCTATTTAACGAATCGTAAATCTGGATTCTTAATAACTCATTTTAACGCGTTGTAGTTGGCCGAATCGGATTCATCAAAGAACCATTTAATTAATATGATCAAGTAAATCAAATGGTCCATTTATATTTTACTTGGGCAAGCCCAAGGTCGAACTCAGGGACACGAGCCTCTCTCGTAATATTTGGATTCAAATTAACTAGATTAAATGTTGGAATAATAATCATAGGTCGATGAAATGCATGAAGGCAAGACAATATGCATTAAGTAAACAAGAACAAAGCATTTTTTTTATTTTATTTTTATCATGCAAAGAGATGCAATTAAATGCAATGCAAGAATATGCCCTAATTATCGAAATACTTGAGCCATTTAATCATAAGTCAAATCAAGGTCAACTATTGAAGCTATATTCATTCATGTAAAAATCAGGCATGTGAAGCATTACACTAAAGACACTTGGATAATAAAAGAATACATCAAAACTCATAGTGTCAAATCTTAAATATCAGCATGCCATCAAGAAGACAATGAAACGAGCTTCAAAACGCCACTGAAATTGACTCAATCGGAGCTAGGTGATGAATCTTGTATTCATCATGCTAAAACTGGTCATTTAGGCTCTGTTATCCAACATTCACATGCATTTAAGCATTAATAAAGTATCATTAGCATACATACATGTGTAAATAATATTTACATTTCATCATGCATAAATTGCATTAAAAATTCCAAGTGTAAATTAGCCCAAAAAGCCGCTAACTTCTCGTATTTTTTAATTAATTCTTCCTAACTCCGATTGACCCCAAACCATCGCCTTTGTGTAGATATTACTAACATGAATAAATAAAAAATAAAAAATTTACTGACTCCAATAAGTGTCAAATAATCCCAAAGTCTGATTTCACATCTGGCAGACTAAAACAAGCATATCTCCCTCATACAGTGTCTGATTTTGATCTACTCACTTTTAAAGTACTCCATTTCCAAATACCTTCAAAACAAGACCACGTTTGTAAAATTTGGAGTTCATATGTGAAAATTGGGTTTTGGGCCTCTTTTGCACATTTTGACTTTTTGCTATTGTTAACCTAAGTTTTCATGTGCATAATTAACCCTTTTAATTTTATTTCTTTTTCATTTGTGTTCTTTGATGAAAGTTTTATTAAGTGACATAAAATCCCAAACCTTGATTAAAATTGAAATCAAAGAAACTGACCGAGTCCAAGTGTCTGTTGTGAGTCTGTACAAAAATTATGTGTTTCATACTTCTATTTTATTTTCCTACTTTATTATTTAGTAAAACCCCAAAAAAATAGATTAGTATGTAATTAATTGTCTTGTATTTTATCGTAATTTTTTTAGATTTTTATCCTCTCTAAAACCACCAAAAAAATACAAAACCCCAAAAAAAGATGGTTTTCTATACACAGAGAACCACCAAAAATACCACTTTGCACAGATGACCTCGTTTACTCACGATCATGAAATTATAGATCTCGTCAAGACTAAAATCTTTCGTGAAGGAAATTTTTCGATATGAGGTTTTCTTCTATTTTTTTCTATTTTTCTTTATCTTTAAATTTTGAATTTGTTTTGAGGTGCCACGTGGCAGCTCCTGGGCATGCCACGTGGCACCCCACTTTCTCTCTCTCTCTCCTGGCCCCCCAGGTCACGTGCCCATAAGGTGACCCGAGCTTCCCCTACCTCCAGTCGTTACCCCCCCCCCCACGCTGTTCCTCCTCCTTCCTCATAACCGATGCCCCCTCCACGCCTCCGTCCGTTACGAGGCCATCCACCACAACATCTCCGGTCGTTACGTCTCCCTCCTCCCTATTTAACCTCGCGACCTCCGTCTTCATGGATTATCCACCATTCCCCTGATGGTTGGTGACAACAGCTTAAGCGGCATGATCCACGGGGCTGGTCCCTGTGCAGCCTCTCCTCCGTGAGCAGCACAGCTTCAGAGCCTCTGCCGCCTCCTCGAAGCGATCATCGGAGAACTGCTTCTCCTAATTTCCAAGCAACACATGCAACCTTCTTGTTACTTGTTTTTCCCTTTCTTTTTGTTGCAGGTTCATCGCCACCACATTGACCCGACCGACTTCACTCCGTGCTCCACCCTTCACCGACCACCTGAACTCTGTTCGCCCCTCCTCGCTCGGCCACAGACCTCCACCCCGAGCATCTCTATGCGCAGTTGTCGCACGTTGCACGGCCTCTGCACCTTGGCCGCCCCTCCGCCCCACCCCCGCCGCACCTCTCACATAAAATCAACTACGCCTCCGCCACTGCTCGACAATGTGTCGGTCGAGCTCTGTCGCCCCTCCGCCCTAGCAAAGGCCCCGCTTGCCATGCCTCCGCTTGCCTCCAGGCGCTCGGCACATCCGCTTCCCCACCTGGTCGAAGCCACTCTTTACCCGCCGTTGGATCAGGGCATTAGCCCGTGATCCAATGGCTCACGACTACCACGCAGTCACCAGCCGAGCCTCCAGCCTCGGGTCCCCCGAACTTCCCGAACCACCCATCGTCGCCGCGTGGAAGCTCGGACCATCTGAGCCTCATCCTCGGTCCGAGCCTCGCGCCTCCTCCACCGAGCCTCTAGTTCGGGCTCCGAACCTCAGGCCCGGGTCAGAACCTCAGGCTCGGGAACCCCGAGCCTTAGCTTCACCGACCGAGCCTCCTGGCGCACGTGCTGCGCACGTGCGCTTGGTCAAAATTGCATCGAAGCCCCCAGCATTTTCTGAAATTGCAAAAATACCCCCGCTAGGGGTAAATTACATACGACGGCCTCCCGACTTTTAGAAATTATGATTCAGGACACTAGCATACTCCTCCTGAGGAATGTACCTCCTCTAGATGCAACCCGTACCCTCACGAAATAGGTATGGATCCTCCCACTAGTAAAAATATATTTCAGACAAGAACTTGTCAACCTTCAACTTCAACCAATATTGTAGAACTCTTTTAGAGACAATATAGTTTGCAATATCATCGTACCATGGGAGTGAGGTGATGGAAAAGATCACCTCCACTGGTAAAGTCTCTCTGATAGGTAAAACGGTCTAGTTAGGAGTATCTACATCTGAAATTGTGGAAAGGTGATCTGCCACAATATTTTTGATTTTAGGTTTACCTCGAATATCTAGGTCAAACTCCTAAAGTAGAAAGATCCAATGTATGAGACGAGTTTTAGCATCCTTCTTATTTTGTAAGTACATGGTGGCAAAGTGGTCCATATAAACAATAACCTTGGATCCATGCAAATGTGATATGAACTTTTCTAGAGCAAATACAACTACTAGCAGATCTTTCTCTGTTACTGTATAATTTCTCTGGACCTCATCTAGTGTTCTGTTAATTGGAAACAATAATCTATCCCATTTCTGCCCCAAGACAACCCCAATAGCGTAATTTGATGCATCAATCATGATTTCAATTGGAAGTAACCAGTCCGGAGGCTGTAGAATAGGAGTTGTAGTGACTAAATCTTTTAACTGGTTGAAGGCCTAGAGAACCTTATCATCTACAATAAAATCAGTCTCCTTGCCGAAAAGCCCAGTCAACGGTCGGGCTATTTTGTTTAAGTCATTAATGAATCGTCTGTAAATTCCCACATGCCTTAGAAAATATCTAACTTGCTTCAATGATGTAGGTGGCTCGAGTTTGGCAATTACATCCACCTTTGACAGGTCGGCCTCCATACTTCTCTTGGAGATGACGTGACCCAAATACAATTCTTTGGTCACCATGAAGTGACTCTTCTCCCACAAGAGCACCAAATTGACTTCGAAACATCGCTTACGTACTCGATCCAAATAAGCAAGACATGCATCAAAGCTATCTCTGTAGACCAAAAAATCATCTATGAAAACCTCAAGAAAACTACCCACCATGTCAACGAAAATGACCATCATACACCTTTAGAATGTACCGTAGGCATTACACAACCCAAAGTGCGTCCTTCTGAAAGCATATGATCCGAATGGACAGGTGAAAGTAGTCTTCTCTTGATCTTCAGGAGCAATCACAACCTGATTATATGTGGAGTACCCAATCAAGAAACACAAGTATTCCTTTGTGACTAGTCTTTCAGCTATCTAGTCAATGAAGCAAAGCGGAAAATGATCTTTCTTGGTAGTTGAATTCATGCGTCTGTAATCTACACAGACGTGCTAAGAAATATGTACTTTGGGTTGAAATCTCCTCTCCTTATCATTCGTTACAATAGTAATCTCGGATTTCTTCAGAGCCACATGTAATAAACTTATCTATTTTGAATTAGAGATGTGATAAATAAATCCAACATCACACCATTTCGTTATTTCTTTCATCATAACCTCCCAGAGGTTTGGGTTAGGTCAATGATAGAATTTATGAGATGGCTTGTTATCTTCTTCCAGATAGATGTCATGCGAGAATAGTGAAGGGTTAATCCCATGGAGATCTGTAATTTTTCAGCCTATCACCTTATGGTTTCTTTCTAGAACCTCAAGCAAATGAGATTCTTGGTCCTCAGTTAGTTGAGAATTGATGATGATTGGGAACATGTTCAACTCACCAGCAAGGAAGGCATACTTTAAATTCGTTGGTAATGGTTTGAGCTCTAGTGGGGTCTGAATCAGTTATGTAGTCACCTATGCACCTGCATTGGTGGTCGGTGTCTGATCTATCAAATGTGTGTTATCCACCATGGTTACTTTCAGTACTGCATATAATACCTCACAAAGATCTGCAATGAATTTTTCATGATATGATTGGGATGGATGATCATCAAGTAATTCAATAATCCATCAGCAAACAACTCATTATCAATGGAAAGGGAAAATTTGACTGTGCCTTCCAGGCCTTCCTCCTTGGAGAGGAATTCTTGGGTTTCAAAATCATCCAGAAATAAGGATGTGCCTCCAATATTTGCAAGAAAATTACAATCTTCTATTTCATGTGGTGTAAGCACACTCTCATCTGATACAGACTATGCTGGCTTCGATTATGGGATAGTCACTATCACGACCTTATCACTACTTGAGTGAAAGGTGATCTGTTGATGAATCTCCATTTCATCACCTTTGTTCTCCATTTTGGCCTTAAATTCCTAGCTAAATGCATGTATATATCATAAATTTATCAAAATAAACATTCTTTAATTTCTACATAATATTGTGTAAAATATTATATATTGGTCGTATTTGATTCCAAAATTAAAGAATAAAGGGAGAAAAGAAAAAAAAATGAGACACCATAGGTGTTGAGTGACCCTAAGCCCCCGAGACTCAATCATCATGATGACTTACTCGACAAGGAATAAAGTAGAGGGAGATAGGGTGGTGAATTGTACAGGAAACACAATCTGAAAACCCTATTAAAATAGGGCAATAATTAAATTTTAAGACATGTTTTATTCTTTATTAAACACACATCAAATCAATAAACTTCATCATGAAATTTGTAAATAAAAATACAAAGGAAAATACAAAAATTATTTCACAAAAAAAATAATGCACAGTGTGTCTAGAACAATAAAATAAAAATCCAAAATCCAAACTTCACAGACTTGTATCTTCTCCATTCTATATCAAAATGGACTCTAATTACCTTTAATTCTATAACTTTTAATTATCTATTTAATGAAGGCAGTTCTATTCAATCTGGAGACAAGATGCAAAAATTAGATTTTGGGCCCACGTTGTGCAATATACCTGTATATTTTATTTATTTTATTTATTCATCATATTTTTCATATTTTTATACTTTCATAATTTTTATATATTATCTATAACACACACATATATATAAATAATAAAATAATTAAAACTACCAATAAATAAATGAGAGTACGACATACATAGATGAATATACTATGCATATACCTATATAATAAGTACCCTAATTTATTTACATGTACATACTATATCAGAAAAATAAAATAAAAATATATTTAAGTATATTTAAATAAGTACTAAATATATAAATTATGTGTATAAAATAATAAAATCAAAAATACAAAATAAAAATAAAATACACAAAATATAGATGAATATATCTATATGTATACTTGTAAAAAACAACATATAATAGTTTTAAGTCATAAAAATAAATAAAAATAGGCATTAAATTCTACATAATATTAAAACTATTTTTTAGTTTATAACCTAAAAATAATAAATTCATTTATCAATTTTTATTCATTTTCCAAGGCATTTTTGCCTTGGAATTTCCTGGTTGGACCAAGTGGACCAACCAGGACCCTTCGTTCGTTGACCAGCAGGTCAACTGCATCCCATCCCCTCTGACCTGTTTTAGAGTCACATGTTGACCCATTTTCTCTTCATTTTCACGCCTCATCCATGATTGCCATACCCTCGAGCTCCACCCTCTCTGATCCTTGCATGACCTACTTCCACGCCAACTTCTCCATTCTCACCAACCACCACCTCCGATCACGCAAGCCCTCCTCTAAAATCACCAAAAACTTCATCTATAAATATAACCCCATCTTCCCTTTTGATTTTTTGTTCCTTTTCTCTCCACTAATAGCCCTTCGAACCTACTCGTACGTCATCTGTGAGGTGACAGCACGACATTGGCGAGGTTCTCAACAAGGAGGAGTGTCTGGAGGTATGGTTCAACCACCTCCAGCGAAACCTCACCGTCAAGGTTCTGTCTCGCGGCTGCCTGCCGCTTGAGGCTTCTTTTATTAGCTTTCTAGGTAAATTTCGTTATTGTTTTCCCCTTCATCATTTGATTGCATACCTTTGTTGATGTTTTGGGGTAGGTTTAGGTTTTCGTCGGAGTTGTTAGGGCTCCATCCATCGTATCACCTTGTCCTAGACTGTTGAGTACCACCGACCACACCACTCCATATTTGATCATTTATCCATGTTTCTCCCCTCTTTACACCTTGATTCCTGCATGAAATCGAGCCACCAAGCTCCAGTTCCTCTGCATCTTCGGAGCTCTTCCATTCGACCCATTCACGCAGCCCCAACTTTTCCCTTTTGGGCGGAGGGTTCCACCTCCAACCACTAGATCTTTTCGTGCAGGTGGGATCCAAGGACGCCTGGAAGAGGAATTTCGATCCCTTTTTTGTGCTCCAGGTGTCGCAGATCGATGAAGCCTTTCACGTCCCCGTGAATGGGACCTGGATCGTATCTGAGAGCTCTTATAGACGTAGAGTGTTGCCAGGAAGTGGAAGGATTCATTGGGGAGAAGGTTGGTCGTCGAAGTGGGCTGGAATCGGCATTCGAACCAAGAACATCATGAAGTTCTTTCGTGTTCTTCCTCCAGTGCTCTCAGCCATCAGATTTGGGAGTCTGCCTAGTTCTAATCTTAACCGCCCGATCATCTTTGAAGTGGCACGTTTCTCAACTGTTGGATACACTTAAGTGACACTGACATGGTGTCACCTCAGCCAACCCTTCCCACATGATATGAGGGTATATTGCATATTTTGCCTCGCATAATTTTAAATTCATATTTGGTCCTCAAACTTTCATTCGCAGTTTAAAAAGTTTTGTAATATTTATAACCTGAACCATAAGCTTTCCTTTATTTGTGTTATAATACCTACCAGTCACGTGCATTCGCACATGTTATTTGGTAAAAATTGCATGTAAGCCCCTGACCTATACTTATATTGCAATTAAGTCCACCGCCAAATCATCTCACATGGCAATTCATGTGCCTGGGATTTTTGTATATGGACCCCTACGGGTTATTGTAGTTAGAATTTAATCTTAACATTTTCAATTTTAGTTATGAACTTTGGGTGTTTTTTCATGGTAGCTTTCAATTCTATTATGCACCCCGCATGGAGAGAGTAGGGAAGCAAGTACTGTAAGTCTTCTGACTATGCATGCATCATCGATTTCCGACTTGCATTGCTTTTTCAACATTCTCCCTCTGATTTTGATCACCTAGGATGTTAATGGAATTGGAAGATCGTAAGATGATTGCATTGAAAAATAACATAAAAAGTGAAAATCAACAATAAAATTGGGATTGCTAACTCTATTGGACCTTTAAAATAAAAGTAATGGATCCATTACTTTGGGGAGAGTAACCCCGTCATTGTATGTGCATTTTATTCTCACGTGCACACTAAGGATTAGTACCCCAATCCCAGGCCTACCTACATGTTTGTACAACTTTTTTGAAACTCGCCTAACTCTAAAAGATAAATGACCACCATCTCGGTCTTCACTGTGTTGAGTAGGTGAACATGGTGTTTTGCTTTGTACATTGATTGTGATTTCTGGGTCCATTGACGTTCATCATTCTTTGAGCTGGTCTATCCATCAGTGTTTGAGTCCTTTTTATTGAGTCCTTTTCTCCCTTTCTTTGTCAATATTATTCATCTATTTCATTGAGTCGTGATATCAGGTCTTGATCTTCACTTTTGCAGCTGGATTTTGCAGCTATCTCCTTGCCCATATCACCCTATGTCTGGTTCGGTTCAAGAAGACTCCCTTCTTGAACCACAATTTTGTATTCATTTTTGCCATTCTCGCCTACCCTCCTTGTTCCCTTCATATCATATCTTCTTTCACCTGGGATTGTTGTGCTACTAGATAAGTCCCCCATCAAGGTTATGATTGCAGGAATTATTTGAGTAAGCCATGCAGATTCGAGGATATTGAGATTGGTGTGCTATTTTTGGTGGATCTGATTCTAATATGTGCATAGAGATTATTGCGGATTCTGATATTGGGCACGATTACAGGTATGATTCTTTATTGAGGATTTTTTATCTCGCACATTAGATTGAGGATGTGATTGATTTCCAGTGATTTGATGATGATTCCATGAGTCATGACTATACAATCTCTTATGCGATCCCGCCTGTCTTGATTCAGATACTTGATGTACTATCTCTATATGTGCTTCAAAGCAACAGTTCTCAGAACCTACATGATTTCACTCATCTTATTGACTAATCCATCCTCCATCTTTTGAATCTCTGATCCCAATTTAGCATTTATAAACTCAATATCCGACATCTTGATCCATCTCAGTTGATTTGGTTGATTCGAAGGACTGCATTGTGATTGCCCTGATGATCTTTTATCCCTTCCATAGTTTTATGCCCTCACACTGACTAATGATTGATTGAGTATTTTTTGAGGACTTGATGATGCCAGCACTTCCCTGATTTGATTGACTTAGTTTGGATTACTCACGAGGACTATCAGCGGAGAATGCAACATTTTCTTTACGATCAGTTTCACTTACTGCTTGTATTCCATCTTGGAGGAGCAAGAAACCGAGTCATCTGATATGAGCTATCGGTCTCACCGTCTGATTTTGTGTACGATCTATAGGAGCATGAGACCGCTTATCTGGACTCCTTTGAGTCCTTGTTCCTTGACAGTTCTCGCAATAATGAGTCTCATTCTTCTGATTATTCTCTACCTAGTTCACAATACTCCCCGAGGGTTATCTGCGATAGTCTGTGACATTTTCTAGATCTTCCGGTATCTTCTGCTGGTTAGCCAATCTGTCACCTACTGAGACCGCTTTTGCTGATCTGTCTGATGGATCCGACTTCTTTGAGTTTGCTTACCTTGACAAAACTCATAATTTTGAGTTATGTTCTGATGATTCATTGTAGTATGTATTACTCTTCGAGGGTTATCTGCAGGAGGATACAACACTTTGTAGCTACCCGGCTTCATCTCTGATTGTGTCTCTAGTCAGATGGATCATAAAGCTGAGTCTTCTAATTTGTGTTTAGACTCATCCCTGGTTGTGTATCCTATTTGGTCGATCACGAGACCGAGTCTTCTGATTTTTTGAGACCTTCGACTCCTTTGAGTCTGCTCTCCTTGACGATCCTTGCAAGGTTGAATCGTGTCTAGTGATATTCGATGTGTTCTTGATCTTTTGACCCTATGTCCACTGGATATCAAACTTCTTAAAGAGTCTCTTGTTCTTCACTTTTCATTTCAACTTGAGACTATGGGTGACATGGAGGAATATGTATTGATCCTTCCTCCTCCATGTCTGACGATATCAGCTTTGATATTTCACTCTTTTCTTATTAGCTGATGTTCTACTTCTCGCTATCAGATCCTAGCTTAGTTTTCGATCTCTTTTCCCTGGCAGCAGACAACCACTTGATTGAATATTAGGGTGTCTTTTTCTTTTTGACTGTGTCACCGTTCTCATAGGGAGATAATGACGAAATCATAGTATTCGACTGTCAGATATTGTCCTGCACTTCACCGGTCTTTTCTGCTTGTATATATATATATATATGTTTTGTCTTTTCATTCCTTCTTTCTCATGTATGTCATGTGTACCCCAGATCATTCGCCATATCTGTGTATCTATACTTAGGACGTACTTTGCCCAAAGTATAGGAGGTACACCTAGTTTTGTTGTTCTGTCTCTGTTATGTGTCACCACTTTTGTTGTTGCATATACTTAGGGCTCTTTTACACTAAGCATAGGAGAAGTGATGTGTATATTCACCCAATGTGTTTTCTCTTTTGTTATTAGTTTCTTTTTATTGATCCCCTCATTTGTCACATCTCTTGTTGATTTTCTTTGTTATACTTAGGGATATTTTACCCTAACTATAGGGGGAGACAGACTGAGTTGTGATCTGTATATTCCACCCTCGAACCTCCCTGCATTAGATACAATATGCTATACTTAGGATTATTTGATCCTAAGTGTAGAAGGGATGGTCGACTTCTTATTCATTTATTTCTTCATTCTTTCACTCATTATTCTTTCGTCGGTGTAGTAAAGTCTTTTCTATACTTAATACAAGCTATATCTTCTCTTTTTCTTTTCAATCTATGAAGACATAGCTCAAGCTAAGTATAGAGGGGTCGTATATACTCTTTATATACTTTAACCATAACTCGTACATTCATATTTTTAATAATCATGGATAAAATACTATATATGTATAAATATGCAATTCATTAAACCAACTAATAAAAAGATGTTTATTATTCCTTAAACTCTTTTTGTATATATTGATTAATAAATCAGGTAAACATGTTTTGCAAAATGTTTGAAAAATGGTTTGAAAATATTTTTAAAAAATCTTTTGAAAACTATTTGAAAAATATTTTGTAAAATATTTTCAGCCTTTGTAAAAATATTTGTTTGTAAAAATTTCTTTCTTTGTGTGAAATAAAACTGTTTTGAAAACTTATTTGGAAATGGTTTTGAAAATGGTTGCAAATATATTTGAAAAATCTATATATACTATTTGAATAATCTTTACAAAATGATTTTCAATCGTTTGCAAATGTTTGTCAAAATTATTTGCAAAAATTATTTTGGATTATAGTTTTCAAAATTGTTTGTAAAACCATATTCAAATAAGTTTGAGTAATATATACATCATTCAAATTCATTACAAATTGTATATACATACTTATAAAAATAACTAAAATTCAAATATGTAAATCCTTTAAAACCTAATTCTTATAAATAGTAAAAAAGTAGTCCCATGTAAATATTTATACCTATCTTTTATTCCAAAAATCTTTTGTTTTAAAAATATCCCCAAAACATTTGCAAAATCTTTTTGAAAAATTGAATAAATTTTGCAAAACCTTTTTTTCAAAAACATAAAAATTTCAAAATTTTAAAAATGCATCATAAAAAGATTTTCTGCATTGTACATAGCATTTGCATTTTTTGGATTGAGTTTGAAGGTTGAACTATTCTGAATAAAGTCGAAGATTGGAGCTTGGATGGACCTTAACGCACCTAACTTCACCAGAACCTTATTTAAGGTACTTCAGGTCTATTTGGACTTAATTCTTTAAGACTCAGGATTGGGTTCAAGACACCTCAAACTACCTAACTAGAACTTTTTGAGACGCACACATGACTCTTGTCGGTCGTGACCTAACTTGGACATTTGCACCTTCACTTGGCTCAACTCAGTTGAAGTGGTGAGGGAATTGGATTTGCTGGTATGAGATGCACACGACTGGAAACATTCGTCCTTGTCTAGGGAGGGAAGTGTACCTCAACCCGTCCAGTGGCGTCGACATCTAAAGATAGGAGAGTGTGTGTTGCAATAATGCTTCAAAAGTGGGATAGTCTTCTGGCTCAAGAGGAAAAACTCCTTATGTAATTATTGTTGTATAAATATTAAAAAACTCCAAAAAAGTGGGCATGCCTGATTGAAAATAAAATGCATATTGAAGCGTACATATTTATATAGTCAATAAGCAAGCTTTAGCTTCAAAGTCAGAAATCATGTGAGCCTGCAGCTGGATTACTTGACTACATTGGTCATGCATCCCCAGATAGGTAGCTACATTGGCTACCGTCCATTCTTCTCTTCACCCCCTCCTCTTATGTTGGATGGCACTTGGACTTAGAAGGGAATACCCCGCTCCTCGAGGAAAGAGTTGCTAGATTGGGGAATCATTGGGTTTTCATGCTCGAGAAGTCAGTTCTTTTGTCATTTCAGTTGGGAAGAGATACTATCACTTACAGCGTACAAGTCAGGTTCATCGTCATAAGGGTTTGCGTATGATGTAGACTGTTTCTGACATGGCTATTGAGGTGGTTTGAACCGAGTTCTGTGACTCTTAAAGGCTGTATGTTTTAAATCCGGTTTCCAACCAGGTTTCACATACATTCCCACACAGAAGTCTGACCCGAGCTCCAAACTTTGATTTTATGAAGACAAGTTTAAGAATGAGATTCAATCTACTTTCTTTCTTTTTCTTTTCTTTATTTTTATTTTTCTGCACTTATTGCATAAGTGTTTGCTAGGGACCAGCAAAGACAAGTATAGGAAGGTGATGAATTTCTATTTCATCACCTTTATTCTATCATCTTGGCCTTAAAAACCCTAGACAAAGCATGCAAATAACATTATTTTGTACAAATTAATATTCATTATTTATTCTATTTATTATTATAAAACACAGTTTTTAATGTAAAAATTATAGAATAAAGAAAGAAAAATAATAAAATACTAAAGTCACTTTATGACCCTAAACCCCGAGACCAAGTCAAGAATTGATTTGGTCGACAAGTAATAAAGTAGGGGAGATAAGGGCCAAATACATAATAAAAATCATGATTATCAGTGCCTCACATGGAGTAGCCGTGAGGTGACCTAGCTGAGACTTAAATACAAATACAATAAAGATTGGGGGTCCATGTGCAAAATATACTAAAGCTATTACACAATAATTGAAAGTTTCAGCACTTAAAAAAAACAAAATGTAGGGGTGGAGACTGCAAAATACGCCCAATGTACGTGATGATGGACAGTGGATGCATGTTCATTAACTCACATGGACGGCTCGATGGTGCTACGGTTCTCTCAGAATGGAGGGTTGAGATTAGAACTATTGGGCTCCCTTCATCGGACAGCTCTAGACATATCTGAATGAATTGGGAAGAACAAGATCCGGGGCTGACTTTGATCTGGAAAAACTTCATCCTTTATTGATGTCTGGAGCAGCTGGATGTCTCAGATCCTTCCTGGGGAGCGGTCTGCATCTGCAGGTGGGTTCAAGGAGCTCCGGGCCTCCCTAAATAGAGGCATGGAGGTAAGGATCATTCCGGCCATATTGAACTTGGTCTGCATGAATAGAATTACCTCAAGAGGGGTTCTTCACACAAGAGGCCTGCACATAAATGCTTAGGGATTGAGGGCAATGATCCTCGACCCATTTTTTATACAAAAGAGTGGAGGATGGAAGGGGTGAAGGTCTTCGATGAACGGTGAATGAAGGAGATACGGGGAACTCGATTCTTGTAGAATTGATGTGATCTAGGTGGTCTAGATGATGAAGAAATGGAAGGAGAAGAAGATGGGGTGTTATAGAGGTCAGAACAGGGGCTAAACACAATGAACAAAGGCTGGAGCCTAGAGCTCTGATGCGCTTTATTTTTTGTTTTTTGGTAAAATATCATAAAATTGAACAAAATGAAAACTAAATCTATGCTAAGGAATGAAATACGAACCTAAAGATATAAGATAAATGGGCTCACCTGCCCTGAAAGGACCTTCGAGTAGAACCCATTGTTGAAGCTCCATGGATTGGTGAATCAGGCCCTCCTTTGCCTTCTTCTCACCTCAAAACGACAGGGTTCGCCTTTGATCACAAGGGAACACACTCCACCTACAATCCATGGGGTTACGATGTGAAAATGGGGATTAGTGCATGCCGGAGGTCGGCGAAAGATTATATAACAAAGAGTGGACAATCGTTTTTGACTTAGGGTTTTGCAAGAATCGATGGAGAATGATCTCATTGGATGGATTAGTGTGACTCATTGTCTATTAATTGACAATTTTCAAAGGAATCACGTCAAATCGAGGCATGGATGCACGTGAAAAATTAGGAGAAGATGGATCGGATTGGTCTGTAGGGGGACCTGAATGGAGAAGGGAAGTTTGACCTGGAGTCAAACATTAATGGGATCTGATCGGTCCACATCACACGCTACAAGACAAAATAAAACAAAAAATAAAAATAGTAGGAAAATAAAAAAGAAAATGATTTTATTTACAAAAATTTCAAATATGAAAAATGTTTCTTTATTATTAAACTATATTTTACTAATTTTTATTTATTTTTACCAACTTGTTTAATAGGGTATACTATTTATATACAATTATTTGTAGGTACTTATACCTATATACTATGTATTTACATTTTTATTTTATTATTTTTATACATAATATCATATTTAAATAATTTATTATTACTTAGATATTTACATATTTTATAGGATTTTTATGGTTTAATTTATATGTTCAAATAAAACATACATGCATTTTATACTTGTATATTTAGGGTTTATTAATTCTTTTTTGGTATTTTTATGGATTTTAATTTTTATTTGAATTTTGTAGATGTTTTATAACATGTACAATTATTTAAAAATATAAAGAGACTAAAAATATACATAGTAAAGTATAATCGCTTTATACACATATGTATGATGAATCCATGATTCATTAACATTCTTTCTATATTTTGTCTTAAAACACTTAATAAATATATAAATATTTATTATTTTCAACTTTTAACAAAACCATGTTCATGAATAAAAATGCACTTTTAAGCATCCAAAACATGTAAATAAATAAAATAATAAAATAAAGAAAATAAAAAAGCCAGATTGTAAATATGTATATATGTATAATATGTCTTATAAAATAAATATAGCTGAAAGATATATTGATAACATAATCTCCGAGACCAAGTCAGCATGAATTGATCGACAAAAAAATAAGTATGGGGAGATAAGGAAAGAAAACAATAAAATAATAATTAATTATTCACTCTATACACTCTTCACTATTTATCAAATAACTGTCAAATTTTCATGAATTTTTAATTAATTCATATGAATATATTTTTCACCAAATTCTTTTCCTAATTATTTCTAAAAATGTATAGAAAAATATAAAAATAAGTTAAAAATAATATCGTGTATATATACCAAGAAATCCAACTTATAAATTGTTAAATTCTCAACTTCTGAACATCATAACTTTTTCATACGAACTCTAATTTAACTCTACTCACTTTTAAAGTTCGTAAATAATATTCTCTAATTAATAGAAGTGATTTCACTAAAATCAGAGTCTGTTTGCAAAAAGTCAGTTTTGAGAACTAATCACAATTGGGTTTCTGGGGCTATTTATTTTATCTAGAACACATTATTTATAGTTTTAATGATTTTATAATTTTTATTATTTTCATGATCTTTTATTTTAACCATGATTTATTTTAGAATTTTTAAAGCTTATTTATTATTTTAAATAAATAAAAAATGTTAATTTATAGACAAAATTGAATGGTATAACTTATATACGTATTTATAAATATATTTATATTAATTTATTAAAGTTCAACAAAATTCACATATATTCTATTTATTATTCTAATAATTAAGAAAATATAAAAAAGGTATATTTATTAATTTTATTAAATTAAAAATCAAATACATATTTATCAAGTAGTATTTATACCTATTTATTAATATAATATTTATATTTCATAAATTATTTATAAAGAAACTAATTATTCCATAATTTAAATAAATTAATTATTTACATTTTTATACCTATTTAAAATAACATTATTTATTATTTAATATCTAATTTCTAATATATTTTCACCATCTGGCCAACCAGGTGCTGACATGTGTCAGCATCTGGTGCTTCTTCCCAGCAAGAAGCCGTTAGCTTCTGTTCTACCAGTCGATATTCATCTAATTACCCCATGCTCATCCTAATCTCTACACCCGATCCTAACCCTCCATTCTAATCTCCTAACCACCACCTTATACACCCTCCATTAGATCTAACCTAACTCTTTACATATCTATCTATAAAAATCTCCAAAGTTGCCTCATAGCAACTAACTCTCCCTTTCTCCAGAACAACCTGGTCGTCAACCCCTACTTTTCCACCTCACTCCGCTCGCTCAGGCTATGACAAGGCCAAAGGTTAAACCCGTGTGGAAGATCGATCAACGGAGGAGTAGTTCCAGGCATCTCTTGGTCTTGAATCGCGTCACCATGCACGTTGAGCTCCGATTAACCAGTCGTCGAGCGAAGATCAGGAGGATATTATATCCTCCAGCCACATGTGACTTCCTTCACCCATATCATCCTCTTATTTCCTCGTGATCCATGCCATATTAGTCCAAGTAATCACGTCATCAGTTAGAGTTATGTACCATCTTTGAATTCCCTTCCAAAGTATGTTTCAAATTCCAATTCGATTTCAACCACATCGTACCCGATTTTTTTAACTTGACATAATACTGTTCTAGAATTATTTGATTTGCAAGAATCTTTTTTTCTTGGCCGATTCCATCAGGAATTGAGCATCAATCATCTCTTTGCAGGTCCATCATGGCTATTGGAGCAATCAGTCGATCTGGAGGGTCGTATCTTCATAGCCAATTGAATAATTGTGCATGACCTGGAGATAGGGTTTGGGACCCTAGAACCTTAGACCAAGACGCCATCTTCTCCAAACAACTCTCACGTAGGAGAGCTCCGAGGTGATAGGCGATCCCCTCCTAGCCCTATAGGAGCTCGCCATTGTGCTTCCATTGCCGGAGACGACCTAGAGAGGAGAATTCCACCGCCGACTGCTCCAGAATGGGGAAGAATGTCAAGAACAAAAGGTCAAGCAGTTTGCTGACATGTGTCCAAGTGAACAGCTATGATCGACACTCACCAATCTAATCTCAGCCGTCAGATATCCAAACGGTGGAAAGATTTTGTGACTTCCAAATTTCATCGTGCTCCAGAAAGTTTCCAATTATTACATTTAGGTCCCGACGTAGGGACCTAAATGTAACACATTTTATTTTCTTTTAATTTTAATATCCGAACAAGGACCAGACTGTAGAACTTTTAGTTTCTTTTTTTGCATTTATACCCCTGAACTATATGTTACATTTGGACCTATTCTAGACTTTATTTTGACTTGATTTTTCTATCATAGTTACACAACTACCTGATGAATACTCATTCATCACTCTTTATTCTTATATTTTAGCTACAAAAACCTTTGCAAATGCATGTAGATATGTGTAAATACAAATAATTACCAAAAGCATGCATTGTGTAAAAACCTATAATTAGCATGTTTTTGTGCAAAAATAAAAGAATAAAGATTAAAAAGAAAAAAAGGGAAATATTTAGAATAAATATTGAGCAACCTAACCCAAGGGAGGGCTCAGCATGGGCCTGACCGCATAAAAGCCAAAGTAGAGGGAGATAGGGGCTCAAGTGTGTAAATATTTAGGTAAATAAAATAAAAGTATTTTCCTCACAAAATTAGGCTTGTAAATATTTGTATATATTTATAAATATAAAATCAATATAAAAATATAAAAATTAAAAAGAAACCAAAAATCTCATTCATGTACATGATCACCTTGTACATAGTTCCATCATCCCTATTTATCCTTATAAATAAATAAAATTAACCTCCAAAATTTTTGTAAATATTCTATATTATATAGTGCAAATAAATATAATAAAATCAATTAAAACAAAAACAAAATAAAAATAACAAATTAAAAACACAAAATATATTGTAAATATACCATGTATATAAATGTATATATGTATTTATTTCACCTATGTATATAAATAATAAAAATAAAATAAAAATATCTTTTTATTCCTTATTTTATAATGTAAATAAATAAAATATAAATTGGGAATAAAATTGGATAAAAATAACTCATTAAAAATCAAAACTAAAAATCCCATATTGTATATATACCTATGTATAGTACTATATTGTATATAGCTTATTTTTTTTTTGAAAAATTAATTAAAAATCACAAAAAAATAGAAAAAATAAAAAAATATTTCATGTTTTAAGTTTTTATTAATTCGGTCATTTTCTATGTTTAATTTCACTTTCAAAATCCAGCCACGTGGCCGCTCACCATTGGCTCTGGGGGATGTTGACCGCCCGGTCAACTCCCCCCCAGAACCACCTCTCGCGGGTCTGCAACGCCCGACTCCCTTCTCGGATTTTTCCCAGGCAGACCCGACTCCCTCTCGCCTATACCCCGGGTCCGACTCCTTCACGACACACCCGAGACCCTCGCCGGAGCGACCGCATCGAGATCCGCGCTCTTGATTTCCTACCCGCGCGCCTCTTTCCGGATCATCCCCACGTATAAAGCCCAGCTCCGCCTCCTCATTTCTCATCTTTGGGAATTCGATTCCACCCCATGTGAGCTCCGGTGTGTGCATGAGAGTGACAGCTCACTGCTCATGCTGTTGAAGCGAGGAGAGGGACCGGATTCCATCGATCCGGCGAGCTTCGCCGCCGTTGCTCCGCCACCAGCTGGAGCCCGAGCCTCGGAGGGAGACGCTCCTCGAGGCGAAGACCCAGAGCTTCCTTAGCTCTTCCCCAGTCTCCTCGTCCACCCAGGTAGTCCCTTAGACCCTTCTTTTCCTTTGATTTTCATTTACGCCCAAATCGTTGCTCCGCCGTGTTACTCCGATTCCGACCATTCCATAGCTAGATTCGATCATCGGAATCCACAGACATCTGCTCCTTCCTCCGACGCGCCTTCTCCACCCCTCCATCCAACCCAACTCGCACAGGAGCTGGGATTCGAGCTCCACCGTCCCCCCTTCGCCGGAGCTCGTCCATATCGCCCCATCGTCCACCGTCACCCCGCCTAACCAGGTCGATGCAGTTTGCCCTCAACCGCGAGTCTTCTGGACTGTTTTGCAGGTTCAAAGAAGGACGTCTGAGGTCCTTCGACATCAAACCAGGAGGCGCAGCTCCGCGACCTCGCCGGAGCTCCTCGGAGCTCGGCCGGGTCATCGGAGACTCCCATCCGTCGCGGAGGCCCACGCCAGACCTTTCCCGATCACCAGCGCCCCGCGAGGAGGTCAGGAGCGCACGCACTGTGCCGGCGAAGTTCTCCGGCCACCTGTTCTTCCTCGACCTTCAGACGCCGTCCGATCATCCCTCCCGCTCCAGGTTCATCTGGGTCGTCCGTTTAGGAGCAGCAGTCATCGTTCGATCTGAGGTGGATAGATCTGGACCGCCCGATGCTCGAGGGTTAGCCGCAGAGAGCCACGCCCGTCCGATGCACCACGTGGCTTGACCCTCACCGTCGGATTCGCCAAAGGAGCCCAGCTGTGGAGCGCCTGTGATTCCCAACCCGTCAGATGATCCACGTGCCCTCCATCCAGCCGCTCCATTAATAAAGGGTAAACTACCCTTAGGCCCTTCTGTTTATTGCATTTCGTAGTTAGTCCTGTAATTAGTTAATCCAGTTGTTTAGTTTTTGGGATATTTGCATAGAGACCCTGGTGCTTGCATTTATTTACTGTTATGCCCCTGTGCGTTGTATGACACGTGCTTCGACACGTGATTTTTCTGGTTTATTTACAATATAGGCCCTGTGGTTCTGGTTGTTCTTGAATGAATGGAAGTTTTAGTTTATTTGCATTTATACCCCTGTACGTATTTTATTTGAGCATGTGCAAATATTTTTTGGGTTATTTGTAGATAAGCCCCTAGGCTTTTGGTACCTATTACCAAAAGGCCCTCGGAACTTATTTTCTTACACATTTAGGTCCCTGAGTGCCTCAGGCACGCGTGACTTCCTGGGTTAATTGCATCAGACCCCCCAGACTTGCGGGTATTTGCACTTTGGTCCCTGTGCACTGTGCCCCCTCTTTATTTTTGAATAAAATAGCAAATTACCTCCAAATCCAACGAAAATTGGACACATGGCTCCTGCCATAGTGTAAAATTTTCGAGGATTTTTGAGGACATTTTTGTTTCCATTTGATATTTTTAGAAATTTAGAAACATCAATTTTCTTCACTGTCTAACTTTAAAAATCACAAAAAAATATTAAATAGTGTCTAAAAATTACAAAAAAATTGTCTGCTATCTATTTTGTTATGTCTGATTTTCTAGCCAATTTTGGCAATTTTTCATTATTGAAAACCACTAAAAATTGAAAAACATTCAAAATCTTATAAAAAATTCTAGTATTCACTTCAAAATCCAAAAATCATAAACTAGGTGCCTAAATTTTCCTTGTTTTATTCTCTTTACAGGAAAATTACCTCCCAGCTAATTTGGGGCCTTTAGATATTTTATCTAGGTCCTTTTAGCTCGGCTGACAGTACCTACTGTTTTAGTCACTTTTTGATTTTTAGAAAATTAAATAAACATCAGAAAATTCTCAAAAATTAAAAAATTCACCAAAAACATTAAAAATTACAAAACACATAAAAATATTTTTGTTTGAATTTTTGGTTGATTTGTAGTGCTTTTAATAAATTGTTGAAGTGTGTAGTTCCTTAGCTTTTATTATTTTCTTAATACATCAAAAAAAATCCAAAAAAATATAAAATATTCAAAAACCACCAAAAACATTTCTTTTATTTTCTTTTATCTCTTTTTGACTACTTCGTAGGCTGAGAGGCCAACCCGTGCTCCTTATGTTCGACCCTGGTCGCTATACTAGGTTAATCTAATAGCGAGACCGCTATCGCATTTTTGAGTGATTTTATCTATCTTGGTGGTCTACTTTTTCTTGATCGACACGATCGAGTGACCGAGGTCGCGACGAACATCGTAGAGATACCTGATTGCCTTAGCCGCTCGGTTTTTCGTGTCATCAGAATGGCGCCGTTGCCGGGGAGCACGGCTTAGTAGTTTTTATTTTTATTTTTTGTTTTTGTTTTCGCGGCTTTTCGCGGCTCTTTCAGAGCTCACGGCTGTTTTGCGGCTTTTTGTTTATATTTCATTTTTGTTTTATTTTGTTTTACTTTCTTTTCTTTTGTTTTTATTCTTGTTTTATTTTGAGTGTTTATTTTATTTTGTATTTTTGCATATAGACCCTCATTTTATTTCCATTTATTTCTCTTATCATTATTTGATTATTTTGGTCTGAACACTTGTCTCTGTTTCTTGTGAGGGCCCGAGGACCGCGGAGGCGACTTTCGAGGAGCCGACGCAACCGTAGGACTTGGAGGCAGCTCCCTTCTTTACGGAGCCGCAGGAGAGAGAGAGAGAGAGAGTGAGTGGGAGAGGTTTAGTTAGATTTTTTATTTTTATTCTGATTAGTATTGTAATAATACAGGGACTCAGAGACTGGACTTGTGGACTTTATTTGCTTAGCGGGTCTGTTTCGCCGAGCACCGGTGTGCTCGGGGGACCCTTAGGAGTTTTTCGTGGCTTTTCTCGCAGTTTTGTTTTCTTTTCTTTTTAGCTGCCTTTTCCGGTGTTTACACGGTTTTTGATCGAGCCCCTAGATTTAGGATTTTATACTTGCTTGTGCCGTAATTAGTAGGGTCCCCACACTTAATTATCTGCCTGCTCCTATAGTACGCTTAATTAGACCTACTAATAATCAATTAATAAAAATAACTGACTCATTTTCCTTCGTGGCTTACGTGCCGTAGTCTACCCCACAAAGCGCTTTCTCCTACCCCCGATTTGTCGGGCAGAGGAGGGGTAGACCAAGACCGGACCTTTGGCATGTAGGACGGTGACCAGTTAGACGGTTCTGCGAGTAGAATTGCTGATCTAGGACCCGGTTTCATCGCTGCATCATTTAGGTAGTTTAATTTCTGTCTTTACATTTATGTGCGGATCATATTGCATGTAGAGTGCTGGAGACAGGTATGCCTTTCTGACTTTGCATGCATCATTGATTTATCGTGCATCGGCTTTTTCGTCTTCTCCCCCTGTTTTTGACTTAATAATCAGGAGAACCGAAAATTCGTTAGGCGTTTGTTTTATTTGAAAAATATTAAAAAGAAAAACCATAAAATTGGGACTGGCTAAAACTATTGACCCTAAAAGACACTCACCCTAAAAATTTTGTCTTGGGAGAGCAACCCCCTCATTGTTTGGTTTGGTTGCGCGAGAGAGTGACCCGCACCCTAGGTAGAGCCCTCCGGTGTTATTCCCGACTGATTACCGACTTTTCCGTGCGGGCCAGTCGGTTGGGGTAGCATCGGGTATCCTAACAGGTCACGTAAGCGCTCTGATATCTTGTGTGTTCACCTAATAAAAATTGACAAGATAATTTGATCGAGCTTTCACGGTCTTCAGCTCGCGTTGTGTTGGTGAACCGGGGGTTTGCATTCTGATCATAGTTTCTCCAGATTCCATCCGCACTACTCGACCAGATCACAATGATGGGTAGACGCTCTCTTAGGCAGCCTCTTGCTGCACCGCTTTCGGGCACGTCTACCCAATCATCTAGGTTGGCCCGCGAGAGCCGAGACTAGTTCTCCGAGCCCGAGTACGATTCCGCCCTGTTCCCCCTCGACCCCCTTTCTTTCGGTTCTGAGAGATATGAGCCAGAGGAGAGAATAACAGATTTGACAGCACCTGAGTATGGCTCATTTGATTTTGCAGACGTCATGGCCGATAGTTAAGAGGACCGCTCCAGGACAGAGCACATCGTGATGGACCAGGGAGCGATCAACTCCACCCTGATCGCCTCGTTAGAGACAGTGCAGCAGTAGCTGAGGGATCAGGGAGCTTTCATGATTGAGATGAGAAGAGAGTTGGAGCGACTCAGAGCAGAGAGAGATCAGAGCGAGCCTGAGGACAGACCAGATGCAGAGGCACGAGCCGCAGCAGCCGCAGCAGCAGCCGTCGCCGCCGCAGCGGCAGCCGCGGCGGCAGGAGGACCACCGAGACCGATGCGAGAGTTGCACAACCCCGGATCTACACTGATGCATCATTGGGTAGTGGTGCTGGCTATCGTGGGGGACTTTAAGTTCCCCCCGAACACCCTGCAGATGCTTCCCCGTTTTCACGGACTTGCCACCGAGGAGCCCCATCTCCATCTACAGGAGTTCTTGATGATCTGCAGTACTGTCCACGACCGCCATGTGGACCAGTATACGATTCGGATGATCGCCTTCCCCTTCTCCCTAGCAGACAGAGCAACCACCTGGCTGAAGCATTTGGGGAAGTTTGTTTACACCTGGGAGCAGCTCCGCACCGAGTACTTGAACAAGTACTATCCACTCGGGCGGACCAATGCATCTAGGGCCCTGATCAGCAACTTCTCCATGCTCCCCAACGAGCAATTCCATGAGGCATGGGAGAGGTTCCGTGAGCTCACAGACCGATGCCCGCACCATGATATCTCGAAGCCGAACCTTGTGTAGAGCTTCTTCAGCGGGCTGACACCAGAGCTCCAGGGCCTGGTGAATGCTTCTTGTGGCGGGTCCTATTTCGCCAAGGATCACGACCAGGTCTGGGCCATCTTCGAGGAGATGGCCGAGAACTATATGGTGATGTCCCAGACCCGGTTGTATACACAGGGCAGACCCCAGTAGCAACCAGGACCCGTGCAGTACTAGAGGATAGCACGGGTCGATGCCGGTCCATCCAGTTCATCCGCAGTTGCAGCAGCACAGGCAGAGTCGTTCGCTGCGGATATGGGTATCATCAGCGAGAAGTTGGACCGCATGGAGCTGATCGAGAAGAAGCAGTGCCAGGGCATCACGCAGATGGAGCAGATGGCACAGACTCTGAGCGACATGAAGACCCAGCTCATGTGTCTCCACACAGACGGCTTCCCAGCCCCGTCTTCAGTCGCGAGGTGACCCCGACGGCAGCAGCAGCTCGTCTCAGCGCTCCAGCTCCTTTCAGCAGCCTAGACAGGTTCACCTTGTACAGGCAGAGCCGTACCAGCAGCAGCAACCCTCTTACCAGTCCCCACCATCTCTAGACTTGCAGATGGTGGTATACCAGCCGGATCAGCCTCTGGCAGTACTCCCGCCAGCCCAGTTCGATGCAGAGCCGTTGATGGATGTCAACGGGATTTGGTATGACCGCCTACAACCTGGGATCCGACGAGACCATCCCAGATTCAGGTGGGGGAGTGGAGGTACCCAGCCCCAGCAGCAGTCATCCGGTCAGGGAGGGCAGTATAGCCAGCAGAGAGATCACCAGCAGCAGCAGCAGCCCCCAGCCTACCAGCCACACCAGCAGTCCGTCCTTCGTTCCTCGTCCCTATCAGCAGCAGGGACAGTCTTGGAGACGTGAGCAGCAAGCTCACCAGCCACAGCAGCAGCAGCATCCTTCCTCCTACCCCTCTCAGCACCAGCAGCACCAGTTCCAGCAGCCTCAGCACCAGAGAGGCTACCCGTCGGGCTCCCGTGAGAGCCCCGCCTTGGGTGACATAGCCCGCATCCTCACGGATCAGCAGGCTACTTTTCGACGGGAGATGGACGAGTTCCGCCAGGAAATGTGGGACCTGATGAGAGGGAAGGCCGCCATCCCTGCACAGATAGAGCTGAATCCGAACAGCCTGAAGAGGAAATCTGAGCAGGTAGTTTCCACTGAGCATACCACTCCTAGTGATCCATTTGATGATATGTCTTCGGATCTATTTGATGTTGATTTTGTTACACTTAGGAGCGGTAGAGCACCAGCAGGCGGCGCCTCATCTGAGCGACGACTCGAGGATCCACCCAGGGCGCCAGATGAGGAGGAGGAGAGCGGTACTGAGGCCGCACACGATGATGATGGTGGTACTGATGCCACCAAGGATGCTGATTCCACCGGCGGTACTGAGGCCGCCGCTTCACCAGTTCGAGGAGGTGGTGCTGATGCCACCAGAGTAGCCGAGCCAGCCCGCGGTACTGAGGCCACGAGACGTCCAGCAGCAGAGCCAGCCCGTGGTGGTACTGAGGGCCACCGGTGTTTTTGTAGAGAGAGATGAGTTTTTCCTCATGCTGATGTATCTCAGGACACTGTTTTGAATAAAGGAAAAGGTTTAGTTTCTTCTGGTCCCACTGTGGTGATTGATGTATGTGCGGATCCGGCCGTCGAGCCGTCTAGGCCTTTTCCTAGTCCTTCATCTGCGAAGGACCCTGTGATCCCCTTCCCTAGAGCCCTTCAGATGGGGAAGGGGAAGAAAAGAGAAAAAGATCCAAAAAAGAGAGAGCGGGAGGAGTTCAGCCAGAGCATGATCGACAGATTTCACATACAGCTGACCCTTCAGGAGGCTTTGCAGCACATCCCCCTTCTTCAGCGATCTTTGAGAGATAGGACCACAGTCAGGAGGAGGAGGAGGAACCATCATTCAGAGATACATGTGCTGACGAAAGCCACGTGCTTCGCGATCCAGAACCGTCTGCCGGCCAAGAGGCCAGATTCATGAGCCCCGTATGTCAGATGTCAGATTAGTGAGCAGAGGTTCGACCGGACTCTATTGGATAGCGGATCGTCTATCAACCTCCTTCCGGCAGCCCTTCTCGACCGCTTCGAGTTGGGCACTCTTCGACAGAGCAGGACAGTCCTTCAGTTTGCTGATCGATCTGTCAAGAGGCCGAAGGGGTTGTTCCGAGATGTTATCGTCACTATTCAGGGCCTGAAATTCCCCGTGGACTTCGTAGTGTTGGACATGGAGATCCCTGATTCAGTGGCCGATACCCCCATCATCCTCGGTCATCCGTTCTTGGCCACAGCCAAGGCGGTGACTGATCATGATAGCGGGAAGGTATACTTTCGCGTCGAGGGCGAGAGTGTACAAATAGAGACGGCCGAGGACTACAGAGCCAGAGAGAGAGCATGCTCAGAGACTATGACAGATACAGAGCAACTGACAGATGCTGGGCTAGACATCGACCAGGACTGTGATTTTGTGATCACAGATGATGAGGCAACATGGGCAGACCCTTCAGCACATGCCATCCTCTCATTTCCAGACACCACTGAGGCAGAGATGACAACAGAGGAGAGCTTGGAGAGCACAGCCCTGGTCCAGGATACTACAGAGGCAGCAGAGCCGGTTCTTGACCGCGACACGGTTTTTAGTGATGGTGGTATTGAGGCCACCGTGTGTGATGGTGGTACTGATGCCACCTTATTTGATGCAGATCCCTCGGATTCAGAGTCTGATTGGGCAGATTGTGATGACCAGATGCCAGACCTGAGTCCACCTGAGCCTACAGATGTGGAGGAGGTAGAGGCAGAGCAGATCAGAGACAATACAGTTGAGCAGCCTCCTCCAGATCCAGTTTGCGAGAGTTCGTATTCTTTCTCCCAGGCAGATTTGGCAGATTTAGAAGCATTCACGCATCTTCTTCCGAAGCCAGATTTGCCAGCACCCAGCTGTCCAGAGCTGAAGCCGCTCCCTACTACGCTGAAGTATCGGTTCCTTGCGGGCGAACCTGAGATGTACCCAGTCATCATCTTCGTCGATCTGATTGGAGAGCAAGAATCCCGTTTGATGGGGGTTCTTGAAAAGAACCGCAAGGCAATCGGATGGAGCGTAGCAGATCTCCATGGGATTAGTCCATCAGTGTGCTCCCACCATATTTATCTCGAGGAGGGGGCGAAGCCGTCGCGTGAGTTCCAGCGGCGACTGAACCCCAACCTGAGAGAGGTAGTGATGAAGGAAATATCAAAATGGTGGAGTGCAGATTTTATTTATCTCATTTCCGACTCCAAGTGGGTCAGCCCCTTGCATGTGGTGCCCAAGAAGACGGGCATCACGACTGTGATCAGTGAGTCGGGAGAAGAGATTGCTACACGAGTACCCACCTCTTGGAGGGTCTGCGTTGACTATAGGAGACTCAACCAGGACACCAAGAAGGACCATTTCCCCCTGCCTTTTATTGACCAGATCATTGAGAGACTGGCAGGGAAGAGACATTATTGCTTCCTGGATGGGTACTCGGGCTACAACCAGGTGGCCATCGCTCCTGAGGATCAAGAGAAGACCACCTTTACCTGTCCCTTTGGTACATATGCCTTTCGACGCATGCCATTTGGGATATGCAATGCCCCTGCGACTTTTCAGAGGTGCATGCTGTCGATCTTTTTGGACATGGTAGGGGAGTGTTTGGAGGTCTTCATGGACGATTTCTCGGTCTACGGCGACGGATTCGACTCCTGTCTTGACTGCCTAGACCGAGTACTCCAGCGATGTATTGAGTACCATTTGGTTCTATCTTGGGAGAAGAGTCACTTCATGGTGACTCAAGGGACGGTGCTTGGCCACATCATCTCCAACAGGGGCATGGAGGTTGATCCGGCCAAGGTTGATGTCATTAGAAAACTCGCACCACCGTCCAATTTGAGGCAGCTACGGTCATTCCTGGGGCACGTTGGATTTTATAGGAGATTTATTCAGGATTTCAGCAGGATTGCCCGACCGTTGACTGATCTCTTGACGAAAGACACCGAGTTCCTTGTCGATGACAAGTGTCTTTCGTCCTTTGCGACTCTCCAGCAGTGTGTAATTGCGGCTCCTGTCCTCCAGCTGCCTGATTGGTCTCTCCCATTCGAGATCATGACGGATGCCTCCGATTTTGCCGTAGGGGCAGTGCTGGGACAGAGGAGGGACGGAGTTCCATTTGCTATACACTACGCTAGCCGCACATTGGATTCCGCCCAGCGGAATTACAAGGTCACAGAGAAGGAGATGCTAGCCGTAGTGTTCGCCCTAGATAAGTTTCGATCTTATATCATTGGATCTAGAGTGACTTTGTACACAGATCACACCGCCATTAGGTACCTCATCGCAAAGAAGGATGCCAAGGCCAGACTCACTAGATGGATCCTTCTACTCCAGGAATTCGACATTGAGATCAAGGACAAGCCTGGAGTCAAGAATGTGGTGGCGGATCATCTCTCCCGTTTAGAGCAGCCTGAGGAGTCTGAGCAGATTGATCCCATTCGAGATACCTTCCCAGATGAGGCGATCCTTGCTATCGCCTCTCTCCCGTGGTATGCCGATATTGTGAACTTTCTCGTTGTTGGGAAAGTCCCACAAGATTGGCCCAGGCAGAGGCTTGAGACCTTCCTTGCGAAGAAGTCCTACCACTGGGAGGATCCCATCCTTTACCACGAAGGAGGAGATAGCGTCTGGCGTCGGCGTATTCCTCAGGAGGAACACCATAGCGTCCTCACTTACTGCCACAAGCTTGAGGCAGGAGGACATCATTCTGGGAGGAGAACGGCACAGAAAGTGCTCCAATCCGGCTTGTGGTGGCCTACCCTCTTCAAGGACTCAGATGAGTTCGTGAAGAGGTGTACTGACTGTCAGAGGATGGGCACTTGTGGACAACGTGATATGATGCTGATGCAGCCCATTCACTTCTGTGAGGTTTTTGACGCATGGGGCATCGATTTCATGGGTCCATTCCCTAAGAGTCAGGGATTTGAGTACATTCTGTTGCCCGTGGATTATGTTAGTCGTTGGGTTGAGGCTATCCCCGCCTGAGCCGCTGATGCGAGGACAGTTTGCAGATTTTTGAGGAAGCACATCATCACACGGTTCGGGGTTCCACGAGTTCTGATTTCTGATGGGGGGTCTCATTTCATCAACGACCAGGTGAAGGCCCTTGCTAGCGAGTTCGGTATAGACCATCGTGTTGCTACACCTTACCATCCACAGACGAATGGTCTAGCTGAGGTGTCGAATAGGGAGATCAAGACTATATTGCAGAAAGTCGTCCGCCCTGACCGAAAGGATTGGTCACAGCTTCTGGACTCGGTCTTATGGGCATATAGGACGTCTTTCAAGACTCCATTGGGCACATCTCCCTTTCGCCTCGTATATGGCAAGCCATGCCATTTACCTGTTGAGCTGAGGCACAAGTCACTTTGGGTAGTTACTGATATACTCATGGATCCAGATGGTGTAGGAGACCAGAGGAGGGCAGAGTTAGCAGCCCTGGAGGAGTTGAGAGATACAACTTTCTCAAATAGCCTACAGTATAAGGAGAGAGTGAAGGAGTGGCATGATTCTCATATCAGCCACAAGCATTTTGAGATTGGACAGAGAGTATGGCTGTTTGATGCAAGGCTTCATTTGTTTCCAGGGAAGCTACAGAGCAAATGGAAGGGACCCTACTTGGTCAGACAGGTACACGACAACGGTAGCATTGATATATCCGAGTTGTCTTCTGAGAGTACCTTTCGAGTGAACGGCCAGCAGCTCAAGCCATTTCTAGATCATGAGCCGCGGGTCGCTGATCTTGCCCCTATTCATTTTGCGTGAGATGTGGTCTTTGACTCACATCTAATGCATCTCATGCCTGAGTTTCACTGATCCTCCGCCTTGTATAGATCCAGATGTCTATATCACTACATTCTTTAGTCCCACATCCCTTTCTTCATCTATTGATTATGCTATACTTAGGGTGCACTTTACCCTAAGTATAGGGAGGATGCAGGACCTTTGGGTATTTCTTTTGTTTCTGTCTACTCCTATTTTTACTGCCTATACTTAGGGATATTTCACCCTAAGTATAGGGGGGGTAGACCCTGTACATTCTCCACTCGGTTTTTCCCTTAGTATACAACCTGCTATACTTAGGATTACTTGATCCTAAGTATAGGGGGAAGACCCGAGACTCTCTTGACTTTTCTATTTCATTCATTCTTCTTTATATATAGCCTTTCTTTTCACTTCCCTATACCTAGCACGAGTTATGTCTTCTTCATCGCTCTTGACTCTGAGGACATCGTTCGAGCTAAGTATAGGGGGGTGTGTATATATTTCATATATACTTTAGCCATAACTCGTATTTTGTGTGAGTGTGTTAATAAATAAAATAGCTAAAAACCCTAAAAATCACAAAAATTAAAAATTTTTCATGTACATAAACTTCTTTTATTTGCACATAAATAGCTAGTGTACAAATTATTTTTGTAAAAATGATTTCAAAAATATTTTGTGTAAAGTTTGTGCAAATATTTTCTTATCAAAATTATGTATATAGTACAAAATTTTTCCAAAATGTTTTGAAAATCAAAAGTTTGCAAAAATCGTGTGTAAATTTGTGTAAATATCTTTTTGCAAAACTTGCACTTCATGCATCATTCACTCATGATTTCAATTGCATGATTGTAAAAATTTGTGTAAATAGCATCTTTTGTACATATGTATATAGTTTTTCTGGATGATAGTTGACATTTAAACTAGCCTGGAATCAAATTGAGGAATGGAGTTTGATTAAGATCTTAATCCACCTAACTTCTAAGAGGAACCTTATAGGGCTTAGGTTTAAGGCTTTTCAGGTCCATGGAGACTTAATTCTTTGAGTCCACTAGGCTATGATCACATGTCATCTCAATGAGCCTAAGTAGAGCACTTAACAACAACACATGACTCATATAGATTATGGCTTTACTTGGACACCAGCACTATGCACCGAGCTCTCTACGGATGAGATGGTGAGGAGACAGTCTTCCTTGACTTGGGGTAGCATATGAGGGTAGTACTTCTAGGCGGAACCTCTCTTCTTTCTTTAGTGAAGGAAGTGCGTCTCAACTTGGTCTGGTTGCTAGGAGGTCTAACGACGGGAGTTGTGGGTTGCGATAAAGCTTCAAAAGAGGGATAGTCTACTGGCTCAAGAGGAAAAACTCCTTGTACATATGCTGCACATGTATATGTTGTATAGATGCACTCGAAAAAAATGTGCAAAAAGAAAATAACTCCAAAAAAATGGTGGGTCTGAGAGAAAATGATAATCCCACCGGAGTATGTATATAGAGTGCAATAAGCAAAGCTTGAGTATCATGATCCACCTGATGTAGCTTGCAGCAGGGAGACTTGGCTACACTGGTCAAGCTCCCAAGGGTACTTGGCTACACTGGCCTTGACCCATTCTCTTCTTCCTCCTCTTCTTGAGCCGGTTGAACTTGAACTTAGAAGGGAATACCCCGCTCCTCGAGGAAAGAGTGGCCAGATTAAGGTCATAGAGTTACCTTGTTGAGGAGGGTTGTCAAGTTGCCATTTCTGAGGTGGAGAGCTTAGACCTCACTTTCACAGGACAAGAAAAGATTCATGGTCTTCAGGGTTTGTGATTGATGACTTGTTCTGATCTGGAGCATTGAGGAGTCTTGGTTATAGAATAGTGGAACTTAGAGGCTGTTGAGTTTTAGACTTAAGTCCAAATAAGGTTCCGACACATTAATAATCCAAAGATCTGATCGAGCTCCATACCTTAATTTAATGAAGGCAAGTTTAATAATCAGCCTTGATCCATGTACATTCTCTTTTTCTTTTTCTTTATTTCTTTTTCACTTCTTTTTCAAATAAGTGTTTGCTAAGGGACTAGCAAAGTTAAGTATAGGGGGGGTGATGAATACTCATTCATCACTCTTTATTCTTATATTTTAGCTACAAAAACCTTTGCAAATGCATGTAGATATGTGTAAATACAAATAATTACCAAAAGCATGCATTGTGTAAAAACCTATAATTAGCATGTTTTTGTGCAAAAATAAAAGAATAAAGATTAAAAAGAAAAAGAGGGAAATATTTAGAATAAATATTGAGCAACCTAACCCAAGGGAGGGCTCAGCATGGGCCTGACCGCATAAAAGCCAAAGTAGAGGGAGATAGGGGCTCAAGTGTGTAAATATTTAGGTAAATAAAATAAAAGTATTTTCCTCACAAAAATAGGCTTGTAAATATTTGTATATATTTATAAATATAAAATCAATATAAAATATAAAAATTAAAAAGAAACCAAAAATCTCATTCATGTACATGATCACCTTGTACATAGTTCCATCATCCCTATTTATCCTTATAAATAAATAAAATTAACCTCCAAAATTTTTGTAAATATTCTATATTATATAGTGTAAATAAATATAATAAAATCAATTAAAACAAAAACAAAATAAAAATAACAAATTAAAAACACAAAAATATATTGTAAATATACCATGTATATAAATGTATATATGTATTTATTTCACCTATGTATATAAATAATAAAAATAAAATAAAAATATCTTTTTATTCCTTATTTTATAATGTAAATAAATAAAATATAAATTGAGAATAAAATTGGATAAAAATAACTCATTAAAAATCAAAACTAAAAATCCCATATTGTATATATACCTATGTATAGTACTATATTGTATATAGCTTATTTTTATTTTGAAAAATTAATTAAAAAGCACAAAAAAATAGAAAAAAATAAAAAAAAATATTTCATGTTTTAAGTTTTTATTAATTCGGCCATTTTCTATGTTTAATTTCACTTTCAAAATCCAGCCACGTGACCGCTCACCATTGGCTCTGGGGGATGTTGACCGCCCGGTCAACTCCCCCCCCCCCAGGACCACCTCTCGCGGGTCTGCAGCGCCCGACTCCCCTTCTTGGATTTTTCCCAGGCAGACCCGACTCCCTCTCTCCTATACCCCGGGTCCGACTCCTTCACGACACACCCGAGACCCTCGCCGGAGCGATCGCATCGAGATCCGCGCTCTTGATTTCCCTACCCGCGCGCCTCTTTCCGGATCATCCCCACGTATAAAGCCCAGCTCCGCCTCCTCATTTCTCATCTTTGGGTATTCGATTCCACCCCCTGTGAGCTCCGGTGTGTGCGTGAGAGTGACAGCTCACTGCTCGTGATGTTGAAGCGAGGAGAGGGACCGGATTCCATCGATCCGGCGAGCTTCGCCGCCGTTGCTCTGCCACCAGCTGGAGCCCGAGCCTCGGAGGGAGACGCTCCTCGAGGCGAAGACCCAGAGCTTCCTTAGCTCTTCCCCAGTCTCCTCGTCCACCCAGGTAGTCCCTTAGACCCTTCTTTTCCTTTGATTTTCATTTACGCCCAAATCGTCGCTCCGCCGTGTTACTCCGATTCCGACCATTCCATAGCTAGATTCGATCATCGGAATCCACAGACATCTGCGCCTTCCTCCGACGCGCCTTCTCCACCCCTCCATCCAACCCAGCTCACACAGGAGCTGGGATTCGAGCTCCACCGTCCCCCCTTCGCCGGAGCTCGTCCATATCGCCCCATCGTCCACCGTCACCCCGCCTAACCGGGTCGAGGCAGTTTGCCCTCGACCCGCGAGTCTTCTGGACTGTTTTGCAGGTTCAAAGAAGGACGTCTGAGGTCCTTCGACATCAAACCAGGAGGCGCAGCTCCGCTGACCTCGCCGGAGCTCCTCGGAGCTCGGCCGGGTCATCGGAGACTCCCATCCGTCGCGGAGGCCCACGCCAGACCTTTCCCGATCACCAGCGCCCCGCGAGGAGGTCAGGAGCGCACGCACTGGGTCAGCGAAGTTCGCCGGCCACCTATTCTTCCTCGACCTTCAGACGCCGTCCGATCATCCCTCTCGCTCCAGGTTCATCTGGGCCGTCCGTTTAGGAGCAGCAGTCATCGTTCGATCTGAGGTGGATAGATCTGGACCGCCCGATGCTCGAGGGTTAGACGCAGAGAGCCACGCTCGTCCGATGCACCACATGGCTTGACCCTTACCGTCAGATTCGCCAGAGGAGCCCAGCTGTGGAGCGCCTGTGATTCCCAACCGTCAGATGATCCACGTGCCCTCCATCCAGCCGCTCCATTAATAAAGGGTAAACTACCCTTAGGCCCTTCTGTTTATTGCATTTCGTAGTTAGTCCTGTAATTAGCTAATCTAGTTGTTTAGTTTTTGGGATATTTGCATAGAGACCCTGGTGCTTGCATTTATTTACTGTTATGCCCCTGTGCGTTGTATGACACGTGCTTCGACACGTGATTTTTCTGGTTTATTTACAATATAGGCCCTGTGGTTCTGGTTGTTCTTGAATGAATGGAAGTTTTAGTTTATTTGCATTTATACCCCTGTACGTATTTTATTTGAGCATGTGCGAAAATTTTTGGGTTATTTGCAGATAAGCCCCTGGGCTTTTGGTACCTGTTACCAAAAGGCCCTCGGAACTTATTTTCTTCACAGTTAGGTCCCTGAGTGCCTCAGGCATGCGCGACGCGCGTGACTTCCTGGGTTAATTGCACCAGACCCCCCAGACTTGCGGGTATTTGCACTTTGGTCCATGTGCACTGTGCCCCATCTTTATTTTTGAATAAAATAGCAAATTACCTCCAAATCCAACGAAAATTGGAAACATGGCTCCTGCCATAGTGTAAAATTTTCGAGGATTTTTGAGGACATTTTTGTTTCCATTTGATATTTTTAGAAATTCAAAAACATCTATTTTCTTCACTGTCTAACTTTAAAAATCACAAAAAAATATTAAATAGTGTCTAAAAATTACAAAACAATTGTCTACTGTCTATTTTGTTGTGTTTGATTTTCTAGTCAATTTTGGCTATTTTTCATTACTGAAAACCACTAAAAATTAAAAAACATTCAAAATCTTGTAAAAATTCTAGTAAATCAATTAAAAATCCAAAAATCATAAACTAGGTGCCTATATTTTCCTTGTTTTATTCTCTTTACAGGAAAATTACCTCCTAGCTAATTTGGGGCCTTTAGATATTTTATCTAGGTCCTTTTAGCTCGGCTGGACAGTACCTACTGTTTTAGTCACTTTTTGATTTTTAGAAAATTAAATAAACATCAGAAAATTCTCAAAAATTCATCAAAAATATTAAAAATTATAAAACACATAAAAATATTTTTGTTTGAATTTTTGGTTGATTGGTAATGCTTTTAATAAATTGTTGAAGTGTGTAGTTCCTTAGCTTTTATTATTTTCTTAATACATCAAAAAAAATCCAAAAAAATATAAAATATTCAAAAACCACCAAAAACATTTCTTTTATTTTCTTTTATCTCTTTTTGACTACTTCGTAGGCCGAGAGGCCAACCTGTGCTCCTTGTGTTTGACCCTGGTCGCTATACCAGGTTAATCTAATAGCGAGACCGCTATCGCATTTTTGAGTGATTTTATCTATCTTGGTGGTCTACTTTTTCTTGATCGACACGATCGAGTGACCGAGGTCGCGACGACCATCATAGAGATACCTGATTGCCTTAGCCGCTCGGTTTTTCGTGTCATCACTACCCTAGCGAGGTTTCTTTGTATTTTTCATGTATTTTCGTTGTGTATTTTCTTGTTTGAATTTTTCAACCCAGGCACACTTACTTGGATAAATAAATAGTGAATAATAAAATATGAGAGAAATTTTCTCTATTCATCTTGTTTCTCTTACTCTCTCCTATTTTATTGGAATTTTGTTTGAAAAATCGAATATGTCTTCACAATTCTCTATACCGACGACCTTTATTAACTGCAAGTCAGATCCAGATATCAATGTACAAGTACCATAGTACCAAAATTAGTCAGCTTTTGCATCTTAACTCCAATTCAGATAAACTTTCATTTTATAGATAATTTAATTTGAAACACAATGGAGGTGAGTTTGGTTCATTTTGAGTTGATATGGAGAATATTTTGATTAAAGAACTTCTATTTGCAACTTTTTCATCTATTTGCAACTTTTTAAACTGAGTGTGCAGAGTGACTTGTGTGTTATTTATTTTTGTCAATAATATTATTATTATTTTATATTATTGTGTACAAGTTTTGTGTTGAATTATTGTTTGGAGTGTGTACGGTGATAAATAAATTAGTACAAATTTAAGTTGTTCACACAGTGTATTGTATTTAGAATAATTAGGATTTTCTAAGTATTTCTATATATTATTTCATCTTATCTCCTCCGACTATATTCCTATTCGATCTAGTCTATATTTAATTTGGTCTTTGGGTTCAAGGTCAGTCAGTATCATAGATATCTCCTTTATTTTTATTTTCTTTATTCTTTTATTTTATTTAAATACAAGTATTTATATTATATTTATAAAGTAATGTTAGGATGTTAATTCATACAAGTTAGTGATATTTGCAAGTATTTTATGAGAGATTTAAAGTCAATATAAAAGAATAAAGGTGAATGAATGGTTATTCATCACTTATCTCGTTCATCAAGCTTATCAAATTTTAACGATCTCAGAATGGCTGAAATCGCCCCCTTCCATATGGATGACTTAGGAATGTTTGTTTTCATGAAATCTAAATAAAATATTCATGTCATTAATCTAAGTTAATCACCCTGTATGTTTTAAAAAATACCATAATAAAGTTTAAAAATGAGGCGGGGACGCTAACTTGCCCACCCCCCGGTAGGTCGCCCCATTTTACCCACCCACACACACACACACAGTGAGGAGTGATCCTATGAGAGCATGCATTCTGGACCACTAGATTCAACCAGGAGAGAGAAGATCAGGAGAGAGAAGACAGAATCTGGTAGTCCAGAATGCATGCTCTCATGCTCTCATATTTTTTTGCTCTCACATGATCACTCTTTTATATACATACATATATACATATAGGGGGCCCTTTCAATAGGACACAATCCTTCCTGAGTTCAGGAAGGCTGCCACTTTTCTATATAAAATACTAGTACTTTAGTAGAATGCGTATACAATTTTATATTGGGATTTTTACCCAACAGGCTCTATAAACATTTTAAAATGCATCTACGGCCTTTTGCACAACGTAATTATCCCATCGACCCTGTAAATTACCTGAAGAACCCCCACATGCTTAAAACATATTACCCGGAGGTTTCATGAGGTAAGACTTGGCAAGTTTACGGGGTCAAGGGAGGAATTAGGTTGTTTCAAAGGTCGTGGAGGTGATTGGCAAAGTTTATAGGGTATGCCGGGCCCTTTTATATTATAACTACACATTATAAATACAAACCACATACAAAACTGCACATTGTAATATAAATATTAAAACTGCACATCATAATACAAACTGTATACATATTCTACTAAAGGCATCGTATTTTTTACGAAAAGGGATTGGCCTTCCTGAACTCAGAAAAGATTGCGTCCTATTGGAAGGAAATCTTACACACACATGTATATGGGTAAAATGGATTACCCTCGTGGAGAACGAAGTTAGCTACACAACAACCCTTTTTTATTTTTTTATGAATTTTATAAAACATGTTGCGGGATTAACTTAGATTAGTGAAAGGATTGTGTTATTCATATTTCGTAAAAAAACCAAACATTATTAAGTCGTCCATCTGGAAGGGGGTTGATTTATTAATCTAAGTTATGAGTTAAATGAGTATATGCTCCATGAGAGCATATAATAACATGCTATCACCTTTTTTCCATATATTTTTTTATTTTTTTGAAATGAAACCTCATGAGAGATTTACTTATGTTTTTCAAATTTTGAGCAAAACAAACATTCCCAAAATGTCCATCTAGAGGGGGATAGAAGGCTCAAATTAAGTTGAATTTTTAATAACACAATGATATATGATGATATAAAAAGTTATTAGACCCTTCAACCTTTTTCAAAAGTATAATATACAGAAGTTCTCAATCAAATGAGAAAAATCCCAGTTGGTTTCATTTAAAGAAAAAAATAAGGAGAAAAAAGGGTGGAAGCACGTAATTTACATGCTTCTAGAGAGCATACTCTTTTATAATCCTTCCCGAGTTCGGAAGACCATCTCCATTTTGTAAAAAATACAAGCAATTTTGTAAATAGGTAAACATTTTGTATTGTATCTGCACATTGTAATGCAAAACTGCATATTATAAAAAACTGCACATTGTATTTTTTATTAAAACGAACATCAAAATTGTATATTATAATATAAACTGCTTAACTAGTTTACAAAATTGCCGGTGTCTTTAATAAAAAAGAAGCGTCCTTTCTAAACTCGGGAAGGACCATATCCTATTTGAAGTATCTCCTGTCTATCTACCTAAGAAGATGTAATTTGGCCTCCATCGGTCAGGACATGCTTTCCTGCTATAAAACGTGATATTCATCCGTTCATAGTTCTATTCAACAACAAATAAAGTCTGAAGTCACGTAGAAACATTAGAAAATTTATAGAGAAGAAATGGTGATAAGATCGCCTTTAATGCCCTAATTTATGCAGGGCGGAGAGGACGCCACGTCGAAGTTCTCTATGTTCGTCCGTTTCTGATTTGAATAAAAAACGTCATCCATTCTAATTATTGATACGTCAGCCTCCTTTCTTATTCACTCGGTTAAGGATTTGGAAGGGCAGTTGACCTAATTTAAGAGCATGCATGACTTTATTACTTATAAAAACCTTACAGCCTGGAGTTGTTTGTGCACTGCACTTATTAAAGATAGTTTATTTTACGACCGCCCAAAAACGTCATCAATCATCTCCAACAAGCAGCTTAAAAGAAATAGCTTGGTGATTAAGTACGTGGAATTCTAGGATTTTAAAGAAGAAGATGAAAGATCTGTATTTGTGAATGGCATGCATCTTACAATTTTTCCCATCGAAAATGCGAACATAGATTAGTACTAGATAGTTTTCAAATGGATAATTGCGGATGGCTCCCGTGAGTTGTGTTCTTCCCCGTCCAGCCTCTCTGTTTCCCTCAGGTACCCCTCCTGACCTTCTCTCCCTCCACTCTTACCTCACGCTACACCGTCTCTTCCCTCGATCTCATGATCCATTTCCAAAGATAAATCGTCGAATCATGGGTCGCGAGGGTTATAGGAAGCATATCCTCCGGAAACTCTCGAGAAATCCACTGCTGGAAACCCATGCGACCCAACTTCCCTTCACCAAATACCTGGATGCAAGTGAGGCTCGAAAGCCCTCATCGTGTCATCCACTTCCAACGAAATGAAACCATTGTAACCCTAAAACCTCACCTTCTACTAAAGGTTACCCTATGACAAAACTATGAACAAATACCTTGATAAGGGAACATGCATCCTCAACCCGACTTGGAATACCACAAACTCCGTTCACGATCCTGAGGGGGCATGGATGATATTATTGATATAAACTTTTGATGTATATTCTCGTGACTTTCATCTTCCATCTCTCCTAAGGGCCCAAGGGGGAATCCCACACCTTCGACAACTCCTCCGATCAGTTCCTATTCGAGGATCAAGGTTTGCGGGAGAGCTCCTCCTTGGCCAAGGACTTGGCATACCTTGGGACTACCCATCGTTCTTTGATCCATTCAACGCATGCCAATCACTGTTCTGGAATGCTTATCCGGTTCCTGCCATCGAGATAGCGATCCTTCCTCTCCCCGCCGCCCCAAACAAGCCGTCTCCACCAAATCCAAGAAAATCCCCTAACCCATTCATCTCTTGTGCCGACCCCTTTCCACAAAAACACACGAGGCGACATCAGACAAAACCCTCCTTGATCCTCGCTACCCCATCGAACCTGTGAAAACGCCAACCAACTAAATTCCAAAATTCTGAAACCTGAATCACATCAAAGTATACATCATATACCTTCAAATAAAACGCCAGCCAATTACTGGATGACCGTCCTTGGTCTCCTGCTCCACCACATATATCCCTACATCCTTAACAATCCTGTTAAGAACTTGGGAAAACTACTCGCCTATGAAACCCCCTCCATGACTAAAGACCCCGACAATGCTGATGTCGTCAAACTGCTCGTGGACGTCCCTAAAGTCTAAGCTATCCCAAAAGGTATAGAGGTTTGTTATCTCTGATGGTGTCATGGAGGCCGTGATTCATCCTCTTAACCACTATTCAGAGGTAACCTTTACCCATTACGATCGACCCTCTTCAGAAAACACCACCGCCCTCAATATCATCGCCAAATACAATTCGGTACTCCCTGCTCAGGTTTCACCCTTCACTTGGAATCGAGAACATGGTGCACGTACCCCCATTGTTGAGATCTCTCGGAGAACCTTCGATATCTGTCCCGACGCATCTTGGGAAAAGGCTCGTAGTGACCATCTCCCCTACCCACAAAGATCTGGACAAGGAATCTACCGAGAACACAATCATGTGGCTCCAAAGTTTGAGCACTAATATTGATAAAAACATCACCAAACGAGTTGCATGGCTTCCACTAAAGAAAGAAATGGAGAAAATGAACCTTACCTTGAAACCCACAAGCCGTGATGTCACACTTGTGGCCTCCTCTAATCCTCCAACTCGTGTGCCAAGGATTGCTCAAATCACGCCACAAGACACTGATGAATGCATGATTCATCACCTTTATTATATCATTTTGGATAAAATCCTTGATAAAATACATGTAAATATCCACTAATTCCATTTAATTAACATTTTAACCACAAATATTAATATTATATAATTAACACTTAAATTATCCAAAATAAAAGAATAAAGATAAAAAGGAAAATAAAAATAAAAGAAGGATATATATGTAATATACAGACTGATCCTAACCCCGAGACCAGGTCAATATTGACCGGGTCGACAAAAGAAATAAGTAGCGGAGATAAGGATCCTAACTTATAAAAATATCAAGAAAATCAAGACAAAAAATGTAATTTACTCATTTTTCACTTTGTAAATACTTCACCTATTTTATTTACCATCAAAGCCACTTCAAAATAAAACACTCCTTTTATAAAAATTGTTCATAAAAATAAATATTATTTTATAAAAATATTAGAAAAATATTTCGGTATAAAAATAAAATAACCGTAATGGATCGGAAAAGCCGTAAAAGCCGAATTCCGTGGTTCATATCTATTTATAGAAAACTCCAAATTGATCAAACTCACTTTTAAAATCCGTTTTGTATAGAATACTATTTATTAAAAATATCAAAAAAATATTCGGATAAATTGATGAGTTTCAGCTTTTTGGATCCGTTGTCTATATGTACTATATGTAGAAACTTCCGGGATTTTTAATTAAATAATCGTAAACCGTATTTTCGGGATTTTTAATTAAATAATCGTAAACCATATTAACTTAATTCTTTTTCCTGAAATCCTCTAAAATTGCATATAAAAATATAAAAATAAAAGTAGCTTAAAATACCAAAAAAATCCGGAAGCCCGAAGCAGCTACTTTTTTCGTCCGGACCTCATAACTCGGCCGTATCAACTCCGAATTGAGCAAAGTCGGTGCCTAAAGTTATATTTTTCAATTATCTACAAAATGACACTAATTTCGCTAAAGTCAGAGTTAATGCAAAAAACGCGATTTTCGGGGTCCGTATTGGTATAATTGTACAATAAGCCGTAACTTATATTATTATTTAATACATTAACCCCTTATTTTTATTTAAAAATAATGCATAATACTTTATTTATTTATTTACTTAAAATATTTATTTATTTAAAATATTTAATTAATTAATTACATTATAAAATTAATTAATTAAAACTTAATTACTTAATTATTACTTAATTACCTTCTTAATTATTTTTAATTATTAATTAATTAATTAATTACGAATTTAATTAGAAATTAAGAAATTTATATTTATTATTAATTATATTAATTTTATTCAATTTGATTTTATTTATTAATGTTATTAACTTTATTTTTCTCTCTCATCTCTTTTTCTCTCTCTACCTTAACCAATTCCCACCTTCTTCCCCGATGCTTCTTCCTCCTTCGCCTCGCCTCTTCTTCCCCTACCCAACGACCTAATGGCACGGCCGTTGGCTGTTCCTCCAACTGCCGCCAGCTTCCCGTCACCCCTCTCAGGTGTCCGCATCCCGCCACCCCTATTTAAGGTCTCCGTCCCCCCAAACCCGAACCCATCCGCCATTCGGCAAACTTCTTCCACCGAGAGCTCCGGAGCGAGAGGTTTGTGACAGGGCGTTCTCCTCCGTCGAGCGTTGAAGAGAGAAGTCGGCGTGATCGACTTGCCGGGTGAGCTCTGCTCCACCGCGCGGTCCAGCCTCCGTTCGGCCGCACGTCGAGGCAAACACCTCGGAGCTCTGCTAGGCTTCGAATCCACAGGCACATCATCCTTCATCCGTGCATTTCCAGGTTAGTTTCTCCGTAGATTTTTATTCCTCTCTGTCTTATCTTCTCCTCCATCTATACATCTCTCTCAGTTTTCTGTCAAACTCGTTTGATTTCATCCCTGTTCCCGATTCACCTTCGATCCCCTCCATTTTCTTCTTCTATCCCTCACTCCTTCCACAGATTACGGGATTATTGGAGCTTTTCCTCCGCACTGTCGAAGCTCTGCTGTTCACCCCTCTTTTTGTTTGATTTAGACCGAGTTTCGAACTCGAGTCAGGTTGATCATTGTAGGTCGAATCATCCGGGGAATCATTGTATGCATCGAGACTCAACAAGCACCTGTAGGAGATAATCACATTCAGTCGTAAATCACTGGAGCTGATCAAATCGCATACATCTGATTCACACACAGTCTGGAGGTCTCACTCATGGATACATTTGAGATTTGTGTCTACATCCAATTACTATCCGGACTTTGATTGGAAATTCGTTGGAGCATTGTCTAACGATCAGCAAGTAATCTATACCGATTAAAGCTTAGCTCTCGATTGAAGTATCGTCACCTGTTGTTGATTTCAAGGAAAATAATAACATTTGAAAAGAAAGCCTCTGAAACATGGAGTCTCAATTGGCAACTCACGTCATTAAGTTTTGCCTGAAGTATCAGGAGAGGTTGCCAAACACTAATCATGAGATGAAGTATTGCATTAGAGATTGAATCAGCATCACCGAATTTTTGCTGAGCGATCGAGTGCCGCAGATCATTCGAGTCATCCCGAGATTTCCATCGCCTGCGAATAGATTCCGATCGGGAAATTCCGTTTGGAACTGAGGCCTGTGAAGAGAATTAGGGAAGAACACGAGACGCTTCCATATTTATTCTCAACCCTTGGATCAGATCCGATCCAAGGGTCGAACTTCCATCACGCGTCAGCTTCAGATTTCAGGCGCGCCAGCGACGCACTACCATACCGCTTAAGCGTCGTGCACGTGACCAGACGGGCTGGAGGAGCAAGTACAGAACGTGCATCTCACGCGCGCGACGCTGAAAATAATTTCGGCAATTTACATCAATATCCACTGGGATTCTTCATTTGCTTGCAGGTCCTTGAACAACTTGCACGAGTAACGCAAGTTTTCGCAAGGACACCCTATGCTTCTATTGATTCACAAACAAGACCGGCAACAGGAGCAGTCACGTTGAACCACGTGATTTTCAAGAATATTACTTGCACAGAGGCCCTGTAACCTTCACAAATTACACACGTACCCCTTTTCCAATTTCTATTACACCAATATCCTATACCATATAATAATCACTATACATAGTATATACATAATAAATACAGATACAAAATATAAAAATACACTAAAATACTCAAAAATACTATATTTTACGTAATATACAGTATTAAATATGTTTTAAAAAAAATAAAAAAAACATAAAAAAATAAAAAATATTAAAAAAAATAAAAAAAATACAAAATTGATAAAAACTTCAAAAATTCATAACTAATTCATAAAAAATCCTTCAAAAACGCACAACCTATCATTTTAAAGGAAATTTCATCTACGTTGTACAGAAAATACAAGAAAAACATTTCCACATTATTTTCACTCTTAAAAATCCAAAATACGCCACAGTTTTTTTAATAAACACTTACTTTTTACCTTAAAAATAAACCAAATACCATAAAAATCATAAAACCCCTTTAAAATTCCATAAAAACATAAAAATACATTACAAACATAAAAATAACAAAATAAAATCAAATAAAAATTTAAAACATTTTCTAATAATAAAAAAATCATAAAATAATTAAAAATTACAAAAACAATATAAAATTCATAAAATAATAATAATAAATCCCTAAAAATAAAATAAAAATTAGGAGACCCTTAGCCTAAGTTTTTTTCCACCGATTCCCCCTAGTTTTAAACAGTTTGCCTCCCTGAGTTCGACACTCCCGTGCTTAACCGCTATACATTAAGTTTGGGAGTATAAATAAAATAAAGAAGATTAAGTAAACCTTAATCTTTTCTGTTAAAACTCACCTAGTCGATACGACGACCGTTACAATTTCTGTCTCTTTTGCAGGGATAAACAAGTGATCATGAGGTGTTTTTCAGATGGCATCGTTGCCGGGGAGGCAGCGCTAGGGCAACCGTAGACTTAGGTTTAGGATTTCTCTTTGCGTCATTTTACTTCTCTAACCTCACGGCTTCTTGTTCCTGATTTGTACAGCACAGCTTGAGCCGCACAGTTGAGAACCGCGAAGCCGAGTAGTTTAGATTTTTTGTAATTTCTTGTAAAAAACATATAAAAAAAGTGTCGTAGAAAGGGACCTCGTAAAGGCATCCCAACTTGTATCTTTCTCGGGGTCTGTTTCACCAGGGCTGTACTCTTGGGGGAGCAGGGCACCCACCGCGGCTTTTTCGCATCGCGATTTTTCTCGACGGTTTTCCGCGACTTTTCCGAGTTAGGTGCTTGTTAGGTGTTTTACGGCTTTTTCCCTTCTCTGCGCATCGCAGCTTAGATGTTTGTTTAGGATTCGACACCTAGGTGTTTGTATCTGGGTCCAATCCCAAAAACCAAAAACACGTTAGACGTTTTCTCTGAAAATATCCAAAAAAAGCGAAAACCGAACATTAAAATAGGGACTGCTAATTCTATCTGACTTTAAAATAAACGTAAGGACTCACTTGTTTTGGGAGAGTAGCCCCCGAAAAATTGCATCATCGATCTCATCTCCAGATCCGCGCGAGAGAGATGACACATAAGGTAGAGCCATAGTCCAGGCTTCTATCAAAATACTACTTAGTTCACACCTTGATTCACCTTATCTTCAGTGGGTGCTCTCGGGTAGCCGGAAACGGTCCGGGTTCACTTAGCAGAGTGGAAGGTTTAGAGGACACTGCGTAAGGCTCTGTCCTCAAGTAACACGGGAAGTCAGAAACGGTCCGTACTTACTTCCATACTGGCTGAGACAAGGTGAGTTCTATTGAGAACTTGGGACAGTACGATTTTGGAGTCTCGGGCACCTATCTAATCTCGTAAATATGAGAGAACGCTGATTGCCAAACAACCATAAAACCGAAAAGATAAACGACCGAACTCTTACGGTCATCACCAGGGTTGCGTTGGTGAACTCGGGGTTTGTTTTGTGTTTGATTGCAAGTGTGAGTCTAATCTTTTGAGATCTGATCAACTAATAATCTCTCAAGATGATTGTAAGGCGATCGCTCCGTTCGACTCTGAACGATCCTCGCTGAGCCTTCTCGTTCATCTAGATCGGTTCGGGATGACTCTCGTCCCAAATCGAAATCCACTCGAGCTATTCCTTCCAGGCGTGACTCTAATCCTGGAAGCTCGTCGTCGATTTCTTCTCATACTCATTCTCTACCATCATCACCTCCAAACAATCAGCAACAGCTACACATTGATTTGGCGAAGCCTGATTTAGATTCTTTCTCCTTTCCAGACGACATGGATGGTAAAGGACCGCAGACCACTTCCGTTGTCATCGATCAGGCTGCGATCAACAACGGTCTACTTGCTTCCCTTGAGGCGATACAGAATCAGATTAGGGAGCAAGGTAGAATGATGAATGATGTCAGGGTTGAGCTGACTAAGCTTCACGCGCAGCGCGACTAGCCTGCAGCTGAAAATCCAGGACCTGAGGATCAGGAACCGCAAGATGGACCAGAGAGACATACAAAGGACCCAAATCGCACGATGCAGCAGCTCTACAATCCTGGAGCTAGTACGACTCACCGATGGATCCGTCTCCCCGCCATCTGCGGGATCTTCGAGTTCCGACCTCAGACAATCCAACTGCTGCCCAAGTTTCATGGGCTATCTACTGAGGAGCCGCACTTGCACCTTCAGGAATTCGAGTTGATCTGCAGCATGATGCATGATGCGGAAGTGAACGAGGACACGATCAAATAGATCGCGTTCCCTTTCTCCTTCGTTGATCGAGTAGCCTACTGGCTGAAACATCTTGGGAGATACGTTTCGACCTGGGAGGAACCGAGAACCGCATATCTGAACAAGTATTACCATCTCGGTCGAACTAATGCTGCTAGAGCCATGATCAGTAACTTCACCATGATCGGGAACGGACAGTTCCATGAGGCATGGGACCGATTTCGAGAGCTCATTGATCGGTGTCCCCACCATGCCCTTTCGAAGCCGACTCTTGTACAGAGCTTCTTCGGTGGGCTAACACCGGAATTACAAGGACTGGTGAATGCCACCTGCAGTGGTTCGTATTTTTCAATGCACGAGTCTGGGCCATTTACGAGAAAATAGCAGAGAATTATACTACAGTGTCTCAGACTCGGGTCTACAACCAGACGAAGCCACCAACCTATCACCAGCATTCCCGAGTGGCACAAATAGAAGGCACATAGAGAGCAGCGTTACGGTCCTCATCAGCATTAGAATCCTCAATGGAGGCAAAGCACTTACCAGCCTCAGCAACAGCAGCAGTGTCCTCTACAGCAGCAGCCAGCTACGCAACAGCCTCAGTATCACCGAGGCGACTCATCCGGGTCTCATGGACCTTTCCATGACAACCCAGCATTAGAATATCTCGCTAACCTTATCACTAATCAGCATGGATGAGTTCAAAACCCATGTCACCGATCTCGTCAAGGGGAAATCCGCCTTGTCTGCCCAAATAGAGCCCAACCCGAACAACTTGAAGAGAAAGTCTGAGCAGGTAGATTTGACCGAGCCCACCCTCTAATCACAGGTATTCTCTGATGACTATCTTTACTGTGATGACGCTGACTTCATCTCTCTTAGGAGCGGTAGGATTCCAGTAGGCAGAGACTCTACTAGGCTCGAGGACGATACCTCAGATCACACAAGAGAGCTTGTAGACGACATCGATGGTGGTGTTGAAGCCGCATCCTTTGACGATGGAGATGGTGGTGCTGAAGCCACCAAGTCTGAAGAGCAGCCAGAGCCGAACACCGACGTAGTTGCTTTACCATTTTTCATTTCTAGTGATGATGATAGAAAAACAAAAAAATGTACAAAAGAGAAGAAACCGAAAAAGAAATAAAAAGATTGTTGATCTAGATCATGCTCTTTCTGATACTTCACAAAAAACAAGTCCCCGTTTTGCAAAAACATTTGCTTCTTCTTTTCTGATCCTCCGATTGTACAGACTAACCCGGAGGATGTACAGATTCCTTTTCCGAAAGCACTTTGCTTAGGAAAAGGCACTAAAAAAGAAAATCCCAAAAAGATTCAGATGAATGATCTGACGAAAGAGATGCTCGACAAATTCACGATCCAACTCACTCTTCAGAAGACTTGGCACACATCCCTCTTCTGCAAAAAGGCCTTAAAGAATGAACCACCGTTCGTAGAAAGAAGAGGCAACGCAATCACTGCTCTGAGATCCATGTGCTAACCAAGGATACATGTTATGCCATTCAGAATCGATTCCCGGCCAAGAGATCAGATACGGGAGCACCAAATGTCAGATGCGAGATCCTCGATCAGACTTTTGATCGGACTCTATTAGATAGCGGATATTCGATTAATCTCCTTCCATCTTCCTTACTCGATAAGTTCGAGTTTGGGCCTCTTCGACCAAGCCGAACGGTCTTGCAGTTTATGATAGATCGGTCAAGAGGCCTAAGGGTTTAATTGAAGATGTTATCATCACCATTCAGGGTTTGCAATTCCCCGTGGACTTCATTGTGTTGGACATGGCGGTCCCTGAATGTGTGACCGATACCCCGATCATACTAGGACGACCTTTTCTGGCGACAGCAAAGGTCGCTATGGTACTGGGAAGGTATACTTTCGCGTCCAGGGCGAAAGTATACATATAGATACGATCCAAGACCAGAACTCCAGATCAGCTAGATCAGAGAGAGCATCTGATGACGAGCCCGATAGTCATCAGGATTGTGACTTCATATAAACCGATGATGAGGCCGTTTGGGCTGAACCGAGTACCCAATCTTCCATTCCACCTTCAGTCGAAGCCGAGATTCAGATATCCGAGGATGGAAGATTGGAGAGCACAATCCTAGAACCGAACATTGAAGCTCTTGACATGGACGATTCTGAGATATTTTCAGATCATTCAGGCATATTCCATATCCCTCCGAGTCCGAAGTAAACACTCATAGCTATCAATCATCCGTAGATCATTCTGATTCCGATGATGCTGATTGGAAGTGTTTCGCCAAATTCTTATCACTTCAGACTCCATTATCAGAGCCTAAAACCAGCCTGGAGACCGAATCGAATCAGAACGTTCAACAATCTCCAGATCTTTCTGAGTCAGAGCAGGCAGAGTTCACGCACATCGATCTAGCATCCTACACCTAGGCTCTAATCAAACCCGCCCTCACTGCTCCTTCCCCCCCTGAACTCAAACCGTTACCTCAGAACATGAAATATCGATTCCTTGTGGGTGAATCGAAAATGTTTCCGGTCATCATCTCTTAAAATCTGACCGAAGATCAAGAATCCCGTTTGATGGCGATTCTTGAAAAGAACAGCAAGGCGATCGGGTGGTCAGTAGCCGATCTCCATGGGATTACTCCGGCTCTGTGCTCCCACCACATCTTTCTCGAGGATGATGCCAAGCCATCTCGTGAGTTTCAGCACAGACTGAACCCGAATCTTCGAGAGGTGGTTATGAAGGAAATATTCAAGTGGTGGAGCGTCGATTTTATCTATCCCATCTCCGACTCGAAATGGGTTAGTTCGTTGCATGTGGCACCCAAGAAGACGGGTATCACCACAGTGATCAACGAGGATGGAGAGGAGATCGCTACCTGAGTATCGACTTCTTGGCGCGTCTGCGTGGACTACAAACGTTTGAATCAGGCGACCAAGAAGGATCACTTCCTGCTACCGTTCATCGATCAGATCTTCGAACGGTAAGCCGGGAAGAGCCATTATTGCTTTCTCGACGGGTACTCGGGATATTATCAAGTGGCCATTGCTCCTGAAGACTAGGAAAAGACAACATTCACCTGTCCGTTCGGAACGTATGCTTTCAAACGGATGCCCTTTGGATTATGTAATGCTCTGGCTACATTCCAGAGGTGCATGCTTTCGATATTCGCGGACATGGTGGGAGATATCTTGGAGGTCTTCATGGATGATTTCTCGGTCTACGGCGATGATTTTGATTCCTGCCTTTCGAGCCTAGACCGCATGCTTCAGAGGTGCACGGAGGTTAACCTCGTGCTTTCTTGGGAGAAGAGTCATTTCATGATAACTTAGGGGATGGTCCTTGGTCACATCATCTCCAACCGGGGCATGGAGGTGGACCCGGCCAAGGTGGATATCATAAAGAAACTCAATCCACCGTCCAATCTGAAACCGCTACGGTCTTTCCTCGAGCATGTCGGTTTCTACCGACGTTTCATACGAGACTTCAATAAAATTGCCCGACCGTTGTCTGATCTTCTTGCAAAAGACACTGAGTTTATTGTCGATGATAAGTGTCTTTCGGCTTTTGATACTCTCAAGAATATGGTTGTAGAGGCTCCTGTCCTTCAGCCACCCGATTGGTCTCTCCCATTCGAGATCATGACGGATGCCTCAGATTTTGCCGTTGGGGCTGTGTTGGGACAGAGGAGGGATGGCCTTCCATAAACCATACACTACGCTAGCAAGACTTTGGATTCCGCGCAGCGGAATTACACGGTTACAAAGAAAGAGATGTAGCCGTAGTATTTGACTTAGACAAGTTTAGATCCCACATCTTAGGATCCAAAGTCACAATCTTCACTGATCACACCGCCATCAAGTACTTAATGGACAAGAAGGATTCGAAGCCGCGTCTGACCATATGGATCCTTCTACTCCAGGAATTTGATATCGTAATCAAGGATAAGCCTAGAGTCAAGAATGTGGTGGCAGATCACCTCTCCCAGTTAGAAACACCCGAGATTGCTGAGTTCGATACACCAATCACTGAGACCTTCCCTGACGAGGCGATTCTTGTTGTCGCTTCGCTGCCATGGTATGCCGACATTGTGAACTTTCTTGTTGCTAAGAAAGTTCCACAAGGTTGGTCCATACATAGACTTGAGACTTTCCTCGCGAAAGCCAAGTCTTACCATTGGGAGGATCCGGTCCTTTATCATGAAGGAGCGGATTCCGTCTGGCGTCGATGTATTCCTCAGGAGGAATACAAGAGTTTCCTCATGTATTGTCATCGATTAGAAGCTGGAAGACACCATTCAGGGAAGAGGACAACACAAAAGGTGCTCCAATCCGGCCTTTTGTGGCCTACGCTCGTTGCAGATGCTCATGCATTCGTGAAGAGATGTACTGACTGCCAGAAGATGGGCACTTGTGGACATAGAGACAGGATGTCGATGCAGCCGATTCAAGTCTGTGAAGTGTTCGATGCATGGGGTATCGACTTTATGGGCCCATTTCCGAAAAGTCAGGGATTCGAATATATTCTTTTAGCTGTGGATTATATGAGTCGTTGGGTAGAGGCTATTCCTGCTCGAGCCGTGGATGCGAACACGGTTTGCAAGTTCCTGAGAAAGCACATCATTACATGGTTCGGGGTCCCTCGAGTTCTGATCTCTGACGGGGGTAGCCACTTCATCAACGACAAGGTAAGAGCACTTGCTAACGAGTTCGGTATAGACCATCGGGTTGCTACTCCGTATCATTCTCAGACGAATGGTCTAGCTGAGATCTCGAATAGGGAGATCAAGATGATCTTGCAGAAGGTTGTTCGCCCAGACCGAAAGTATTGGTCTCAACTTTTGAACTTGGTTCTTTGGGCCTATCGAACTTCCTTCAAGACTCCATTAGGCACATCTCCCTTTCAACTCGTTTATGGCAAGCCATGCCACTTACATGTAGAAATCAAGCACAAATCTTTTTGGGAAGTGAAAGAAGTGATTTTTGGTCTGGATGACTCGGGAGATCAGAGGCAGACTGAATTGGCAGCCCTGGAAGAGCTGAGAGACCAAGCTTTCACGAGTAGCCTTCATTACAAAGAGCGGATGAAAGAGTGGCATGATTCCCACATCAGCCACAAGCAGTTTGAGCCTGATCAGAAAGTTTGGCTATTCGATGCAAGACTAAAATTGTTTCCACAGAAACTTTAGAGTAAGTGGAAAGGCCCGTATCTTGTGCGAAAGGTGTACGACAACGGTAGTATAGACATATCTGAGTTGTCATCTGAATCCACCTTTTGAGTCAACTGTCAGGGTTGAAACCCTTTCTCGATCATGAACTGCCAACCGTTGAGGTTGCCCCAATCCATTTTGTATGAGATGATCTTTTCACTCTTACACTATGCATCTCATACCTGATTTACCAGATCTTGTATATACTTTCGATTTTCTTTCTTTATTCCTTCCGTTTAGCTTATACCCGTAGGTTGATCTAGCTTTGCTATACTTAGGATGTGCTTTATCCTAAGTATAGGGGTGTAGACACCGGGTTTTTCATTCATCCTGTTCGATCACCCCTGTTGTTGCCTATACTTAGGGTGTGCTTTACCCTAAGTATAGGGGGGGTGATCTCGCTTATTTCACCTTTTTGATTGTCATCGGCTTTAGTCTCGTCTGCTCCCTCGCTTGTCCCTCAAATTTTGATTTTTGTCTCTATACTTAGGAATATTTTACCCTAAGTATGGGGGGACAAACCGAGCCGTTGAGCGTATACATTCTCTTGACCTCGATCATCTTCGGTTTTGAGTCTGTTATCCTTAGGACCGCTTGATCCTAAGTATAGAGGAGATGACCGACTTCTATTCTTTTATTTGTTATTGAGTTGTTGTAGTATAGATTCTTTTCGCCGATCTATACATAGCCCGAGTTATGTCTTCCTTTGCCGCTTCTTTGGTCACTATGAGGACATAGTTTACGCTAAGTATAGGATGGTGTAGTATATATATATCATATATATACTTTAGAAGCCATAACTCGTACTTTCTCGTATTTTTAATAATAAGGCTTCCTAAAAGTATGGGTGTATATTTTGGGTTTCTAAAAGCCACAAGAAAACCGTAAAAATGTCTTAAAAACCCGTTTAAAATCTTTATATAAAAATTTTGTTGTAAAATTCTTTAATAAAATCCTTAAAATTTTGAAAAATAAAATCCTTTTAAAAAAATCTTGTATAAAAGCCGTATAACTTGTATATAAAATTTATATAAAATCCTTTGTAAAATACACAAAAACAAAATCCGTGTAAAAATTTGTGTAAATTGAATTAATACACTAACTTTTACAAAAAAGACCCCTAAAAATTGCAAAGTTTTAAATTCAATAAAAATTTGCAAAATTCTTTAAAAATCACTTAAAACATTTAAGCCGAAAAATCTACCTCATAAAAAAATTGTTGCATTCATTAGCATTTTTCAGAACAAGTTTGATTCTTGAACCGATTGGATCTAAGTCCGAGAGATGGAGCTTGATTTAGGCCTTAATCCACTTAATTCTAAAGGGACTTTATTAGGAACGGGAATTGAGACTCTTCAAGTCTTGTAGACTTAATTATTTGGGTTCCATGAGACCATGTTCGGAATTCAACTTGAAAAGTGCCTAAGTAGGACACCTGGTGTCATCCTTTGAACTATTCTCCATTTGAACCAATTTTGAACTCAAGCACTTTGCACTTAGCTCGACCTGCATGGGGTTGCGAAGGGCAATTCATTTCGGTGGTGCGTTTCCATCCTTGTCTGGCAGTGATGATGTCTTATGACGGGAGAGATTGGGGTTGAAATAAAAGCTTCAGATGAGGGAAGGATCTGCTGGCACAATTTTTTTCTAAGACCCCAAAAAATGGGTGGAATAAAAAGATGCTATATCTGCCGGGTCATAAAAGACATATGCAGTGCAACAATTATCTCTACCAAAGAAACCAAAAACACTAAATTCCAAAAATTACCACAATGGTCCAAGCTTCAGAAAAGCATGCATGTCTTCGTAGAGACTTGGCTAAACATTTTAGAGTGATGCATGAAAATAATGCAAAGATGGATGCAGGGAATAAACACACAAATAGTTAATTATAAATATACCTAAAAGGATCACTTAAATTGAGCAACAGATTAGGGTACGAAATCAGAGTCGAAGCAGTCATCAATTCAGGGCAACAACATGTAGAAAAAGACATCATCTAACATTAAAAATTCATCATATTCAAAATGGTGTTAGATGAGAAAATTAAACATGCCATGAAATAGAGGATGAAACAAGGAACAAAACGACACTAAAATCATGCAATTTGGACCTACGATGCTCAAGTTATGAAGAAAAAAATATAGGGGCATAAATGTAATAAAAATGCAGGAAATAAATGATAAATATTATAAATAGGTCCCTAGAGGGACCTATTTACAATTTGCAAAACTAGTGGGGGTCTTTTGTAATTTTCCCATTGTGCACAGGGACCAAATTGTAATTTTCAGAAGTGGTGAGGTCCTCTATGTAAAATACCCAAGCACACACGTGAGTGATGAATACCCATTCATCACTCTTTATTCTTATATTTTAGCTACAAAAACCTTTGCAAATACATGTAGATATTTGTAAATACAAATAATTACCAAAGTGCATGCATTGTGTAAAAACTAATAATTAGCATGTTTTTGTGCAAAAATAAAAGAATAAAGAATTAAAAGAAAAAGAGGGAGATCTTTAGAATAAATATTGAGCAACCTAAGCCCAAGGGAGGGCTCAGCATGGGCCTGACCGCATAAAAGCCCAAGTAGAGAGAGATAAGGGAACTCATGTGTACATATACCTGTAAATATAATAAAAATATTTTCCTCCAAAAATAAAATAAAATGGGCTTGTATATATTGGTAAATATTTGTAAATACAAAATCAAAATAAAAACAGAAAATTTAAAAAGAAAATTAAAGTAACCTTCGTTGTACATATTCACCATGTACATAAGACCACACATATATTTATTTTACCTTGTAAATAAATAAATTAAAATCCCTAAAAATTTGTATATATATTCTATATTTCATGTTGTAAAAAAATAAAAATAAAAACCATAAAAACAAAAATTAAATGAAAAGAACAAAAATAAAAACCAAAAAGAACATTGTATATATACCATGTATATAAAATTATATATCTATTTATTTTACCTTTGTAAATAAATAATAAAAATAAATAAAAATACCTTTTTATTCCTAATTTTATGATATAAATAAATAAAATATAAAATGGGAAAAAGTGTACAAAAATAATTAATTAAAAATCAAAAATTAAAAATCTATTGTATATATACCTAGATATAGCACTATATTGTATATACCTTATTTTTATTTCGAAAAATTAATTAAAAATCACAAAAAAATAGTTTATAAATAAATAAACATTTTTCATTTTTTTAGTTTTTTCCTAATTCAGACATTTATTAATTTATTTTGAATTTGTAAATATTTATGACATGGCTGGTCCTGATTGGTCCACGGGGGACGTTGACCCCCCGGTCAACTCCCCCCTTGGACCACTTCCCACGGGTCATGCACGCCCGACCCGACTTCGCGGAATTTTTGCGTCATGACCCGATCGCCCAATCGCCAAGCCCCGAGCTCCGATCGTTCCTCATGCATCCGAGATCCACGTCGTCATATCCGCGTTGGGATCCGCGCTCTGTGGAACCCTGCCCGACCTTCTCTTCTCGGACCTTCACTCGTATATAGTCTGAGCTCCGCCTCCCTTTTCCGGCATCTTTGGATCGTTTCACTCCACCCTAGGACCTCCATAGCCACCGCGAGAGTGACAGCTTGCGTTCGGCCGTGTCGCAGCGAGGAGGGAGCGACTAGACCACTGATCCAGCGACTTTGCGCCGCCGTGTGCCGCCCAAACGTGGTGCTCGAGCCTCGGGCACCGACGGCCCTCAAGGCTAGGACCTGGAGCTTCCCCAACTCTTCCCCAGTCGATCTCATCCAGTAGGTAGCCTTCTTTCCTTGTCTATTTCTCTAATTTAGCTTTTCGCCCAAATCGTCCCGTCGCCGACGACCTCTGATTCCGACCACCCTCGCCTACATCTCGATCATCAGAATCGCCCACCACCTTCGCCTTTCCCCCGCGCATCTTCTGCACCCATCCATTCACCCCAGTTCCCCAGTTCGCACAGGAACTGGGTATCGAGCTTCACCGCCATCGCTCCGTCGGAGCTCGTTCGCCCCGCTGCACCATTCACCTCCACCACCGCTAACTGGGTCGAGGCACTTTGCCCTCGACCCAAGAGCATGTTGTCGTGCTTTGCAGGTCCAGGCGAGCCCATCTGAGGGCTCGACGTTCTAGAGCAGCAGCTCCACCTCCGCCGGCGCCGCCTGAGCTCTCCGGAGCTCCGCTGCACAATCGGAGGGTCTCGTCAGAAGCGGGAGGCCCAGACGTTCCTTCTCCGATCACTAGCAGCCCACGAGGAGGATCGTCGTGCGTGCACTGGGCCGGCGAAGTTCGTCGGCCACTTGTTCTTCGTGCATCCTCCAGAGCCGTCCGATCTCCCTCCAACTCCAGATCAGATCTCAGACGTCCATTCGAGGAGCCGCGCCAGCCGTTCGATCATCAGAGGGTGGATCTCGACCGTCAGTTCAGCGAGGTTTAGCCACAACGCACGGGAGTCGTCCGATCATCCATGTGGCTAAACCTCCTCCGTCCGATCCGAGCTAGGTCCCTTCATATACCCCCGTCGCATCACAGCCGCCCGATCTTCCACGTGGGAGGTTCCCAGCCGTTCGATCGCGCCGAGGGTTCCCTCTGTTGTGCGCCGCGCCATCTCGACCGTCAGATCCAACACGTGGCACGCATCCAGCCCTCGACATTTAATAAGGGGTAATTTCTCTTAGGCTCCTGTAGTTTTTTGCATTTATTATCTAGTCCTGTAAATACGTTTAATAGTTGTTTTATTTTGGACATATTTCATAGATAACCCTGTAGTTTATTTTGTTCGCATTTATACCCCTGTGTGTGATGGACACGTGCATCGACACATGAGCTTTGGTGTATTTGCATGATTCACCCCATGTTTTTGGCGTGTTAATGTTTATATTTTTATTAATAGGAATGACAAAAAGGTCCTTCCAGGCCTGAGTCACGTGTATCGTGCGTGGGCCTGGGGACATTTTGCATTTTTAGCCCCCTACTTTCCAACCTTGTTATTCAGGGGGCCCTAGAACTTAAGTTAACTGCGTACAGGTCCCTATGCACTGTGCCTTTGTTTTTATTTTTAATAAAATAGCAAACCTACTCCGAATTTGATGAAAATTGGATACGTGGCTCCTGCCATGGTGTAAAATTTTCTCTAAATTTTGGAGACATTTTTGACTCTTTTTACTATTTTTAAAAATTCAAAAACACACATTTTCTTTACTGTCTAGATTTAAAAATCACAAAAAAATATAAACCATCTTTAAAAATTACAAGAAAATTATATATTATTTGTTTTTCTTTGTTTGATTTTCGGAAAAATTTTGGTCATTTTCAGATTTATAAAAACCATAAAAATTAAAAAACATTGGAAACCTTATAAAAATTCTAATAAATAATTGAAAAATCAAAAATTAAAAAACCAGTGCCTAAAGTTTCCTTGAATTTCACACTTTATAGGAAAATTACTTTCAGACCTTGATAGGGCCTTTATCTATTTTATTTTGGCCCTCCAAGTCTGACTGGACAACAACACTCTTTTCTTATCTTGTTTTATTTTTATAAAATTCCCTAAAAATCAGAAAAACCCCAAAAATTAACTAAAAACATAGAAAAATATAAAAAAACATAAAAACATTTTTGTTTGAATTTTTGGATGTATTTTGAGTAGTTAAATAATTCATCCAAGTTGCTTGTTTATTGGTTTTCTTATTTTCTTTATTAATTAAAAAATCCAAAAACAAAATAAAAATATTAAAAATCCACCAAAAATCACTTTCTTTTATTTTATTTCATTTCTGACTACTTCGTAGGCCGCAAGGCCATTACATGCTCCCTGAGTCCGACCCTGGTCGCTATACCAGGCTAATCCAATAGCCAGGGCCACTATCTTTGTGTTTCTTTGATTTTTATCCTGTTTGGTGGTCTGATCCTTATTTTCTTGATTGAGCCGAGATTTCTATCGATCCAGGTCGCAACGACCCGAGTGTGATATTTTTACCTGATCCGGATTAGTAGAAATTTGGCTCATCAGAATGGCGCCGTTGCCGGGGGAGCACGACTTTGTAGTCTATTTTGAGTTGTTTTTTATTTCGTTTTCTTTTTCGCGGTTTTCCGCGGTTCTTTCTGAGTCCGCAGCTTTTCGCGGCTTTTTATTTTTGTTTCATTTTATTTTATTTTCTTTTATTTTATTTTTATTTTTGCTTGTTTATTTTATTGCTACTTTTGCATATATACCCTTGTTTCATTTACTTTTCCTGCTTTTATTTGATTATTTTATTTGGTCTGTGACACTTGTCTGTTTTTTTGCGAGGGCCCGAGGACCGAGGCGGCGACTCTCGAGAAGCCGGCGCAATCGCGGGATTTGGAGGCGGCTCCCTTCTACACGGAGTTGTAGGAGAGCGCGAGAGAGTAGCTGAGCGGGAGAGGAGTAGATTAGATTTTATTGCAGCAACACTCGACTTATTGTAATAATACAGGGACAGCTCAGCAAGACTTGGACACTCTCGGGTCTGTTTCGCCGAGCACCGGTGTGCTCGGGAGACCCATTAGCTGGTTTGGTTTTTCGCAGCTTTTTACGCGGCTTTCCGTTTTTCACTGCCTTTTCCGGTTTCTCACGGTTTTTATCGAGCCCCTAGTCTTAGGAATTTCTATTTGATTGTGACGTACTTAGTAGGATCCAAACACCTAATTATCTTCTTGTGCCTATAGTTCGATAATTGGACCTACAAATAAAAGATTAATAAAAATAGCTGACTTGCTTCCTTCGAGCCTACGTGCCGCAGCCTGCCCTACCAAGCGCTGCTCCTGAACCTGATTTGTTGGGAGGAGGAGGGGTAGACCGAGACCGGAACTTTTGGATCGGAGGCTGGTGACCAGCTAGACGGTTCTTTCGAGTAGAATTTGCCTGTTTAGGGACTCAGTTTTTCTGCTTGCACCATTTAGGTAGTTTTATTTCTGTCTTTCAATTCTGCGCGGATCATATTGCATGTAGAGTGCTAACGCATTTCTTACTCTGCATGCATCATTGATTTTATCGCACATCGGCTTTTTCGCCTTCTCCCCCTGTATTTGACTTAATAACCAGGAGAACAGAAAAATTCGCTAGGCGTTTTTGTTTTTATTGAAAAATATCTAAAAAAGAAAAACAATAAAATTTGGGACTGCAAACACTATCAACCCTAAAAGACACCTCACTTAAAAACTTATCTTTGGGAGAGCAACCCCCTCATTGTATGGTTTGATTATGCGAGAGAGTGACCCCGAACACTAGGTAGAGCCCTCCGATACTCTTCTCGACTGATTACCGACTCTTTCTGTGCGGGACAGTCGGTTGGGAAAGTATCGGGTATCCCAACAGGTCACGTAATTGCTCTGATATCCTGACTGTTCACCAAAATAAAATCGACAAGATATTTGACCGAGCCTTTACGGTCTTCAGCTCGCATTGCGTTGGTGAATTGGGGGTTTGCTTGTGATCGTATTTGTTTCCAGATCTCATCCGCCTTACTCGCCACATCAAGATGATGGGCATACGATCTCTTAGGCAGCCTCTGGCTGCACCGCTTTCGGGCACGTCTACCCGCTCATCTAGGTTGGTTCGTAAGAGCCGAGACCCGCTCTCCGAACCCGAGTATGATTCCACCCTGTTCCCCCCTTCTTCTTCTAAGGCCGAGATACCAGTGCTAGAGGAGAGATTGACAGATGATTTATCGGCACCTGAGTTGAGATGTTTTGATTTTGCAGAGATTATGGCCGGCAGTTCTGACGATCACACCAGAGGTCCGCAACATGAGCATTTCATTCTAGACCAGGGTGCGATCAACTCCACCCTGATCGCCTCCCTCGAGACAGTGCAACAACAGTTGAGGGATCAGGGAGCATTCATGTTAGATATGAGGCGCGAGATGGAGCAGATGAGAGCAGAGCGAGAGCAGCATAGAGACGGGCCGAGGATCCCAGATGAGGCCGCGACAGCAGCCGCCGCAGCCGCAGCAGCCGCAACAGAGCAGCCGAGACCAATGCGGGAGTTGCACAACCCCGGATCGACCCTGATGCATTACTGGGTTGTGCTACCAGCTATTGTGGGGGACTTCAAGTTCCCCCCGAATACTTTGCAGCTCCTCCCCCGTTTCCATGGGCTCGCCACAGAAGAGCCCCATCTCCACCTCCAGGAGTTTTTAATGATCTGCAACATAGTCCATGACCGTCAGGTGGACCAGGAAACCATCATGATGATTGCCTTTCCCTTCTCCTTAGCAGACAGAGCAACCACCTGGCTGAAGCATTTTGGAAAGTTCGTCTACACTTGGGAACAACTCCGCACCGAGTACTTGCATAAGTACTATCCACTCGGGCGGACGAACACCGCTAGAGCCCTGATCAGCAACTTCTCCATGCTCCCCAACAAGCAGTTTCACGAGGCATGGGAGATGTTTCGAGAGCTAACAGACAGATTCCCGCACCACGACATTTCCAAGCTGAACCTTGTTCAGAGCTTTTTCAGCAGGCTGACACCAGAGCTTCAGGGCTTGGTGAACGCTTCTTATGGCAGGTCTTACTTCGCCAAGGATCACGATCAGGTCTGGACCATCTACGAGGAGATGGCCGAGAACTATATGGTGATGTCCCAGACCCGATTGTACACTCAGGGCAGACCCCAGCAGCCACAGACTGTGCAGTACCAGAGGATAGCACAAATCGACGCCGGTCCTTCCAGTTCGTCCACGGTAGCAGCAGCATAGGCCGAGTCATCAGTCGTGGAAATGGGGATTATCAGCGAGAAGCTGGACCGGATGGAGATTATCGAGAAGAAGCAGTGCCAGGGCATCACACAGATGGAGCAGATGGCACATACTCTGAGTGACCTGAAGACACAGCTCATGTGTCTCCAGGAGGCACAGACGGCTTCACAGCCCCGTCTTCAGGCACGAGGCGATCCGAGTAGCTCCGGCAGCTCGTCCCAGCGCTCCAGCTCCCACCAGCAGCCTAGACAGGTTCATCTTGTACAGGCAGAGCCGTACCAGCAGCCGCTACCCACCTACCAGTCACCACCGTCTACAGACATGCAGATGGTGGTATACCAGCTGGATCAGCCTCTGGCAGTGCTCCCGCCACCCCAGTACGATGCAGAGCCGTTGATGGATGTTAACGGGATTTGGTATGACCGTCCCCAGCCCGGTATCCGACGAGACCATCCCGGATTCCATTGGGGGACCGGAGGTACCTAGCCCCAGCAGCAGCCGTCAGGACAGGGTGGCCAGTACGGCCATCAGAGAGATCACCAGCAGCAGCAGCCCCCAGTGTACCCACAGCCACAACAGCAGCAGTCACAGTATGGTCCTCGTCCCAATCAGTAGGGACAGTCTTGGAGGCGTGATCAGCCTCACTAGCCGCAGCATCAGCTACATTCTTACCCCTCTCAGCCACAACACCAGCAGCCTCACTACCAGAGAGGCTATCCGTCGGGTTCTCATGAGAACCCCGCCTTGGATGATATAGCTCGCCTTCTCACAGATCAGCAGGCTACCTTTCGACGTGAGATGGATGAGTTCCTCCAGGAGATGCGGGACATCTTGAGAGGGAAGGCCGCCATCCCTGCCCAGATTGAGCCGAATCCCAACAACCTGAAGAGGAAATCTGAGCAGGTAGCTTGTACTGAGATGCCACTCTGAGTGATACTTTTGGTGATATGTCTGCATATCTTTTTAATACTGATTTTGTCACACTTAGGAGCGAGGATGGCAGCAGGCGACGACTCATCTGAGCAACACCCTGAGGATACATCCAGAGCGCCAGGCGAGGAGGAGAGTGGTACTGAGGCTGCTAGAGATGATGATGGTGGTACTGATGCCACCACGGATGCTGATCCCACCGACGATACTGAGGCCGCTGTTCCACCAGTTGGAGGAGGTGGTACTGAGGCCACCCATGTTGTCGAGCCAGAGCGCGGTACTGAGGCCGGCCGTCTCCCAGCCGATGGTGGTGTTGATGCCACCAAGTCTTCTGAGATTCCTGTTGTTTTTCCTGTTACTGATGTATCTCGGAACACTTCTGTGAATAAAGAAAAGGGTTTATTTTCTTCTGGTCCCACTATAGTGCATGATGTATGTGTGGATCCGGTTGTCGAACCATCTAGACCCTTTCCTAGTCCTTCATCTGAGAAGGACCCTGTGATCCCCTTTCCTAGAGCTCTTCAGATGGGGAAGGGGAAGAAAAAGGAAAATCCCAAAAAGAAAGAGCAGGAAGAGTTCAGCCAGCAGATGATAGATCGGTTTCACATACAGCTGACTCTTCAGGAGGCTTTGCAGCACATCCCTCTTCTTCAACGTTCACTCAGAGACAGGACTACAGTCAGGAGTAAGAGGAGGATCCACCAATCAGAGATTCATGTGCTGACGAGAGCCACTTGTTTCGCGATCCAAAACCATCTGCCGGCCAAGAGACCAGATTCAGGAGCCCCATATGTCAGATGCCATATCAGTGAGCAGAGGTTCGACCGCACTCTATTAGACAGCGGATCGTCGATCAACCTACTTCCGGCAGCCTTTCTCGACCGCTTCAAGTTGGGCACTCTTAGACAGAGCAAGACAATCCTTCAGTTTGCTGATCGATCTGTCAAGAGGCCGAAGGGGTTGTTGCGAGATGTTGTCGTCACGATTCAGGGCCTGCAATTCCCGTGGACTTCGTAGTGTTGGATATGGAGATCCCTGAGTCCGTGACCGATACCCCCATCATTCTAGGTCGTCCATTCTTGGCCACAGCCAAGGCGGTGATTGACCATGATAGCGGGAAGGTATACTTTCGCGTCGAGGGCGAAAGTGTACAAATAGAGACGGTCGAGGACAGCAGAGCCAGAGGTAGATCATGCTCAGAGACCACTTCAGACACAGAGCAGCCGACAGATGCAGAGCTAGACATCCACCAGGATTGTGACTTTGTGATCACAGACGATGAGGCAGTTTGGGCAGACCCAGCAGCACATGCCATCCTCTCACTTTCAGATTCCGCTGATGCAGAGACGACAATAGAGGAGAGCTTGAAGAGCACATTCTTGGTTCAGGATACTTTTGAGGTAGCAGAGCCGATTCTCGATCGTGAGACAAATTCTTGTGATGATGGTGGTGCTGATGCCACCTTGGATGACACAGACCCTCGGAGTCAGAGTCTGATTGGGCAGATTGTGATGATTACATGTCAGACCTGACTTCTATTGAGCCTGCAGATAGGGAGGAGGTAGATGTCGAGCAGAGCAGAGGCAGTCCAGCAGGGCAGCCTTCTCCAGTTCTTGAGAGTGACAGAGAGTTTCAGTTATCCCATGCAGATTTGGCAGCGTTCACGCAGACTTTTCAGAGGCCAGATCCACCAGCACCCAGTTGTCCAGAGCTGAAGCCGCTTCCTACTTCGCTGAAGTATAGGTTCCTTGCGGGTGAGCATGAGATGTACCCAGTCATTATCTCCGCCGATTTGACTGGAGAGCAGGAATCCCGTCTGATGGGGGATCTTGAAAAGAACCGCAAGGCGATAGGATGGAGCGTAGCAGATCTCCAGGGGATAAGTCCGGCCCTGTGCTCCCACCATATCTATCTCGAGGATGAGGCGAAGCCGTCGCGTGAGTTCCAGCGGTGGCTGAACCCGAATCTGAGAGAGGTTGTCATGAAGGAGATATCGAAATGGTGGAGTGCCGATTTTATCTACCCGATCTCCGACTCCAAGTGGGTCAGCCCTTTGCATGTGGTGCCCAAGAAGACAGGCATCACTACAGTGGTCAGTGAGTCTGGAGAAGAGATTGCTACACGGGTACCCACTTCTTGGCGGGTCTGTGTTGATTACAAGAGACTCAACCAGGCCACCAAGAAGGATCACTTCCCCCTGCCCTTTATAGATCAGATCATTGAGAGATTGGCAGGGAAGAGCCACTACTATTTTCTGGATGGGTACTCGGGCTACAACCAGGTGGCCATCGCTCCCGAGGACCAGGACAAGACTACCTTTACTTGTCCCTTCAGCACATACGCCTTCCGACGCATGCCATTTGGGCTATGCAATGACCTTGCGACCTTTCAGAGATGCATGCTGTCGATCTTTTCGGACATGGTAGGGGAGTGCTTGGAGGTCTTCATGGATGATTTCTCGGTTTACGGCGACAGATTCGACTCCTTTCTTGACTGCCTAGACCGAGTCCTTCAGCGATGTATAGAGGTTCACTTGGTGTTATCTTGGGAGAAGAGTCACTTCATGGTGACTCAAGGGATGGTACTTGGCCATATCATCTCCAACAGGGGCATGGAGGTTGATCTGACCAAGGTAGATGTCATTAGAAAACTCGCACCGCCGTCCAATTTGTGGCAATTACGGTCATTCCTGGGGCACGTCGGTTTCTACCGATGATTCATTCATGATTTCAGTAGGATTGCCCGACCGTTGACTGACCTGCTGACGAAAGACACCGAGTTCCTTGTCGATGACAAGTGTCTTTCTTCGTTTGAGACTCTCAAGCATTGTGTTGTTGAGGCTCCTGTTCTCCAGCCGCCTGATTGGTCTCTCCCATTCGAGATCATGACGGATGCCTCCGATTTTGCCATGGGGGCCGTGCTGGGACAAAGGAGGGATGGAGCCCCATTTGCTATCCACTACGCTAGCCACACATTGGTTTCCGTGCAGCAGAATTACACAGTCACAGAGAAGGAGATGCTAGCCGTAGTGTTCGCCCTAGATAAGTTCAGATCGTACATTATTGGATCTAGAGTGACCCTATTTACTGATCATACCGCCATCAGGTACCTCATGGCAAAGAAGGATGCCAAGGCCAGACTGACTAGATGGATCCTTCTACTTCAGGAGTTTGACATTAAGATCAAGGATAATCCTGGAGTCAAGAATGTGGTGGCGGATCATCTCTCCCGATTAGAGCATCTTGAGGATTCTGACTTGATTGACCCTATTTGTGAGACCTTCCCAGATGAGGCGATCCATGCTATCGCCTCTCTCCCATGGTACGCCGATATTGTGAACTTTCTTGTTGCTAAGAAAGTTCCACAAGATTGGCTTAGGCAGAGGCTTGAGACCTTCCTCGCAAAGGCCAAGTCCTACTACTGGGAGGATCTCATCCTTTACCACGAAGGAGGGGATAGCGTCCGGCGTAGGTGCATTCCTCAGGAGGAGCACCATAGCGTCCTCACTTACTGCCACAAGATTGAGGCAGGAGGACATCACTCTGGGAGGAGAACGACACCGAAAGTGCTCCAATCCGGCTTGTGGTGTCCTACCCTCTTCAAGGACTCTGATGAGTTCGTGAAGAGGTGTACTGACTGTCAGAGGATGGGCACTTGTGGACAACGTGATATGATGTCGATGCAGCCCATTCACTTCTGTGAGGTTTTTGACGCATGGGGCATCGATTTCATGGGTCCATTCCCTAAGAGTCAGGGATTTGAGCACATTCTGTTGGCCGTAGATTATGTGAGTCGTTGGGTTGAGGCCATCCCCGCCCGAACCGCTGATGCCAGGATAGTTTGTAGATTTTTGAGGAAGCACATCATTACACGGTTCGGGGTCCCTCGAGTATTGATTTCTGATGGGGGGTCTCATTTCATCAACGACCAGGTGAAGGCCCTTGCTAGCGAGTTCGGCATAGACCATCGAGTCGCCACTCCATACCATCCACAGACGAATGGTCTAGCCGAGGTGTCAGACAGGGAGATCAAGACTATTTTGCAGAAAGTCATCCGCCCTGACCGAAAGGATTGGTCACAGCTTTTGGACTCGGTCTTGTGGGCATATAGGACGTCTTTCAGGACACCTTTGGGCACATCTCCCTTTCGCCTCGTATATGGCAAGCCGTGCCATTTACCTGTTGAGCTGAGACATAGGTCACTTTGGGCAGTCACGGATATTCTTATGGATCCAGATAGTGTAGGAGACCATAGGAGGGCAGAGTTAGCAGCCTTGGAGGAGCTTAGAGATACCGCCTTCTCAAACAGCCTACAGTATAAGGAGAGAGTGAAGGAGTGGCATGATTCCCACATCAGCCACAAGCATTTTGAGCCTGGACAGAGAATATGGCTGTTTGATGCTAGGCTTCGTCTATTTCCTGGGAAGCTACAGAGCAAATGGAAGGGCCCATATCTAGTGAGAAAGGTACACGACAACGGTAGCATTGAAATATCCGAGTTGTCTTCTGAGAGTACCTTTCGAGTGAACGGCCAGCGGCTCAAGCCATTTCTAGATCATGAGCCGCGGGTCGTTGATATTGCCCCTATTCATTTTGCGTGAGATGTGGTCTCTTGACTCACATCTATTGCATCTCACGCCTGATTATCACTGTTCTTCCGACCTGTATAGATCCAGATGTCCATATCATTACATTCTTTAGTCCCACATCCCTTTCTTCATCTTTTGATTATGCTATACTTAGGGTGTACTTTACCCTAAGTATAGGGGGGATGTTGGACTCTTGAGTTTTCTTTTGATTCATTTACCCCTGTTTTGCTGCCTTTACTTAGGGATATTTTACCCTAAGTATAGGGGGGGTAGACCCTGTACATTCGCCACTCGATTTTCCCTTTATGTACAGCTGCTATACTTAGGATTATTTGATCCTAAGTATAGGGGGAAAAGCCGAGACTCTCTTGATTTTCTATTCATTCATTTGTCTTTGTATATAGCCTTCCTTTTCACTTCCCTATACTAAGCACGAGTTATGTCTTCTTCATCTCTCTTGACTCTGAGGACATCGTTCGAGCTAAGTATAGGGGGGGGTGTATATATTTCATATATACTTTAGCCATAACTCGTACTTTGTGTGAATGTGTTAATAAATAAAAATGGCTAAAAACCCAAAATTCACAAAAATTAAAATTTTTCCTATAAATAACCATTCTTTTATTGCACATACATAGCTATTGTACAAATTATTTTTGTAAAAATGTTTTCAAAAACTTTTTGTGTAAAGTTTGTGTAAATATGTGCATATAAAAATTATGTATATAGTACAAAATTTTTCCAAAATGTTTTGAAAATCAAAAGTTTGCAAAAATCTTGTGTAAATTTGTGTAAATATTTTGCAAAACTTGCATTCACGCATACATCCATGATTTCAAAACATTTTTCAAAAAATTTTGCATGTTTGTAAAAATTGTGTAAATAGCACCTTTGTATATATATATATATATATATAGTTTTTCCAAATTATAGTTGACATTTAAACTAGCCTGGAATTAAATTTGGAAATGGAGCTTGATTAAGATCTTAATCCGCCTAATTCTAAGAGGAACCTTATAGGGCTTAGGGTTAAGGCTTTTCAGGTCCATGGTGACTTAATTCTTTGAGTCCACTAGGCTATGATCACATGTCATCTCAATGAGCCTAAGTAGAGCACTTAACAACACACACATGACTCATATGGACAATGGCTTTACTTGGACACCGCACTTAGCACCTAGCTCTCTACGGATGAGGTGGTGAGGAGGCAGTCTTCCTTGACTTGGGGTAGCATATGAGGGTAGTACTTCTAGGTGGAACATCTCTTCTTCTTTTAGTGAAGGAAGTGCGTCTCAACTTGGTCTGGTTGCCATGAGGTATAACGACAAGAGTTGTGGGTTGCAATAATGCTTCAAAAGAGGGATAGTCTACTGGCTCAAGAGGAAAAACTCCTTGTATATATGCTGCACATGTATATGTTGTATAGATGCACTTGAAAAAAAATGCAAAAAGAAAATAACTCCAAAAAAGTGGTGGGTCTGATAGAAAATGATAATCCCACCGGAGTATGTATATAGTGCAAATAAGCAAAGCTTGAGTTTCATGTTCCACCTTATGTAGCTTGCAGCAGGGAGACTTGGCTACACTGGTCGAGCTCCCAAGGATACATGGCTACACTGGCCATGGTCCATTCTCTTCTTTCCCCTCTTATTGAGCCGGTTGAATTTGAACTTAGAAGGGAATACCACGCTCCTCGAGGAAAGAGTGGCCAGATTGGGGTCATATAGTTACCTTGTTGGGGAGGGATGTCAAGTTGCCATTTCTGAGGTGGAGAGCTTATACTTCACATTCACAGTACAAGGAAAGATTCATGGTCTTCAGGGTTTGTGTTTGGTGACTTGTTCTGATCTGGATTGTTGAGGAGTCTTGGTTATAGAATAGTGGAACTTAGAGGCTGTTGAGTTTTAAACTTAAGTCCAAATAAGGTTCCGACACATTAATAATCCAAAGATCTGATCGAGCTCCATAGTTCAATTTAATGAAGGCAAGTTTAATATTCAACCTTGATCCATGTACATTCTCCTCTTTTTCTTTTTCTTTCTCTTTTTCACTTCTTTATCAAATAAGTGTTTGCTAAGGGACTAGCAAAGTTAAGTATAAGGGGGGGTGATGAATACCCATTCATCACTCTTTATTCTTATATTTTAGCTACAAAAACCTTTGCAAATACATGTAGATATTTGTAAATACAAATAATTACCAAAGTGCATGCATTGTGTAAAAACTAATAATTAGCATGTTTTTGTGCAAAAATAAAAGAATAAAGAATTAAAAGAAAAAGAGGGAGATATTTAGAATAAATATTGAGCAACCTAATCCCAAGGGAGGGCTCAGCATGGGCCTGACCGCATAAAAGCCCAAGTAGAGAGAGATAAGGGAGCTCATGTGTACATATACCTATAAATATAATAAAAATATTTTCCTCCAAAAATAAAATAAAATGGGCTTGTATATATTGGTAAATATTTGTAAATACAAAATCAAAATAAAAATAGAAAAATTAAAAAGAAAATTAAAATAACCTTCCTTGTACATATTTACCATGTACATAAGACCACACATATATTTATTTTACCTTGTAAATAAATAAATTAAAATCCCTAAAAATTTATATATATTCTATATTTCATGTTGTAAATAAATAAAAATAAAAACCATAGAAACAAAAATTAAATGAAAAGAACAAAAATAAAAACCAAAAAGAACATTGTATATATACTATGTATATAAATGTATATATCTATTTATTTTACCTTTGTAAATATATAATAAAAATAAAATAAAAATACCTTTTTATTCCTAATTTTATGCTATAAAAAAATAAAATATAAAATGGGAATAAAAGTGTACAAAATAATTAATTAAAAATCAAAAATTAAAAATTAATATTGATATATACGTAGATATAGAACTATATTGTATATACCTTATTTTTATTTTGAAAAATTAATTAAAAATCACAAAAAAATAGTTTATAAATAAATAAATATTTTTCATTTTTTAAGTTTTTCTTAATTCAGCCATTTATTATTTTATTTTTAATTTGTAAATATTTATGACATGGCAGGTCCTGATTGGTCCACGGGGGACGTTGACCCCCCGGTCAACTCCCCCCCTTGGACCACTTCCCACGGGTCATGCACGCCCGACCTGACTTCGCAGAATTTTTGCGTCATGACCCGATCGCCCAATCGCCAAGCCCCGAGCTCCGATCGTTCCTCATGCATCCGAGATCCACGCCGTCATATTCGCATTGGGATCCGCGCTCCGTGGAACCCTGCCCGACCTTCTCTTCTCAGACCTTCACTCGTATATAGTTTGAGCTCCGCTTCCCTTTTCCGGCATCTTTGGATCGTTTCACTCCACCCTAGGACCTCCATAGCCACCGCGAGAGTGACAGCTTGCGTTCGGCCGTGTCGTAGCGAGGAGGGAGCGACCGGACCACTGATCCGGCGACTTTGCACCGCCATGCGCCGCCCAAACGTGGTGCTCGAGCCTCGGGCACCGACGGCCCTCGAGGCTAGGACCTGGAGCTTCCCCAGCTCTTCCCCAGTCGATCTCATCTAGTAGGTAGCCTTCTTTCCTTGTCTATTTCTCTAATTTAGCTTTTCGCCCAAATCGTCCCGTCGCCGACGACCTCTGATTCCGACCACCCTCGCCTACATATCGATCATCGGAATCGCCCACCACCTTCGCCTTTCCCCCGCGCATCTTCTGCACCCATCCATTCACCCCAGTTCGCACAGGAACTGGGTATCGAGCTTCACCGCCGTCACTCCGCCGGAGCTCGTTCACCCCGCCGCACCGTTCACCTCCACCGCCGCTAACCGGGTCAAGGCACTTTGCCCTCGACCCAGGAGCTTGTTGCCGTGCTTTCCAGGTCCAGGGAGCCCATCCGAGGGCTCGACGTTCTAGAGCAGCAGCTCCACCTCCGCTGGCGCCGCCTGAGCTCTCCGGAGCTCCGCTGCACCATCGGAGGGTCTCGTCAGACGCGGGAGGCCCAGACGTTCCTTCTCCGATCACTAGCAACCCGCGAGGAGGATCACCGTGCATGCACTGGGCCGGCGAAGTTCGCCGGCCTCTTGTTCTTTGTGCATCCTCCAGAGCCGTCCGATCTCCCTCTAGCTCCAGATCAGATCTCAGACGTCCATTCGAGGAGCCGCACCAGCCGTTCGATCATCAGAGGGTGGATCTCGACCGTCAGTTCAGCGAGTTTTAGCCACAGCGTACGGGAGTCATCCGATCATCCACGTGGCTAAACCTCCTCCATCCGATCCGAGCTAGGTCCCTTCATATACCCCCGTCGCATCACAGCCGCCCGATCTTCCACGTGGGAGGTTCCCAGCCGTTCGATCGCACCGAGGGTTCCCTCTGTTGTGCGCCGCGCCATCTCGACCGTAAGATCCAGCAAGTGGCGCGCATCCAGCCCTCGACATTTAATAAGGGGTAATTTCTCTTAGGCCCCTGTAGTTTTTTGCATTTATTATCTAGTCCTGTAAATACGTTTAATAGTTGTTTTATTTTGTACATATTGCATAGAGGACCCTGTAGTTTATTTTGTTCGCATTTATACCCCTGTGTGTGATGGACACATGCATCGACACGTGAGCTTTGGTGTATTTGCATGATTTACCCCATGTTTTTGGCTTTTTAAGGTTATAATTTTTTAAATAGGAATGACAAAAAGGTCCTTCCAGGCCTGAGTCACGTGTATCGTGCGTGGGCCTGGGGACATTTTGCATTTTTAGCCCCCTACTTTCCAGCCTTGTTATTCAAGGGGCCCTAGAACTTAAGTTAATTGCGTACAGGTCCCTATGCACTGTGCCTTTGTTTTTATTTTTAATAAAATAGCAAACCTACTCTGAATTTGATGAAAATTTGATACATGGCTCCTGCCAAGGTGTAAAATTTTCTCTGAATTTTGGAGACATTTTTGACTATTTTTACTATTTTTAAAAATTCAAAAACACGCATTTTCTTTACTGACTAGCTTTAAAAATCACAAAAAAATATTAAACCACCTTTAAAAATTACAAAAAATTATATATTGTTTTTTTGCTTTGTTTGATTTTCTGACCAATTTTGGTCATTTTCAGATTTATAAAAACCATAAAAATTAAAAAACATTGAAAACCTTATAAAAATTCTAATAAATAATTGAAAAATAAAAAATTAATAAAACCAGTGCCTAAATTTTCCTTGAATTTCACACTTTACAGGAAAATTACCTTCAGACCTTGATAGGGCCTTTATCTATTTTATTTTGGCCCTCCAAATCTGATTGGACAGCATCACTCTTTTCTTGTCTTGTTTTATTTTTATGAAATTCCCTAAAAATAAGAAAAACCCAAAAAATTAACCAAAAACATAGAAGAATATAAAAACATAAAAACATTTTTGTTTGAATTTTTGGATGTATTTTGAGTAGTTAAATAATTCATCCAAGTTGCTTGTTTATTAGTTTTCTTATTTTCTTTATTAACTAAAAAATCCAAAAAAAATATAAAAATATTAAAAATCCACAAAAAATCACTTTCTTTTATTTCATTTCATTTCTGACTACTTCGTAGGCCGCAAGGCCATTACGTGCTCCCTGAGTCCGACCCTGGTCGCTATACCAGGCTAATCCAATAGCTAGGGCCACTATCTTTGTGTTTCTTTGATTTTTATTCTGTTTGGTGGTCTGATCCTTATTTTCTTGATTGAGCTGAGATTTCTATCGATCCGGGTCGCGACGACCCAAGTGTGATATTTTTACCTGATCCGGATTAGTAGATTGGCTCATCAGTGAGGCACGTGCCTGGGGACCAAAGTGTAATTCCCTAAAACCACCGGGTCTTTCTTGCAATTTACCCAGGCCCTCACGTTGAGAAGCTATGCTCGGGAGGCGTCGCCGGCTCGGGTCCATGTGGCAGGCATCCGTGGCTTGGTGAAAGGCTCGGGGATTCCGAGCCTGGAGGTTATGAGTGAGGTTCAGAAGACCCGTGTGTCTTCATCTGAACTGTCCGATCCAGATGATCAGATGGCACATGTACTCTCGTACTCCATCGCGGGCCACCGGAGAAGGCGGGGCTCCGACGACCTGCTGGTAGCTCATCCGCGTGCCAATCACTCGTCTGAATGTTGGAGAAGATATCTGATGTCTTGGTGAGAAGGCTGATGGTGCGGCGAGGCTCCGGGGATGATCGGAGCTGGAGGTCAATGAAGCCTCACCGGAGGAGAAGCGCTCAATGGAGCTCCGATGCAAATTCCGGCCAATCAAGTTCCTGCAAGGTCAGTGTAGCTGAAGCATGCGTTTGTGACCGTGGGTGAGTGCTTGGTGAGTGAGATGGAGGCCTTAGAGGCGACGGGAGTGGTGGCCGGTAGCTTCTTCTCCAGTGAGACGAAGAAGAAGGGGGGTCAGAGCAGAGTGGTTCTGGAGAAGGGAAGGGGGGCGGCGTCGATGTATGGTTGATGGTGGAGCTATTTGGATGGTTAGAGGAAGATGAACGATGTTGTATAGGTTGGAATAATTTGGAGATAAATCAAAGAAAAACAAGTAAGAGGTGCATGGCCGGAGCCAGATGGTGGTGGATGCCGTGTCTTGGGCTGAGCACCTGAGAGGTGCTCCGGTCGTCGCCCGACAAGGTCAGCCGGGCCTCGGAGCTCGACGGTGCATTGTGGTGCCCGCAACATGGTAAGGTGACCATGGATCTCACCAGGGGCGTGCGACCATCGTCGCCTCAACAAGACCGCCCTCTGTTGTCACCGGAGGACGGAGGAGGCTAGGGCGGAGCCTCGTGAAGTGGTGGATGGAGGTGACGATGACGGGGCAGAGGTTTTAATAGGTGTCGGAGCTCAGAGGTTACGTGATGGAGGTGGGGGGTTTAACGACGATTTAATGGTGAGGTAGTAATGGAGGTGGTGCATCTATGGAGGTGCGAAGATGGTAGGGGTAACGGCTACAAGGTGGGAGTGTTACGAGATGGAGTGCCTTCCAAAACTGGAAGGGGGCGGCGCATCGATGAGGGTAAAGACTGGGCTGGAGGTAGGGGACGAAGCACTAGCCGTTAGATCTCGTGATCCAACGAATAGTATGGGAGCGCGGGAGGAGGGTGGAGATTTTATCGGGGATCTGATCCAGCGGCGGAGAGTAAGGTGGTGACGGATGGTTAGGATGCGATCTAGCATCTCATCCTACAGTGGGGACTGAGGGGACGACATGGCACAAGGAGGAGCGTGGGATGTCGACGGGATAGGATGGTTGAGGATAATGCGCGAATGAGCGGTGGTGATGACATCTAGAGGATGATCGGGCGGCTAGGATTGGGCGAATGATGAACGGTGGAGATGGAGGCGGGAATGAGAAGACCAGATGACCCATGAGGGCGTCGGGCAGCGGAAGGAGGAGCGGGCTGCATGGGCGGCCCAGAGGGTGCCACGTGGCTGCACTAGAAGATTCGAAAAAGCAAAAATAAAAAAAATAAAAGAATTAGTTAAAGGCAAAATTAGGAAAAAGTCAAAACGTGAAAGTTGTAGATCTCGATGAGATCTACAAGTTTCATGTTGGACAAAAAGCCAAAAAAGGTCATTGTATAAAAGTAAGTTTTGGAGGTATTTTTAAAGGGTTAAAAACACTGATTTTTGGCTTTGACATTTTTTAGTTTTTAGTCTTTTTAAGGTTCAAGAATTTATAGACAATTAATTGAATTAATTTTTAGGGGTTTTTAATAAAATATTTACAAATTAAATAATAGTAATCAAATACAATAACTACAAGTCAATTATACAGAATATAATATAAGTTAATAAATAGGATTTATTAGTGATTTTTATTGGTTTATTTAAGCAAGGAGTTTAATAATTGACTTTTAGCATGATGAATACGAGATTCATCAGATAGCCTCCACCCACCATGATAAATAATCCACTCCAACAAGATGTATTCAAATCTATGGCTATTAGAAAAGGGACCCATAAACTCTATGAACCATGCATCAAAAACATCACAAAAAATCATCGACTACATGGGCATCTCATCTCTATAGATAATTTTCACCCCATCCTTTAAGAAGTTGGACACGTCCGTACAAAATCAATAGCATCTCTAAACAAGGTCGACTAGTACAATCTACATTGGAGTACTTTGTGTGTGGTTCTTTTTCCTGAATGGTGTCCTCCAACCTATAAAGAATGGCAATACATGAGGACACTCCGGTGTTCCTCCTGAGGAATATACCTTCTCTAAACGTAATTCGATCCTTCAAGGAAAAGAAACGAATCTCCCAGTGGTATTTCTCGAATCCGACTTCAGTAGGTCAATGTTGCTCCTAGTCCAACCATGGGGAACCTGCTTGGAGACAAGATACTTCACCATGTTGACATATCATGGGAGTGAGTCAACGACACATATCGACTCATCTGTCAAAGTTTCCCTGATTAGCTCTGTGTTAGGGGAATCCTTTAGCTCTAAACGGGATAGATGATCAGTCATAACATTCTCAATTCCAGGTTTGTCCTTAATCTCCAAATCAAACTCCCGGAGTAACAAAATCGACCTAAGAAGACATGCCTTCGCATCCTTCTTTTTTATTGAATACCGTATGGCCGTATGATCTGTAAATATTGTCACTTGAACCTAAAATATACGACCTAAACTTTTCAAGGGCCCAAACTACTGCGAGCATTTCATTTTCAGTAACCATATAGTTTTTATGTGATTTATCTAAAACTTTACTCGCATAATAAATAGCAAATGATATCCCATCTCGTCGTTCACATAATACATCTCCTATAGCGAAATCAGATGCATAAGTAACAATCTCAAAGTGAAGAGACAACTCAGGAGCATGTAAAATTGGTGAGTCACAAATCTTCATTTTTAACAGTTCAAAGGCCTCAAGACACTTGTGATCTCCAAGGAACTCAGTGTTTTTTCCTAAGAGCTCAGTCAGAGGTCAGACAATCTTAGAAAAAATTCGAATAAAACATCTATAAAATCTGACATGCCCTAGAAATGCCCTAACTGGCTTAATGTTGGTTGGTGGATCAAGTTTCTTGATCACATCAACTTTGGTAGGGCCTACCTTCATTCCCTTTTTAGCGATGATGTGCCCAACATGATGCCTTCCTTAACCATGAAATGAATATTCTCCCAGGAGAGTACCAGATTCACCTGCATATACCTTTAAAGAAATCAATCCAAATGCGCTAAACATAATCAAATGAATCACCATGGATTGAGAAATTGTCCATGTAGACCTCCAAGAAATCCCCCACCATTTTTACCAAATATAATTATCATGCACTACTGAAATGTACCAGGGGCAGTATAAAGCCCAAATGGCATGCACCTGAATGCGTATGTTTTGAATGGACATGTAAATGTGATCATTTCTTGGTCCTCTTGGGCGATGTCTACTTGATTGTAGCCTGAGTACCCATAGAGAAAATAGAAGAACTACTTTCCTACTAGTCTCCCCAAAATCTGATCAATTAAAAATGGAAAGTTATCTTTCATGGTCGCAGCATGCAAGCGTCTATAGGTACTCGTGTCGCGATCTATACCCCTCCTCATTGGTGACCATCTAAATGCTTGACTTCTTCGGGATAATATGAAGGGGGGCCACCCACTTGGAGTCTTATACGGGATAAATAAGACATGCTCCACGCTATAACTACCTCCCATAGATTAGGGTTTAGTCTTACCTGAAACTCTCGGGAAGGTCTGGCATCACCCTCAACATTAATATTGTGTGAACACAGAGCAGAGTTAATCTCCACAAGTTCCGACATAGTCCAACCTATAGCCTTTCAGTTCTTCTCTAAGATTTCTAACAACCTAAACTCGTGTTCTACAATTAGCTTAGAACTAATGATGATAAGGGATCTATCTTTGGGTCTAGCAAGAAAGGCGTACTTGAGTGTAGGTGAGAACAACTTCAGCTCTGGTAATGTTGTATCATCAATCAAATTTGGTTGAACCATCTCTAAATCTGGTTCCGTTCTACATGAAGGTGGAACTATCTCTACTGTACTAGTCACCAACTATGTTGTGCAAGGGGTCGGATCGCCGAAGTTACATGGTAGTTCGGTCAAAGCTACGTCTGACTCGTCAACTATAACCATTGAATGTTCCGAGGGAGATGGAATCGATAGATCTGAAGGGATCTCTGAGTCATCAAGGGAATATGGAGATGAATAACTCAAGAACTATGGGATTCGTTGTGGTCTTCTTACGCATGGGGTTTCAAATGAGAGTCCCTACTCCATGCGCACCTGCCCTATCTTCCTCACAATGGAACATGTTGCTCAGCCTTTGATGACAGCGATAGAAGTACGAGAGGCATCTGTAGGAAGAAGAAAGAAAATTTAGTATAAGTTCCCTCTTCTCTTGTTGAAATTCAGCCCATCGACCTACTTACTAGAAACTCGAGCAAACCGGGACAACAAAGAAAGCCATCTTCTGCTTTTCTTCGAGTCAGGAATTCCACTTCTCTTCATTCCCGAGCTAGACCAACCTTTTCTATAGTTCTGGTTCTCGAGACTCTCCCGCAACGCTACCTCACTCAGCTTTGACCTAGGCCATTTGCACTAGGTGGTCAAAGCTAGTCTAAGCCTACAGGCAGAGCGAGCAGACCCCCTATTGAATTTCGAAGGGAAGAAAGTAGGTCAACCTATCATCTCAGACCTGGTCTCCAATCCGGGAACCTCTCCACGACAAATAATAGAGTAATAAAGGTACGAAGAGTGTGATTAGTTGTAGGAATGTCATCAGGCTTGGTCTCGGAGCAGGATGGAAATATAGATAGCAAGATGAAGCTATAATCTAGCTGCGGCACATACTCTCCTTCCCACCTTTCGGAGGTTTAACTTGTTCCCCTATTATCTCTAGGTTTTTTCCCGAACTGTCCTAGCCTTCAAATAGCTTCACTAGCCTTCCTCCCCTGAGGCTAAGCTGAATTGTACTCTTCCTAGACGTACTTGGTGGATTGACTCATGTTCCATTTATCATGTGCACCTTGTAGGGCTTCAAAAGCCACAGGACTCTAAGTGAGAGTGAACGATTTGTCTACCCAGTCAATGGATTATGTTCACGTGTGGAGGCAGTAGGAAGATGCAGTCTTCAACTAGATTTCAGATTGACTACACCTCGCAAACTGCATTGTGAATATTGTCCTCTTCAAATGAGAGGGTCTCGCTCAGTACTATTGGTGTTTGTTTCCATATCCCAACTGTGTTAACTACTCTATAATCTACCTCTGAAGATGAAGAGAAAATATGCACTAGACTCTGAGTTAACTCACTGCGATTTTGTCTGCTTCATCTTAAGTTCCACTTCTCCGTCTAGCGGATGGAACTTCATCATTCCGGTCTAATAATCAAATGATGCTCCAGTAGTACTAGGAAATACCACCCTTGAATGATCTATGAGTCTCTCCAATGATTGAGGATATCCATTTGAAGGACAGTGAAGTTCACTCTGTATTCTTGTCCTTCGATTGACATGATAATGTTCTTGACTTCACCCTTAGCCTTCTTCATAGACTTGTATGTAAACTAGAATAATGCTTGTGATCGATGTAGTGGTCCTAACTCCAGTTTCTCACACAAGGTAAAGGGTAATATATTAGTCAAAGATCCATTATCTAGGACAGTACGTGAAAATGCTATGTCAACTATATGACTCACCACATAATGTGCACCCAAGTATCTCATCTTTTTCGGTAAGTGTTGGTTCTTGAGACAATAAGTAGTGGCAATCGAAAAGATGTGCGTCTTCACACTACTGTTCGATTTCTTCTTGATCACCCTAGTAGGTGTGCATCGCATCTTAAGATATTTTTGAAATGCAAGATGGCTAGCCACATACTCATCAAATGACACCTTAACCATAATGTTATCTTTACAAAACTGTGCCATCTCATGATCATCTTTCTGAATCTTCTTATTGATATGCTTTCCAATCTTAAGATCATGGGGGAAAGGGATTGAACAAGCAAAAGAAGAATAAGAAAATGAAGAATCTGAATCACAAATTGAAATATGTTTCTTTTTATTCATTGAAACATGATTCCTCATACATGAGTCTTTTACATCAAACTTGAAATCTAAAACATGATTGTGTACTAAAGGATGGGGAATGTCTGCTACGGTACATACTCCTCAATCAAAGGTTCAAGGTCCTTCGTAGACTCTGAATTGTGTCTCCATGTTGTTGTGCTTTCGTGCTCCTCTCTCTGCTCGAGGTGGATCTCTTTACTTTATGAAGGGGTTGCTGATGCTAATGCCTGTCCTCCTCATCCTCTGAAAACTTCTCAGGTAGAGCCTCTGAGACGGCTCTCTCTGTGTCCGTCGCTCGGTCAGGTATGACCATGGTCCTTCCACTCCTATATGACATATGATTAATACAATCAAACGGAATAATATCATGTTCAACCCTAGATGATTCCACGTAGTATACCAGACCATACTAATGTTGTTGTTTTGTCTTTTTCAAGTTGTTGAGGTTATTCTGAACATGGACGGGAATGGAGGTAGACGATACATACTGCTCTTTCTACCAACGGGATAAGCAGTTGATGTCAACCCACATATCATGTATCTCGTTCCTGTAGGAACGAATCTCCTTGAGAATCTGCCTTTGAAAATCTGTGGGTCCTAACGAAGGTGGCTGATGCTGTGAATAAGAAGGATAATGTGAAGACTAGCCCTGATGGCCCTAAAAATGTTGTTGTTGGTGATGTTGAAATGGGACCTGCTGGCCCAACTGGTACTTTTGCTGACTATTGTTATTGCCTCAGTTGTTGGGAGTGGTAGGCTCCAGGTCTCTGCTGTGTAGGAAGTGGTGCGGGGGTGAAAGCGGTGTTGTAGAAAGTAGAGTGACACTGATAGGATGGATAGTCCCCCATACTTGTCTATCAGATAGGATCATGTGAATACCACCCACGGTTTACCTCCCACACATAAGAACATTCCTCTAAGTCGGTCTCTTCTGACGGCTGCTGCTACTGAGGTCGGGTAAAGGAGTGGTCCTCAACCCAAGGCTACAGTTTCCCTGACATTGGCTGCTCTAGTATATGATGTACGTGATAAATAGGAGCAACTGATGCAGACATGGCATGCATTTTCATCTTAGATATCTTCTCAGCCAAGTCTTCCATATGCTTTGGCAACTTGGACAAACTACTATTAAGTTCATTCATCCTCCCGTCGATTCTCTCCACTACTGTAAACTTGTCTACAATGATTGCCATGCTAATTTCAAATCCCCAGTGATATTTACTACAATTTTCATTCCCCCAGTAAGAGTGTGATGGGGGACTCTTTGTATGCCTTGCTAGCGTTCTATGAATGGCTTGTGTATTCCATCTTCTTGAATACCTTCCAAATAGTATCCACACCATATGATTCATAACTTCCTCCACTAGAAACATTCACTAAAACATGTACCTCAGGATTAAAACCTCTATATAAAGATTGAACCAGGATGGTAGGTTGTAATCCATGATAAGTACACTTCTATAACAAGTCCTTGAATCTCTCCCACGTATCAAAAAATGGGTCATTCAACATATGCGAGAAACTCGTGATGTGAGATTGCATCTGGTTAGATCTACTCAAATGGTAGAACTTTATCAGGAATAAGTCCTTGAAATGAGTATAGATAGTTACAACTACCCCCCGGTTCTTCATCCAATAATCTGATTTATCTCCCAAAGCAAAATGTAGTCCTTTGAGCCTTATATAGTCCTAACTAACCGTATGATGCCCAAGGTTATCTCAAACCAACTCAAAGTCCATAAGAAATGTGTATGGTTATTCATGTGCATTCTCGTTGAAATGAGGCAACAAACTCAAGAATTGTGGTTTTATCTCATACTGGATATCAAGCTAGGCTGGAGTCAACTAGTTCCGCACTCTATAGTGCCAGGGATTATATGCAGCATCCACTGGAGAATATATGGCCACATTAAGCTGGCCTAGTTGTTCTCTAAATAATGCATTATGATGCTCAGATTGTGCCAACCTTGCCAAAACCATCTGCATCATATCTTTATGTTCCTCCTCTTCACCATTTTATCTCTTTGGAGGCATTTTATTGATAAATCTCAGATTTAACTGCTTAATTCATTATTTTTATCTCTCTCACTTAAGTTTATCACAAGGATTCAATAACAAATAGCACTAATTAACAAATTATGTGTTGTATATAATTGACACTAATTATTATACATTATTATAACCCTATTATGGTGTAATATTTTATGTATTTATTTATTATTAAAAATCAAATAAATATTAGATTTATATTATATATAAATAAATTACATTAAATAAAATAAAAACCTAAAAAATAAACAAAAGAAAAATCAAAGAAAATTGTTCTATATTGTTTTAATAAGTATTTAATTTTATCAATGTATAACTGACCTCTCATCTCTTTGACTTCTATATGAAAGTTATAGATCTCATCAAGATCTACAATTTTTATGTTATTTGAATTTTCTCTAATTCATTTTCTAACTATTTTATTTCTACTTTATACTAATTTTTCTAATTTATAGTTATTATATTAGGATACGTGGAGCAATCTGCTTTAGCCACGTGGCCCATCCTTGTTTTGCCATCCGCCTCTCTTTTAGATAATCTGATCAGACTCGTTTAATTATCGGTCGATCGATTTCCTTCAATTGTATTTAATCAGAACCATTCGTACGTGCCTGGATTTGGACCGTCTGATCGCATGATCAGATGGTCAAGGTCCGTCGTCAACCTTCAACGTTCTACCTCTTTCTCCAAACCGCCCCTCTTCTCTGACTTATTCCAACCGCCTCTAGTTGTCTTCTGAACAACCGTCAACGCCCTCGTATTCTCCTAATGCCCTTCTCCTACGTTGACAACTCGGCCTCTTCAAACCCTAACCACCCCATCATTGGTGACAGTTGGAACTTCCACCAAAACCTCTGTGAACCACCTCCTAAGTCTTCTTCTAATACCCCCCACTGGCCATCGATGCATGTTGTCCAACCTTGTACAGGACCTATTACCAGCCCTCTCCTCCTCTCCATGACGGGAGAGGAGGATCGGCGGAGGCCACGACGATGTCGGACCTGGTGAGACCCATGGCTGAGACACCATGCTACAACGCCTATTTGGAGGCTCTTCGAGCTTCATGCACGACTGAGCATGTCAAGCGAAGACCAGAGGGTTGATTGAACCTTCAATTCAAGCCATTCACTCCACCGACAAACCATCTTCAATCTAGTTAATTTAGGTTTTGATCTATTTTATCATTTTTATCGATTTCTCTCCAGATGTGCGTACACCCATCTCTCGAATCAAGGTGTTCCCGACCTCCTCCATGGATCCTTGATCCACGCCAGAGGTGATGTGCTCCGTGCTCCTTGTTCCATCACCCCTACCAACTCGATGCACATTTTTCTCCGGACATGGAGCAGAACCCATTAGGACTTCTCCTTCTACTCCCCGATCTAGTCCTCCATTTCATTCACAACTTGCACACACTCACCCTCAATTGCTTTGGTTGTTTTTTAACGTTTGCAGGTGAGCGGGAGCTTCAATGGCAAGAATCCAAAGATCTCCTCTGATTTGGAGCTTCTTCTTGAATGTTTCTTCATCGCCACCCTATTCTAACAATTCGAGGACCTTCATTGACCTCACTCCATCTTTGCAAGACATCTCTACACCTCCACTGACCTCCAGAGGACATCTAACAGCACGACGGAGCAATGGAGCTCTCGTCGGAGCCCCTCCTTCTTGAAGCCTCTCGCGGTGAAGTACTTCATCAGATGGATGCATAACTGTTGTTAGATCACCACAATTTTGGGGTGATCCGACGGTCCAATTGCGACCACGTTATCGATCTCGATCCTGCAGCTATGGAGCATACCAAACCTTAAGCCAAAGCATCAGACTACAACACGTGGCCCGAGCCACGCTCAGTCTGCCGAGCCTAGGACTGCATGCACCTTATGCGTACAGGCTTGGGAAATTTGCAAGTTTTCCCTACCAACCATCCTCAATTGCAAAAATACCCCCACTGAGTGTATTTATAAACTTCAATGTCAGTTTATGTTATTTGCATTTTAGTCCCTCCAGGGACCTATATGTAAGTATTTGTGCATGTTTTTGTCACAGTTATGCCCATGCATTCAAACTTGAATAGCTTTATCATTATTTACCCAATTGAAGTAATTTCAATGGCATTTTAATCCATGTTTCATTATCTTCCTTATGGATTATTTTACTCTCTAATTTGACACATAATGATTGATTTATTAGATACAATTAAGTTTCTTAAGTCTCTATTAAATGAAACTTGAATTGGATCGAATTGCATAATGGAATCTTGATTATATGTGTAAGTTTTATGAATCATTTTAGGGCATAATTATATGTGCATTTACATGTGTTATCATTTTGTTCATCACATCATTATTTTCTAACATGCACTTATGTGTTTAATCATCACATTTTGTCTCAACCATGCATGCATTCATGATGTGCATTTCATCTTGCATTACTTGCATGCATTGTTGTCTCTTTTTTGACCTAGATGAGTTATCGACCGCTTATAATTGTATTATGGCTCGTGTCCTTGTGTTCGATCCGAGACTTCCCAAGTTATAAATTAAAGCTGAATCATCCTTGTGGACACTATTTATTCGGTTCTGTATGACATGCTAAGTGCTCGTGCTATAACGGATCAATATTAATACATGCATTTAGTGCTCATCAGATGACGTCGTTACAGAGGACACACCTTCATTAATGTAATTATTTAGGTTTTATATTTTTGTTAGGTTGATTCTTATTTTATCTAGGTCAATCTCGTGATGTGATGTATTATGCATTGTTATATCTGTTTCTATAATCTTTGAAATATCTTAACTCTTCTCTTCTGTGGCCGGGCCCATTCATCGAGGACACTCGTGGATAATGGATGCCGAAAGCTCATGATGGAGTTCATGATGAGAGAAACCGTAGAAAATGCCATCAAGTATTTCAAAGATTATTTTGTTGATGTTTTTTATGTAATAATTTTAGAGTTGGACTTATTTGTTTGGTGCCTTGAGTCTGTTTCACCCATGTTGGGCGGGAATCAACTTGAGTGCTCGATTTAGGATCTAGGCACACAGCTCATGGAGCTACTCTCGTTGTATTATTCTTAAGTGCTTGATTCGTAAGTTAGGGCACACTAACTTCATCTTATGAAATTCACAAATCTCTAAGATTCATGAGACACACATAATCCACGTTCAACTTATCTCAATTAAATTGAATCTCTTCTCACTAATAGAACTTATGATTAGGTGTTGTATTTCATCAACTTGCATGAATTTAGATAAAATTTTATATTTTGTTTTTCATATACATGAAGAGACCTGGAGCCACTGTAAGTACTTCTCTTGAGCATGACATCACGATTTTACGTCTGCATGTTTTTTTCCCTATTCATGATTTGTCACTTAGGATAATATGGAAATGGGATTGGACAGTAGAGGATGACATATGTGTTCTGAGATTTAATATAGGTGATAACCTAATCTCTAAAAATGGGATTATTAATGCAAGTTGATGTAATTAAAATAGAGCTAAATTTATCTTGTTTTGGGAGAGAAAACCACACATTATTTGCAAGTGCATTGGTTGGGAGGTGAGGATGTATCCCTTGGATAGAGCCCAAACCCTAAGTCAGCCTGCTCATAATGAATGTGAGTTTTGTATTATAACCAATAAAATGACAAGATAAATGTGTTTCCCATGTGAGCGCAAGGCGAACCATTCATACAATAAATGTTATTGTAATTTTTGATTTATCAATAAAATTTATTGATTTTTTCACTCCCTGTCTGAAATTAAATGAATGAATGCACTATAAGGCCCCTTTGTACAATTATGATTATGTTAATAATCATAAACTGTTGATTCAATAATTGAATTATAGATACCGGTGCTTGGATGAATATCTAATGAGTTAGATTGATGACTCATCAAGCACCGTCAAATGATTGTTAAGAGATTATCTCCAGCATGAGTAGGAGATGGCAATCCTTTCTCATTAGGTTGATATCTGACCGACCTCTTGTTGCAGGTCCTCTGCATGGGAATAGAGATTCAGAGGTGTCAGATTAGTTAGGTCAAAGAGTTGACTTAACAAGATCGAGATCACCAAAATTACTATGTCGTATGCTATCACGATACAGGCATAAATCCTATGATCGGAGACAAATGTGTTACTATATGTCTAAGTATGTACGCAGACCAATAGGTTGATGACCTAACCAAGGTCTATACACAAGCGAGTTGGTGTGCATATGAGGGCATATGAGCAATACGAACTCTCAAAAGGATCATACATGTTCACTTGTGAACTGGAAGACATGAGCTCACTCATGAGGTGTTGGGACCGATCAAATTCCATGCATGGTCATCGTGCTTTGGAAGCATGACAAGAATTTGAAGGTAAGATGTATGTTTTTGGAAAGCATATGATAGATACCAACTCCCAATAACCAAGAATGAGAAACTTGATGATGAAAGCCTAAAAATGACACTGTAATATTGATCTATATATTCAGGTTTATCATAGGTCTTCCAGTATGCAGGATGTACATGTATTAGGAATAACTGAGGGTGATGTGATCACAAACGATTGTATAACCATGACTCTTCCATTCTGAGGGAGTGATGAAACAGTTCTGAATTTTAATGACTCCTCTCAGTAGAGAAGCAATATGATCTTGGTCCAAGTGTTGGACACTGAGCTGAATGAGATTCAGATGCACTGAGAAGATTGGATTTACGTCCTTGATAAAATCAAGCATCTATGAGAGGTCCATGAGATATGGATTTGAGATGTGATCTCGATATCCAAGTCACTATAGGTGGATCGTACCATCGTCATGTCCTTATCTCCAAATATCTGTGAAGTAATTCCATTGTTGAATTATATCTAAGCATTGAGAAATGAATAGTTAATGTGATTTAATTATCATGAATATGTGAATTTGATCCATATTATTTGAATGCATGAGAATGATAATCCAATATAATAAAATGTGATTTAATTAATATGGATATGAATAATGTGGATAGCACTATTCAATCATTAATATATATTATAATATGATATATAATATATTATAGAGAGACTATTGTGATTTATATTTGTTGATTAATTATTGATGTGAATTGGATTCACATTGGATAATTAATTGAAAATATAATTTACATTTTGTTTTGGGGTGTGAATGTGATTCACATTTTTCCCATGGCATGATTGCAATATTCACAAGATAATTATGAATTATTTTTTGTGAAATAATTTACGATAAGTATTATTGTAAATCTTAGAGATATCATGAGATAATGAGGTGATTGACCCATTCCACCATAAGAGGGTAGGCGACCACCAACTTCCATCAGGAGTGGATGGTCGTCACCCCTTTTTAGGGATGAGGTCAATCTTCTCTCTCTTTATCTCCAAGATTAATTGATTTGAAATTAATTTATATTTATTTATCGATATATATTAAATTAAATTAAATCATATTGTTGTGTTTTTACAACAACATCATTGCCATTGAAAGAAACAGAAATCAATCTCATCCATTGATTTTGTGTTGTCCATGGATTGAGATCCATGGACTCCTAAAATCATATATAAGAAGAGACACCTCTTGCTCTTCAAGTAACAACGACAACAACACAACTCTCTCTCTCTCTCTATAATTCTCACTCTAAGCCCTCTCTCTCTCCCCTTGAGTGGACGTCCACTCCTTCCCTAGAGAGAAGGTCACCGCCGTCGTCACATTACTATTGTGTTGCCGCTTCTACAACTCTTGGGTCTCCATCTTCTTTGGTGCGTCTTAATTGTGAAGAAGACGTTCGATCTCGTGAGACGAGATCAGGAGATCCATTGATTGGATCAACGACTTGGATTGCGAGAAGTACACACGACTCATCTACGCGCTCGCAAGCATCTCCTCCGATGGATCAGACTTGAGACATGAGGTCTCTTCTCTTATAGGCTCGATCACAACCACACTACAAGAGGTATTTATTTTCTACTATGTGTTTAGATGAAATGATCCAAGAAGTGCTCTTAGATCATGTGGTTTCATCGATTATAATTTTTTAAATTCTGCAGCACCGAGTACTAGTGTGACTAGTCGCTCTTGATCGTATATTATGCGATCCTCACGCTTCCATGATGTGCTTAAGGATTCTCCCATATCATTAAAGTGTTATTAGAGTCAGGTTGGGGGTTTTGGATACGATCCATAAACTTTGGAAGACTTGGGCTCATTAGGGTTTGTGAAAATTTATCGCATTTGGTTCAAGTAGCCCTATTTTGTGAATTTTTCAGACTTGTAAAATTGTTAAACATTAAAGCATCACTTTAATTATGTTCCCCATTAAATAAGAAAACTATGGGATTTGAGTTTATGTGATTTGGAATCTGATTGCTCAAGTTATGATCATTTTAATGAACATAAAACCACTGTTTCGGGGATGGAGAATTTTGACGTAATTAAAGAGTTAATTACTTCTTTGAAACATCTAGAAGTGCATGCAAATCACTTGAGTTCTATTATAAATCATGAGAAACTTTAAAACTTATCTAGCATGATTTGGACTTAAATTGATTGAGATATACTAATTTTAGTGAGGGTCACTGCTGGAAATTGCATTCCTAATCAAGAACCTTGTGATTGTCATTTAATCAATTAGTAAAATTATTAGTTAATTTCTTGGAATAATTATTGATGAATATTTTGTGAAATATTTGATAATGATTATTTTCTTAAATGACATTGTCTTAATCAATAATTGATTAGATATGATCTATATCACAAATTGGTTACATGATCTTTTTCCAACAAACAAAGTTGCTTGAATATGATTGAGAATTTGTTTAGCAAATTTCCTTATAATATAAATCAAAATGGTTTTGATTATAAGGTATAACTTTGGTTGAAAAACTGATTATCATCTCAAGTACAAAGTGACTTATTGGTATTATCCTAACCTGAGGCAGATATGGTGTCTAGTCAAGGAGCGTTGTGGTAGCAGGTTGCTCCGTGAGCGGTCTGTCTCACTCCTGTCGGTAGTGGCCATGACAACTGGTAGGGAAGGGATACTGCTTCAGGGATCATGATGTGTTTTTCTAATTATTAAAATTCAAATAATATGTATTTTTGAGATAATACCATCCTTTCAAGTAACAATCAAGTTTGTTGGTTGATTTAATTAGATTAATAATTAATTTAATGTGATTAAACTAATTATATCCAATTAGAACACTCTATTATGAATAGATGTGTATTTCCCTTGGCAAAATTATTTATATGAATGCGATTCATGATAATTAATTAGAATTTGAATATGAGATGGAGGATCACATAAGTGACATCCATGGTCTCCCGTCAAGGTGAAGGGTTCCGTCATCAGGGATTTTATGTAGGAGACACATGTCTGAAGTGACAACTCATGCATACAAGCGCATTTGAATCAGGCTCTTTGCTTCTCAAAAGAGTAAGGCCATATACGTAGTGACCCCAATATCGAGTCCTCATATTATTGGGCGATATTGGATTGTGTATAGCAAGTTCTAATCTTGCTGATAATTGGTTCAATTAATAATGGGTTAACATCACCTTAGGACTGGTGGGCCCGGGTGTTAAAGACCGAATTGGGAAATGCAAGTTGGAATTGCAAAGCGGAATGTGCTCCTGCTTCTTTTTATCTGAGTTGCAAGTTCTCATATTATTGGGATGTAACAAAGGTAAAGAGGAGACCCCAGATCTTGCCAGAGATATAACGTTAAGTATATCTCTTGCTTTGAAAGTGATTAGGGAATGAGCTTTCAAAGTTGAAAAGGGAAGATCAATTTGATTAAAAATTCTTAATCAAAGAAATACAATTGAATATGTTATTATGTTTTCTAATATAGTGCACTCTTAATTTCAGAAAATGAAGTCTATGAACCCACTTAGCAGGATCATGGACGTCAATCAGTTGACCGAATCAAATTATTCGGATTGGATCTGAAATTTGAATTTTGTCCTATCCTCTGAGCGTGTCTCTTATGTGCTGTCAAAGGACAAGTACACAAATCCAAAGACTCCGGAAGAAATTAATTTTAATGAAAAATATGATGAAGATCATAATCTGGCAAGGTTTTACATTCTGGATCCATTGTCGAATGTGCTTTAGAAGTAGCATGTGGAGATGAACACTTGCCAAGATATCATGTTGAATCTGAGAGAAATGTTCGATGATATAAACCGTACACAACGTTATAATATAAGGAAAGAACTTATTCGTTGCAAGATGCAAGAGGAGACCTTTGTCAAAGAACATGTACTCAAAATGTTTGGGTAACTTTCTGAGCTAGAAATCTTGGGAGCTTTCATGGATTCAGATATGTAGTCTGATTTCATTCTATTGTTGCTCCCTAAGTCTTTCAACAACATTGTGGTCACGTTCCACATGATCAAAGTTGATTATACTAACGTTGGGCTATTGGATGCATTAAAGTCTCCAGAAGACGTAACGAAGAACGATGGCCCCTCTGGCAACGCAATGCTTGCACAAGTCAAAGGAAAGCGTGGTCGAAAGCAAGGTTCTCGGTAGGGCCCGGCCCAGAAGAGAAAAAAGAAGAGTCAAGGCGTTGGCTCATCTTCCAATGGATCAACTTTGATAGCATTAAAGAAAATCAATGCTTGTCATCACTTCAAAAAGATGGGGCACTAGAAGCGTAATTGCCCGGATTACCTGAAGTCGGTCGACAGAGGTAAAGCCCCAACAGATACGAAATCTACTTTCATCATTGAAACTAATTTTCTCGTTGAACGAGAAGGAAGTTGGGTTATAGATGCATGTGCTTCTGTTCATGTATGCAATTTGTTGCATCTATTTCAGGAAACTAAGAATCTTGATGAAGGAGAGATAGTCATCCTGATGGGATCTGATGCAAGTGTTGCAGCAGTCATCGTCGGGACCTACCGACTATCGTTATCTAGCAGAAGAGTCCTAGTACTTAGAGAGTGTCCTTATGTACTAGAAGTTAGAAGGAATTTAATATTTGTATCTAGGCTTGTTAGAAGTGGATATTCATTCCTTTTATGTAATAAACTAGTCATAATCGTTATGACAAGAATATTGGGGATAGTGTTTTGACTTTTGGTGGACTCTATGAATTGTCCATTGATGAGCATGTCATGAATGTTACTATTACTAATAAAAACCTTAAAAATTCTTGAGAGGATGGAAATCATTCAAACATGATTTGGCATCAAAGGTTTAATCATTTATCTATCAATAGGATCAATAGATTGATAAAAGATGGACCATTAGATTTTCTACAGGTTCAACCTGTGCCTACATGTGAACATTGTATTTGAGGTAAAATGACTAAGATGCCTTTTCGTAAAGGTTACACGATGCGAAGGTATTCTTGACCTAATACATACCGATGTATGGCGTCCCTTCAGTATCACGACTCAAAATGGATATCGAGATTATTTGATGTTTATTGATGACCATTCATGATATGGGTTTATCTTCCTATTATGTCATAAATCTGAAACCTTTGAAAAGTTCAAAGAGTTCAAGGCTTTGGTTGAGAACCAAACCAATAGGAAGATTAAATGGATTTGATTTGACTGAGGCAGATAGTACCTCTCAGATGAATTCAAGGAATACCTTAAAGAGAATGAAATTGTCTCCAATCTCACTCCTCTTGGAACCCCCCAACTTAATGGTGTCGCTGAAAGATACAACAGGACCATAATGGATATGGTCCATTCATGATGAGTAAAGCTCATTTACCTCTTATTTTCTGGGGATATGCAGTAGAGACTGCAATATATATCTTGAAAAAGATTCCTAGAAGTATATACCTAAGACTTCTCATGGGCTATAGTATGGAACCCAGTCCAGTGTTAAAAACTTGAGAATTTGGAGTTGCTTGGTCCATGTGAAGAACATGGATGCAAGTAAGCTAGAGTCTCACACTCGAGAGTGCTATTTCATTGGTTATGTTAAGTATGGTATTGCATATCAGCTTTATGACCCTGAGATCCAAAAGATTTTCATCTCCAGATATGTGAAATTTCTGCAAGATGACTTCCTTAAAGATCAAGATAAAAATGAAGTAGAGGAACTCATTGAGTCCCCTGAGGATTCTGAGCTTCACGAACCAGAAACTGAAGAAATAAATAAAGATGCAAAACGAGGGTGGTTGCACCACTTGAAAGGTATGGATTCCATGTGCCAGATGAGACTGACAATGATCCTACTTCATTGATGAAGCACTCGCGGATCATGACATGAATTGATGGAAACTAGCAATGAAGTCAGAGATTGACTCCATTCATAAGAATGGTGTATGGATCCTAGAGGATCCAACTAAAGGGGTAAAACCCATTGGGTGTAAATGTATCTTTAAGAGAAAGAGGGGACCTAGTGGGAAAGTAGAAACTTTTAAGGAATGACTTGTAGCCAAAGGCTACACACAGAGAGAAGGCATCAACTACGATGAGACGTTCTCTCCTGTGGCTATGCTTAAGTTCATCAGGACACTGTTAGCTATAGTTGCATCTCTTGACCTATAGCTTCAACTCTTGACTACGACATCTGGCATATGGACGTCAAGACAGCTTTCCTCAATGGATACCTCAAGGAGGATATCTATATGGAGCAGCCTAGGGCTTCATAATTGAGGAAGATAAAGAATGCAAGTTGAAGAAATCCATCTATGGGCTCAAACAAGCTTCTCGTAGCTAGAACATCATATTTGACAAAATCATAAAGAGTTATGATTGTGTAAAGAATCGTGATGAACCTTGTATGTACAAGAAGCTTAGTGGGAGAGCCTTTGTGTTCATCATGTTGTAAGTAGATGACATCCTTATCATTGGGAATGATACATGGATGATGACCAGTATTAGCATTTGGATGTCTCATACCTTCGAGATGAGAGATCTTGGAGAAGCCTCTTACATCTTGGGTTTGAAGCTGTTCAGAAATCGAGAAAAGAGGATATTGGGATTATCAAAACATGGGTACATTAAGAAACTCTTAAATGTTTCCGTATGGATAGTTCCAAGAAAGGATTCCTTCTCTTAAGACATGGTATCCACCTGTCTAAAGGGATGGTTCCTCAAAGTGTTGAGGAAAAGAAAGCCATGATTGGATGCCCTTATGCATTAGTTGTAGGAAGCTTAATGTACGCCATGATGGGTACTAGGCTAGATATCTGCCATGCAGTGGGAGTGGTAAGTCGTTACCAGTCTTGTTATGGAGAACAACAATGGAATGCAGTGAAGAACATTTTCAAGTATCTAAGACAGACGCAAGATTATGTCTTGGTCTATGGAGATGGTGATCTCTAAGTCTTGGGATACATAGATTCAGACTTCCAGTCGGATATTGACGATCCAAAGTCAACATCAGGGTTTGTGTTCCTTTTGAATGATGGTGTTGTGAGCTGGAGAAGCAAGAAGTAGGACACTACAACAGATTCGACAACAAAAGCCGGATACATTGCCGCATCGGATGCTGCAAAGGAGGTGGTGTGGTTGCACAAGTTCATCTTGGAACTTGGCGTTGTTTCCTCTGAGCTCCATCCCGCTACTCTGCGATAACAGAGGAGCCATTGCCCAGGCGAAGGAACCCAGATGGCATCAAAAGAGCAAGCACGTGGAAAGGAAATACCACATTATTCGGGAGATTCAAAAGAGTGGTGACATCATCATCACCATGGTGGCCTCTACCGATAACGTTGTTGATCCTCTTACAGAACTTTTGACACAGAAGGTTTTCGACTAGCATGTAATGAGTATGAGTTTAACGATTGTACCTGAATGGTTCTTAGGGCTAGTGAGAGATTTTTAGCCACGTGAGCCCAAGGTGAACCATTCCTACAATAAATGTTATTTATCAATAAAAGTTATTGATTTTTTCACTCCCTATTTGAGATTAAATGAATGAATGCTCTATAAGGTCCCTCTGTACAATTAGGGTTATGTACCATGGCCATCTTAATAGTCATACATCTATTGATTCAATAACTGAATCATAGAGGTTGGTGCTTGGATGAATATCTAAGGAGTTAGATTGAGGACTCATCAAGAACCGTCAAATGATTGTTAAGAGAAGATCTCCGGCCCGAGTAGGAAAGGACAATCCTTTTTAATTAGGTTGATATCTTACCGACCTCTTGATGCAGGTCCTCTGCATGGGAATAGGATTCAGAGGTGTCAGATTAGTTAGGTCAAAGAGTTGACTTAACGAGAACGAGATAACCAAAAGTCCTATGTCGTATACTGTTACGATACAGGCACACATCCTCTGACCGGAGACAGATGTGTTACTATATATCTAAGTATGTACATTTGGCAGACCAATAGGTCGATGACCTAACCAAGGTCTATACACCAATGAGTTGGTGTGCATATGAGGGCATATGAGTAATACGATCTCTCAAATGGATCATACATGTTCACTTGCGAACCGAAAAACATGAGCTCACTCATGAGGTGTTGGGACCGATAAATTCCATGCATGGTCGTCGTGCTTTAGAAGCATGACAAGAATTTGAAGGTATGATATATGCTTTTGGAAAGCATATGATTGATACCAACTCCCAATGACCAAGAATGAGAAACTTGATGATGAAACCCTAAAGATGACAGTGTGAAATTGATCTATATCTTCTGGTTTTTCATAGGTCTTTTAGTATGAAGGATGTACATGTATTTGAAATACCAGAGGTGATGTGATCATAAACGATTGTATAACCACAATGCTTCCATTCCGAGGGAGTGATGAAACAGTTCTAGATTTTAGTGACTCCTCTCAGTAGAGAAGTAATCTGATCTTGGTCCAAGTGTTGGACATTGATCTGAATGAGAATCAGATGCAATGAGAAGATTAGATTTACGACCTTGATTAAATCGAGCATCTATGAGAGGTCCATGAGATCTGGATTTGAGATGTGATCTCAATATCCAAGTTACTATATGCGGAACGTACAATTGCCATGTCGTTATCTCCAAGTATCTTCGGAGAAAGCATATTATTCTTGAAAGAGTTCAAGAATAATTCCATTGTTGAATTATATCTATGCATTGAGAAATGGATAATTAAATGTGATTTAATTATCATAAATAATGTGAGTTTGATTCATATATTTTGAATGCATGAGAATGATAATACAATACAATTAAATGTGATTTAATTATTATGGATATGAATAATGTAGATAACACTATCCAACTAATTATATATATTATAAATGTGATTTATAATATGTTAGAGAGAGACTATTATGATTTATATTTGTTGATTAATTATTGATGTGATTGGATTCAGATTGGATGATTATTTGGAAATATAATTTACATTTTGTTTTTGGGTGTGAATGTGATTCACATTTTTCCCATAGCATGATTGCAATATTCACAAGATAATTATGAATTTTTGTGAAATAATTTACAACAATTGTTGTTGTAAATCTTGGAGATATCATGAGATAATGAAATATCATGAGATAATGATGAGATTGACCCACTCCACCATAAGAGGGTGGACATCCACCAACTTTCATTACGAGTGGGTGGTCGTCCCCCCCCCCATTTTACGGATGAGGTCAATCTTCTCCCGTTTTATCTCTAAGATTAATTGATTTGATTTCAAATTAATGTATATTTATTTATCAATATATATTAATTTAATTTAATCATTATTGTATTTTTACAACAACATCATGGCCATTGAAACACAAATCAATCTCATATATCGATTTTGTGTTGTCCATGGACTCCCAAAACCCTATATAAGAAGAGGCATCCCTTGCTCTTAAAGTAACAATGACAACAACGCAACTCTCTCTCTCATTCTCATGCCAAACCCTCTCTCTCTCTCTCCTTGAGTGATCGTCCACTCCTTCCCTAGAGAGAAGGTTGTCATCGTCATCGCATCATCGTTGTGATGTTGCTTTGATAACTCTTGGGTCTCCGTCTTCTTTGGTACGTCTCGCTCGTGAAGAAGACGTTCGATCTCATGAAACAAGATTAGGAGATCCATTGCTTGTATCAACGACTTGCATTGTGAGAAGCACGTGACTCATCTCTACGCTCGCAAGCGTCTCCTCCAACAGATCAGACTTGAGTCAGGAGGTCTCTTCTCTTAGAGGCTCGATCACAACCACGCTACAAGAGGCATTCCTTTATCTAATATGTGGTTAGATGAAACGATTTAAGAAGTGTTCTTGGATCATGTGGTTTCATCTATTAGAAAATTTTAAATTTCGTTGCACCGAGCAACGACCAGTCGCTCTCGATCGTATATGATGCCATCCTCACTCTTCCATGATGCACTTAAGGATTCTCCCATATCTTCAAAATGGATCATATTTACGATCTTCATTGTGTGTGTTGATGAAATAATCGAGTTTGTTTACTATTGTTTGACTTTCCAACCTCCCGAAACCCTAAGCTCCATTTCATCTCCTAAGATTCATTCATCTAAAGATTTAAATAACATTGGTCCCTTCTTCGCTTAGCTTCCTATTCATTGTACTTAGGTTTATTTTCAGCCTAAGTATAGGGGAGATCCAATGTCATTCTGATTATTCCTCGCGATCACCTAGTTTTAAATTCAAATCTTTATACTTAAGATATTCGTTCTGATTATTCCTCACGGGTCACCTAGTTTTAAATTCATATCTTTATACATAAGCTATTTCTCAACTCAAGTATAGGGGGAACCGAGTCCTTGTCTTCGTCTAAATGATTCTTTTTACTTATAATACATATGTGATTCTATCATTAGTTTTTGGATGTTCTTTTATACTTAGTTGAGCTATGGCTTCATATCACTTTGTGCTATGAGGACATATCAAAATCAAAGTATAGGAGGGGTCTACTATATATATTACATATATACTTTAGCCATAGCTCATATTTAAAAAAAATCAAACCCTTGGGGTTATGGGTATCGTATTACATTTTTGAACTGATTTGTGTACAAAATATTTTGAAAATGATTTTGGAAATTATATGCATATTTGACATGGTTTTCAAGTATTATATAGGTTTGCTAAAATACGACTTGACATGTTTGGAAAATCCTTTGTGAAATATTTTGAAAACCTATATATTCATGTGACATTGTTTTGAAAAATGTTTTACTAGGTTTGAAAAATGGGGTTTTACTTGTTTTTAAAATCTTTGTAAAATGTTTGGAAAATTTCTATACATATGTGATAATGTTTGCAAAAAGTTTTCAAAAATCTTTTCAAAGCTAAGGGTGTAAATTAGTCTATCTCTATTAAAAATTAACAAAAAATGAAAAAATTAAAAATCACAAAAAGATTAACTTATTAATTGGTGTTATTCTCTGACACTTTCACTATGCACTCAAGGCTTGAGATGATCTTAAACACCTGGTTTAAATGAGTCCCTAGACTTAGAGTTATCATGTATTAATCATTAGGGTCATGGATTTAAAAATTCACTCTCCTAGTTTGATGATATGCATGCTATATTTCATGCTTAATCTCCCTTAAAAGAATTGACTATCACTCACATGCATGATTGAGATGAGTCAAGGTATCGCTAAGGAGACTGGGATTTGAAGCTTGAGTTTGGACTTGATCTATATGATGCACGAGGATGGGATAAAATTAATGATGGCTTCATGAAACCTGAGTGACATGAATTTAGCCAGTATGGGACATGGTCTCATGCTATCTCTTGATTTTGACCTAAAGTGTTAGGGTATGATGACATTAAATTAATAAGCTGATCAATGTACGCCAATCCTTAGTATAAGCAGTAGAGCTAACCAAAAAGAAGGGATGTTCCCTCAAATAAAAATTTTATCACATTACAAAGATACATCATATGAGCTACATTCAATGCAAGTCCTCCCAACCTTTTAAGTGTCCATATAGACCAAATCAATAGGCTTTTATGAGTCGGGCTAGTACCTCAAAAAGGGCTCTACATCGTCAGCGCTACAAGTCTGGGTGCAAATATAATAGATACTTTAGAAAGACGCATCCTGGTGTATTCCCAGAAAAACAAGTACATATATCTCAAATTTCTCCTTGACGGACCCATTGATTGGCAAAAATCAAAATGAAAATTGTGTTGAGTTTTAGCACTTGAGAGAACCATGTTCCTATGAGAGGAAGAGAAAATAAGTACACAATCCTATATCCTCCATAATCTGGCACTCCATCTATCCCTTTGAAGGTTGACAAACTAAAGAGATGGTGTTAAAGCAAGACTATATTTATTCCCTAGTGTTAAGGGTTGGGTCCTTGGGAAAGCTTCTAAGATTGGATTTTTTGGTGATATTTGACTCTACTCTCATGGTGCAGTTTACACTAGGCCATATCTCTTAGATAAATGTATTCATTGAGAGTCTGACAATTAGAAGAATTCCTTTTGATTAATACTTGGATCAACTTAGAGTTATAGGATTCCTAAAATCTAGGGTTCTAGGTCAAATCAAGCCTTGTATTTTCACAAGCACTTGACAGGGATCTTACTAATTAAACTGATTATGTAATCCATTCTTTATTTATTAGCTTGAGGACGAGCCTAGTATGGGGGGGTGATAAACCCCAGATTTATCAGCTTAATTCATTATATTTATCTCTCTTACCTAAGTTAATCACAAAGATTCAATAACAAATAACACTAATTAACAAACTATGTGTTGTATATAATTGACACTATATATTATATATTATTATAACCCTATTATGGTGTAATATTTTATGCGTTTATTTATTATTAAAAATCAAATAAAAATTAGATTAATATTGTGTATAATTAAATTACAGTAAATAAAATAAAAACCCAAAAAAATAAATAAAAGAACAATCAAAGAAAATTGTTCTTATTGTTTTAATAAGTATTTAATTTTTATCTGTGTATAGTTGACCTCTGATCTCTTTGACTTCTACATGAAATTTTTAGATCTCATCGAGATCTATTTGAGTTATCTCTAATTCATTATCTGACTATTTTATTTATTTTTATATAATTTTTTCTAATTTCTAATTATTCTATTGGGTCACGTGGTGCAATCTGCTTTGGCTACATAGCCCGTCCATGTCTTGCCATCCGCCTTTCTTTTAGACAGTCTGATCATTTGATCAGACGATCTGGATTCAAACTCGCCCGCTTCATTATCGGTTGCCCGATTTCCTTCAATTGTATTTAATCAGAACCATTCGTGCACGCCTGGATTTGGACCGTCTAATCACATAATCAAACGGTCAAGGTTTGTCATCAACCTCCAGCGTTCTACCTCCTTGTCTAAACCGCCCCTCTTCTCCAACTTTTTCCAACCGCCTCCAGTTGTCTTCCGAACAACCGTCACCGCCCTCGTATTCTCCTAACACCCATGTCCTATGCTAACAACTCAGCCTCTTCAAACCCTAACCATCCCATCATTGGTGACGGTTCGAAATTCCACCAAAACCTCTGTGCACCACCTCCTAAGTCTTCTTCAAATACCCCTCAGCTGACCACCAGCACCGATTGTCCACCCTTGTACAGGACCTATGCCCATCCCTCTCCTCCTCTCCGTGATAGGGAGAGGAGGATCGACAGAGGTGATAAAACTCGATTTCATCATCATAATTCCCTTATTTTAACCCCCTTGTTTAAATGTGTGTCAATATAAACCAGATAAAGTCTTGTATCTATCAGAGTCTTGAATAAATTAAAAATCACAACAAATTGTCAAAATTAAAAATCATGGTGTTTTTAGCCTCAAAAATAACCTCAAAAATATTTTGTGCCTTCATTTGACCTCATCTCCGTTTTTGGTCAACATGAAAATTGTAGATCTCGACGAGATCTACAACTTTCATGTTTTGCGTTTTTCCAAATTCGGCCATCTACTCCTTCATTTCTTCAATTCTTTATCGCAATAAATTGATTGGGCCATGTGGCACCTTCTGGTTGCGCCACGCGGCCCGCTTCATCTCGTGCCACTCGGCCTCTTCTCCCCACCGTCCGATTGTTTCCTTTCTCTCCAGATCACCTCCGTTCAATTCCATCCAATCCCTAACCGTCTGATCAAAGCCTGGATCACATCCAAGCCGTCCCTAAGCGCCGCTTTGTCAGTGCACCACGTGGCAGCTTCTGCACCTCACGATCATTTCCAGGATGCTCCATCTCAGTCGCTATCTCCGCATCAAATATATATCGTCCGATCACGTCCTTGAACCCATCACAGCCATCTGCTGGTGCCTCGCCTACAGAATGCCACGTGGCATTGGTTGCGTCGTGCGATCGCGCCCTATCGATTTGATCCGGACCATTCATTACCGCCCGCTTCGTAGCCGTTGGATCATGAGATACAACGGCCACGAGGTCATCCCCTACCTCTGGTCGCTTCTCTCACCCACGATCACCATCTCGTGAACCATATTCCCCCTTTTTTTTCTCCGTGTCTCCAGCCACAATCTCCACTACCCGAAGACCCCACGACCTTCACCAGTCATCCCTCATCCTCGCGAGCCTTCCCTCAATCCACGACGACCTCTCCTTCATCTCATGCTCTCCATGAAACTCACTCCCTTCACCAGCCCAAACCGCCATGTTCGCCCTTCAAATACGACGTCCCCTCCGCCTGTCACAACTGTCCACCTTTACGCAGGGCTACACTCAGCACTTCCCTTCCTCCCCGTGACAGGGGGAGGACCCGATTGAGGCGCCATGACGACGCTAGCCTCCGGTGTCGACCCACCGCCTTACATGGCGGCGTCGCGGAGCCCGCCAAGCTGCTCCCAATGGCTGGGGGAGTCCAGCAATGACCGGAGTGCCCTCGACACTAAGCCCAAGCCGCCGACGATCGCCCTATTCTCCAGGTAAGCTTCCCCGACCTCCTTTGTATTTTTCTTGAATTTTCACTTAATTAATTAGGTTGCTACACACACCCTCACACTCCATGGACCACCTTGATAGCTTCACCTCACAACCCCCTTCCACGCGTACTCCTCCAATCACCCCTCCCTTCTTCTTCATACCCCGAACCGTCGACCCATCTCCTCTCCGGTCGCCGGAGATGGAGCTCCGGTTCCTTCACCTCCCCTCTCTCGTACGGAACCCCATTCCATTCACACACACATTCCCCTTGCTTCGGTTATTGTCATTAACTCTGCAGGATACAAACTCCTTCAATGGCCGGAGACCCATGGGAGCCGACTTCGTCCACTTTGCCTCCAACAACCGAGCTCTGATGGTCAGATCCAGGCGGTCCGACGTCTTCCCCGAGCTCCCAGCTACATCGACGTTCGTCAAGGGAGCTCCGGGGAGGTCTACCTTGACCAAGAGATAGTGGCGGAGCTTGGGATTCTTCGCCGGAGCTCGATCCTCGCCGCCGGGAGCGTCTGAGGAAGGAGGAGCAGGCACCGTTGGATGCTCCTCCCCGAAGTTCATCCAACGGTGTAGGAGCAGCCACGTCGACACACGGCGCAGGCTCCAGCAACCGTTGGATCCACAAGATCCAACGATCTACATTCGGCCATGCGTCAATGTAAAAGCTTCTCCGAGCCTCAGCTCCCGTACCAGCAGGCTGGGTGTTCCGAACATATTACGAGCCGCATCAGAGCTTTGAGCTACTCCGAGCCTCATACGAGCCCAAGCCTGGAGGCTCGTGCATTCCGAGCCTAACCGAACCAGCCCGAGCCTTCTCCGAGCCTCAGCCTTTACTGAGCCTAGAAGCGCACGTGCCGGTCACGTGCGACCTGAGTAATTTGCACAGAGGCCCACCGAAGTCTTCAAATTTGCATACAGGTCCTGGATCACGTGCGGACCATGTACGTAATGGGTATTTTGCAGTTATACCCTCGTGGGTATTCCTAATTGTAAAAATACCCATGTACGTGTGGGTCATTTATAGGTAAGGTCATGAACTTTCTCGTATTTACATTTTAGTCCCTCCCAAGGACCTGTTTGCTAGTTATCTTTCAAGTTTTCTTGTATTTATGCCCTAACTTCACTCGTGTATATCTTGAGCATCCTAGCTCCGATTGAGTCGATTTCAGTGGCGTTTTGAAGCTCTTCTCATTGTCTTCCTTATGGCATACTTTTATTTTAGATTTGACACTACAAAATTTGATGTATTATTTTATTGTCTAAGTGTCTGGATTTCTATGTTTCTCATGCCTGATTTTGACATGAATGAAGAGAGCTTTATTATTTGACCTTGATTTGACTTCTTTTTTAATAGCTCAAGTATTTGTGTAGTTTGGGCATTTTTGTGTTGCATTCCATCACATCTAATTGCATGATTAAAAATGTAAAAAAATGCATGGTTTATATATGTTTAATGCATTATCTTGTCTTCATGCATACATTGACCTATTGTTCTCTAACTTAACACTTAATAAATTAATAAAAGTCTGAATAATCACGAGAGAGGCTCGTGTCCCTGAGTTTGACCTTGGTTACTTACCAAGTAAAATAAAAATACGACCATCTGATTTCATTGACATATCCAAATTAGATGGTCTTTGATGGATCGAATCCAAGCCCGGCTGCGATGACAACATAGTGCTAATTCCGCACTCTTAAAGGGCCGGATTTCGCGGTTCATCAAATGGCGCCGTTGTTGGGGACACGACTCACCTCTTGTGTTATTTGGATTTTTTATTTAATTAAGTTTCTTATATAGGTCAATTTGTTCATCTACCTTGCATTGCAAAATTTTTTCTTTTCAATTGATCTCTAACATTTGCTTTTGTGGCAGGGCCCTTGGTGTTCAAGGTGGCGAGGAGCAAGTGCTTCCCGCTGCAAGGAGCCGCAGAAGCATGCTTGGAGCATGTCGAAAAAAATGTCATTTTGCATATCATTTTCATCATGTAATAATTGTCTTTATAACTGTCTTCGATCGAAGACTCGCGATTGTAAACGAACGAATATATGTGGTTGTGTGCGGATCGTCCCCACTTGAGTGTCGACTTAGGACCAGGCACGCGGCTCTTCGAGCATATTTCATCGTTTCAACTTTTACGTGCTTGCTCGTAGGTAGGACACACATTAATCAAAGACGTACATAGCCTCGCTTCACTTAGCCAAATTTAAAAGACATTCTTCCCCGCTAATAGAAGCATGTTAGGTGCGGATTTTGATCGACTTGCATACATATCATTTTGGTTTTCAAAACAGTCCAAGTTTTCACGTATTTTCACCAAGGCACTGCATTATTTCTCGATTAGCCTAGATCATGGTTTTTATCGAACACATGGTTTTTCTCTATTTCCTCTCCTAGCTTGATCACCTATGTTAACGGAAAATGGGAATGAACGGTAGATGATGATTGCTTGATTTATGTGCTCACCTTAATTCAGTGACAACTTTAAATAATTAGGATTGTTAAATTGCAATTCAACCTAAAATGGAGTAAAATATTGTTTTGGGAGAGCAACACCCTCGTTTACGCAGTTGATTTTACTTAACATTTTTTCTACGTAAAATAAGATGTTTTAATCACCAATAAAATGGACAAGATAATTAACCAACATCTGTTGGTTTCATGTGTGAGTTGGTGAAATTGAAGGGTGATGTATGTTTGTTTGAGCCATGTTTGCTCCGACACCCTCCCCAGAGCCTTAGAAACTCCATTAATCTCCGCAGATTCATCCACTCATTTGTATATCCATTCATCTTCTTCGTTTACCTCGGATCCCTCCCATCATCAAATCTCCATCTTTATACTTAGGCTACTCTCAGCCTAAGTATAGGGGGGACCCGAGTCCCTGTGATTTCTCTACCCTTCTTTCCTTATCTTTATACTTCTGTTATTTCTAAACTACGTATTGGGGGAGCCCTCCTTAGTTCCCGTATATTTCTCTATATTTAAATGAACCTATGGACTTGTATCATTTAGTGCTATGAGGACATAGAAAAGTTTAAGTATAGGGGGGTATACCGTATATAAAGTATATTTACTTTAGCTATAAGCTGAAAAATTTGAAAAATTTCATACTTTTTGGCTAAAGTAAAATCCTTTGAACTAAGTGGAATCAGTGGTTTTCAAGGCTTTTCTATATTATGTTACACTATTTTATAGAAAAATATTTTTGAAAATGATTTGAAAAATGAGTTTCCCTTGTTTTGAAAAATCTTTTGAAAATGTTTTGAATTTTTTTGTGTGACATGGTATTGAAATTTTCTTTCTCTTTTCAAGGAAAGTTAAGTCTAACCAGTGTTCTAACCTTTAACTAAAATTCCATAAAAATGAGAAAATCTAAAAATCCTTTAAGAGTCATTAGTGACTACTAAGCTCAAATAAGTAGCCGCGTTCAGTGAGGGTTCGCCCTTAGCAGAGTGGGTGGTTTAGAGGACATCGCGTAAGGCCCTGTCCTCAAATAACGGGCTCCGGCCTGTACTTACACCCATACTGGCTGAATGCATATGCATCTACTTAATTGAGTTTAGGCAGTCATAGAATCTCTTGAAGTTTTAAAAAAAAGTGTTTTTGAATGAAGGTGTTGGATTAATCCTCTACATTCACACTTCCACCCAGGATCTGAAATGTTCAAGGAAACTTGATTTATGAGGACTTGAGATTTTAGGTTAACCAGCCTTAGCCATCAGGGTCTTAGACTTAATCATCCACATTCCCCTAGATTTCTAGATTTGCATGCTATAATTCATGCTTAGTCTCAGACCATAAGAATATGATCAGCACATCACATGCACGACTGCGGTTTCGATGAGATGAGTTGATGCTTCACTTGAGGAATTGGGATGAGGGATTCGAGTTTGGACTTGATCTAATGATGCTCGAGGATGGGATAAAATCTTTAAAGGCTTCATGAAACCTGAGTGTCAGCCATTTTAGCCAGTATGAGAACTTGGTTCTTATACTAATCTCTTGACATTGACCTAAGTGCCCGGGTATGAAATAAATAAAAATGTTGATCAGCGTGCACCAACTCTTGGTAAAAGCAATGTAGCTAGCTAAAAATACTACAAATCAATGAAATGTCAAAGAAAAGATCTCATTCCACAAAGTCAAATATCAAAGAGCTTCCACCAAAGGCGAACGCTCCCAACCATTTCAAAGTGTCCACTTGGACCCCCGCTATTAGGACCAGGAGTCGGGCTTGCACCAAAAAAGGGCTCTGCATCGTAAATGCTACAAGTCTGGGTGTAGAAGGTACGATAGGTACTCAAAAAAGACACACCCCAATGTATTCCCAGGAAAATAAGTGCAGACGGCTCCAACTTCTCTTGACGGACGCATTGATCAACACCAAAAAATGTGTTGCGTAATAAGGTACTAAGAGAGAATCCTTGTTCCAATGAGAGGGAGAGAAGAAATGACACAATCCCATGCCCTCCATTACTGGCCTTCCATCTACATTTTCTAAGTCTGACAACTAAAGAGATGGTGGACTGGATGCAAGATTTGATTTACTCCCTAGTATTGAGGATTGGGTCCTTAGGAGAGTTTCTCGGACCAAGACCTTGGGTGAAGTTTTGAGTCTACTCTCGTGAACGCAGTCAACACTAAATGTCATACCCTTAGTCTATATGTACATCAGATAGAGTCTAGATAACTAGAGGAATTGGGTGCCTCTTGATTAAGGCCGGGTTGAGCTTTAAATTTTTGGACCTCTAAAGTTGAAAGGACTTGAACAGATTGGATCATGTACTCACATGCACAAGGGAGTTAATTCAATTCATTCATTTTCTTGATGCTCGGGGACGAGCATAGTTTAAGTATAGGGGGTGATGAAACTCGATTTCATCATCAGAATTCGCTTATTTTAACCCCCTTGCTTAAATGTCTGTCAATAAAAACCAGATAAAGTCTTGTAATTATCAGAGTCTTGAATAAACTAAAAATCAAAAAAAATGTCAAAATTTAAAATTATGGTGTTTTTAGCCTCAAAAATACCCTCAAAAATATTTGTGCCTTCATTTGACCTCATCTCCATTTTTAGTCAACATGAAAATTGTAGATCTCGACGAGGTCTACAACTTTCATGTTTTGAGTTTTTCAAAATTCAACCATCTACTCCTTCATTTCTTCAATTCTTTATCGCAATAAATTGACTGGGCCACGTGGCGCCTTCTGGTTGCGCCACGCGGCCCGCTTCATCTCACGCCACCCGGCCTCGTCTCCCTAGCGTCCGATTGTTTCCTTTCTCTCCAGAACACCTCTGTTCAATTCCATCCAATCCATGACCATCTGATCAAAGCCTGGATCACATCCAAGCTGTCCCTAAGCGCAGCTTCGTCAGTGCACCACAGGGCAGCTTATGCACCTCACGATCATTTCCAGGATGCTCCATCTTAGCCGCTATCTCCGCATCAAATATCTACCATCCGATCACGTCCTTGAACCCATCACAGCCATCTGCTGGAGCCTCACCTACAGAACGCCACGTGGCATTGGCTGCATCGTACGATCGCACCCTATCGATTTGATCCGGACAATTTGTTACCGCCCGCTTCGTAGCCGTTGGATCATGAGATCCAACGGCCAAGAGGTCATCCCCTACCTCCGGTCGCTTCTCTCACCCATGATCACCATCTCGTGAACCATCTTCTCCCTTCCTTTTTCTCCGCGTCTCAAGCCACCATCTCCACTACCCGAAGACCCCACGACCTTCACCAGTCATCCGTCATCCTCGCGAGCCTTCCCTCAATCCACGACGACCTCTCCTTCATCCCATGCTCTCCATGAAACTCACTCCCTTCACCAGCCCAAACCGCCATCTTCGCCCTTCAAATACGACGTCCCCTCCGCCTATCACAACTGTCCACCTTTACGCAGGGCTACACCCAGCACTTCCCTTCCTCCCCGTGACAGGGGGAGGACCCGATTGAGGCGCCATGACGACGCTAGCCTCCGGTGTCGACCCGCCGCCTTACATGGCAGCGTCGCAGAGCCCGCCAAGCTGCTCCCAATGGCTGGGGGAGTCCAGCGATGACCGGAGTGCCCTCGACACTAAGCCCAAGCCGCCGACGATCGCCCTATTCTCCAGGTAAGCTTCCCCGACCTCCTTTGTATTTTTCTTGAATATTCGTTGGATGCTCCTCCCCGGAGTTCATCCAACGGTGTAGGAGCAACCACGTCGACACACAACGCATGCTCCAGCAACCGTTGGATCCTAAAGATCCAACGGTCTACATTCGACCATGTGTCAATGTAAAATCTTCTCCGAGCCTCAGCTCTCGTACCAGCAGGCTCGGGTGTTCCGAACCTATTACGAGCTGCATCAGAGCTTCGAGCTACTCCGAGCCTCATACGAGCCCAAGCCTGGAGTCTCGTGCATTCCGAGCCTAGCCGAAGCAACCCGAGACTTCTCCGAGCCTCAGCCTTTACCGAGCCTAGAAGCGCACGTGCCGGTCACGTGCAATCTGAGCAATTTGCACAGAGGCCCACTGAAGTCTTCAAATTTGCATATAGGTCCTGGATCTTGGTATTTTGCAGTTATACCCTCGCGGGTATTCCTAATTGTAAAAATACCCCTGTGTGTGTGGGTCATTTACAGGGAAGGTTCCGAACTTTCTTGTATTTACATTTTAGTCCCTCTCAGGGACTTGTTTGCTAGTTATCTTTCATGTTTAATTGCATTTATGCCCCTGACTTTATTCGTGCATATCTTGAGCATCCTAGCTCCGATTGAGTCGATTTCAGTGGCATTTTGAAGCTCTTCTCATTGTCTTACTTATGGCATGCTTTTATTTCAGATTTGACACTACAAAATTTGATGTATTATTTTATTGTCTAAGTGTCTGGATTTCTATGTTTCTCATGCCTGATTTTTACATGAATGAAGAGAGCTTTATTATTTGACCCTGATTTGACTTCTTTTTTAATAGTTCAAGTAGTTGTGTAGTTTGGGCATTTTTGTGTTGCATTTCATCGCTCCTAATTGCATGATTAAAAATGTAAAAAATGCATGTTTTATATGTTTAATGTATTATCTTGTCTTCGTGCATACATTGACCTATTATTCTCTAACTCAACACTTAATAAATTAATAAAAGTCTTAATAATCACGAGAGAGGCTCGTGTCCCTGAGTTCGACCTTGGTTACTTACCAAGTAAAATAAAAATACGACCATCTGATTTCATTGACATATCTAAATTAGATAGTCTTTGATGGACCGAATCCACCCCGGCTGCGATGACAACATAGTGCTAATTCCACACTCTTAAAGGGCCGGATTTCGCGGTCCATCAAGAGGCCATGACGATGTCGGACCTGGTGCGACCCATGGCTAAGACGCCATGCTACAACACCTATTTGGATACTATTAGAGCTTCACGCATGACTGAGTGTGCCAAGTGAAGACCAGAGGGTTGATTGAACCCTCAGCCCAAGCCATTCACTCCACCGGCAAACCTTCTTTAATCTAGTTAATTTAGATTTTGATTTATTTTATCATTTTTATTGATTTCTCTTCAGATGTACATAAGCCCATCTCTTGAATCAAGATGTTCCCGACCTCTTCCATGGATCCTTGATCCACGCTAGAGGTGATGTGCTCCGTGCTCCTTATTCCTTCAACCCTACCAACTCGTCACACTTTCTTCTCCAAACATGGAGCAGAACCCATTAGGACTTCTCCTTCTACTCCCCGATCTAGTCCTCCATTTCATTCATAACAAGCACGCACACACCCTCAGTTGCTTTGGTTGTTTTCTACGTTTGCAGGTGAGCAGGAGATTCAATGGTCGGAATCCAAAGACCTCCTCCGATCTGGAGCTTCTTATTCAATGGTTCTTCATCACCACCCTATTCTAACAACTCAAGGACCTTTACCAGCCTCGCTCCATCTTCGTGAGACATCTCTACAACTCCACCGACCTCCAGAGGACATCTAAGAGCATGACGGAGCAATGGGGCTCTTGTTGGAGCTCCGCCTTCTCGTAGCCTCTCACGCCGGAATGCTTCATCAGATGGAGGCAGTGATGCCATTGGATCACCAAAATTCGGGGGTGATATGACAGTCCAATTGCGACCACATTATCGATCTCGACCCTACAGCTATGGAGCATACCAAACCTTAAGCTGAAGCATCAGACGATGACACGTGGCTCGAGCCATGCTCATTCTACTGAGCCTAGGACCACACGTGCCTTACGCGTGTGGGCCTAAGAAATTTACATGTTTACGCTGTCAGCCTTCCTTAATTATAAAAATACCCCCGATGGGGGGTTTTCATAAATTTCAATGCCAGCTTATGTTATTTGCATTTTAGTCCCTCCAGGGACCTATATGTAAGGATTTATGCATGTTTATCAAACTTCAATAACTTTATCATTTGATTGAAGTAATTTCAGTGGCATTTTAATCTCTATTTCAATATCTTCTTTATGGCTTATTTTATTTTCTGATTTGACATATAATGATTGATTTATTTATTTATTAGAGATAATTATGTTGCTTAAATCTCTATAAAATGAAACTTGAATTGGATTAAATTGCATAATGAAATCTTGATTAGTTGCTTAAGTTTGATGAATCATTTTAGGGCATTGTTCATCGCATCATTATTTTCTAACATGCATTTATATGTTCCATCATCACATTTTGTCTCAACCATACATGCAGTTGTGATGTGCATTTCATCTTGTATTGCTTGCCTGCATTGTTGTCTTTGTTTTGACCTAGATGAATTATCAACCGCTTATCCTCGATATTTAAATACCTAAATAATTGTATTATGGCTCGTGTCCTTGTGTTCGACCCTGGACTTCCCAGGTTGTAAATTAAAGCCGAATCCTCCTTATGGAGATTATTTATTCGGTTCTATATGACACACATGCTACAACAGATCAATATTAACACATGCATTTAGTGACTCATCACTTATAAAACTCTTCATGAATTTCTTTAAAAAATAGAGGTATCTGATTAGAAGAAGAAATGAAAATGATCCTAGACTCGAGAGGGTCATGGGTCCAGGTAAATCTATGAAGATAAGTCCCACAAACCTTAGAAGACGTGATCTTTGGAGAGTTCACCGAAAGGTTTGCAAAGTCTGAACAAAATTCTCGCCAATAATCCATCTTTAAAGTCAAAAGGAGATGAATATGAACATGATTGAATCAAAAAATCTAGTAATACAGTGCACTTGAATGTGTGAAATCAACTCACAGAAGACAGACGTAATACAAACCCTTTGAAAATTTCACCAACACAATATGCATGAGGCATCATAGTTTGGCCAAATTATCTTGTCAATTTTTAAGTTAATGAGAACTCAGTCTTTCTAGATCTGTGAGAGTCAGATCTGTAGACTTAGGGTGGAAGTCTAGGAATTTAGGCTCTATCCTTAGGGATTCATCCTCACCCACTCTGTTTAGGGGTAAGCATATGTGTCCAATGAAGGCTTCGCTCACCCATAATTCAAGATTGTTTTCATTCCAAGTTAGATATAATCTCCTTGTTTAGCAATCTTATTTTTAATTAGGTTATCACTAAATATTTATTCTGAGCATAAATAAACAATCCCCATCAATCAATCATGGTTCCTTTTATTCCTTAAATTATAATTCATGAGTAGGAATAGGAAAAACAGTAATGCAAGCGATGAAAGAACTATGAATGCCCAGATGGAATACTTATAGTGGTTCCCAACTTTCTACATGTGGGATCCTTGAAAAAATTGAAAGAATTTACACTATATGAAATGCAAGGAGAAAAACGGCACCTAAACATGAGTTCTATTACCCGGAAAGAAGTTCGATTTACTTTGGCTAAGTACAACATACTAAAGTGTGTATATTAATGAATCTATTAGAATAGTGAATCTTAAAAGATCAAGTACGACGTAATTTACGATTTGAAAAATGACCTAGATTTATCTATTTAAATACGAGTGCCAAATCCTAATCATGCCACTCAAGTCAAGAACAACTTTCGACACACCATGATTTAAAGAATAAATAAATACACCTTTTTTTACAACCGCGAGAATTTAAATGAGAACCATTGTAAATAGACAATTAAAGTACATTTATTACAACAAAGTACTACAACACAAAACAATAACTACTTAATCTAGCTAAAATCTCTACAAATGTAGTTTTTTTGTGGACTCTTCAGCAAGAGCTCCAAGTTCGTCACCTCCGCATTACTTAGATTTTTGTCGGCTTCGGGTTCCCTACAACAAAACAATCAAGAGATTAGATGTCTCAAGAGATAAGTAGATAGATATTTAGTTTAAACATAAATAAATAAATAACAAAAAATATTGAAAATAATCACAACAAATACTTAAACCAAATTGTATTAAAAATTACAAAAATAAATATCTAAATCTAAGTAAATCAACTAATGTACAGTATACCTAGCAATGACACCATCTGATTAATTCTCTAAACGACAATGTTAATATGTCTCCGTTGTAATACAATAGCTTAACTATCAATCAAAACTAAGTCAGAAGATCTTTGCGAGGAGGAGTCGACTTAAATTTATCATGGGTAAGTCCATGGAAGAACACAAGGACACGAGCTATTAATTACTTAATCTAAGTCTCAAATATTTAATTGAGTGATCAATAGGTAATCTAGGTCAGTAGAATGCAAACAATGCAATGCATTATTTTTTAGAGAATTTTATAAAAATATATTCAGTAAAATAATAATGCTAATGCAAATAAATTATACGATGCATAGTGCAAAAATACACAAATAAACTCTTGACTACTTGATGTTTAACTTGAACAATTACTAAAGAAACAATTCAATGAATAATCATGTTATTAAGCTCCAAATGATCAACCGAATCAATTATGTGAGTTTTTAAACACCAAATATTCTTAAAGTTAAATAATCACTCAATTATTTATCTAATTAGGAAATTAATGTAGCAATGATTTATTTAGGTTCCTAATTAGAGTTAGAATGATTTTGTACGGACCAAGGTGTTTAATAGATTAACACACTCCACGATGGATCAATTCTAAACTTAATAATAGGCTAGAAAGACAATATTTATTCTTTGATTTTTATTAAGCGAAAAGTAGATCACATATTGAATTCAATAGCACCACATTTAAGGGAATAAAGTTATCTTTCTAACAAGATCAAAATCATTGAATTTGGATACATGGATCAAAAGTTATACATAATACAATACATGGGAATAAATGAAAAGAAACAATAATAAAAACTCCACCTTTTATTACAATAAGTCCCTGATAGGGATTAAAATGCAAATATAAAATTTGTCCTGAGATAATTTTACCAAGGGTGGGGACTTATCTGTAATTTTGGAAACCCAGAGGGTCACACCTGTAATTTTTCCAAAATCACGTGATTGAGGCACTGAATTATAGGTTCGTGAGGCTCTCAGGATCGGGATGCGTGGAGTATCATGGTGTTTCTTTTGTCGGATCAGATGCATCCAGCCCTGTAGGCATGGACTCAGGCTTGATATCGAATATGAACCATAAGATCAGATAGATCCAAGGGTATTTGTAGTATTGTCCTTCACTACGAAGGTTGTTGGTGGGCGGAGCTCCGGCATGGCTCCTTTTCATCCTTTGTGTGCATCTGAAGTCGGAGAAGATCGAAGGATCTTCCTCGAACAATAGTGAAGATAATGGTGGAGCTAATGAGTGGCGGTAGTGGTAACTATGGTCTGGCAATGCTACTTCATCGAAGACGGAGGAGAAGGTCGGAGTAGGATTAACTCCTCCAATCAATGAAGTCATGTATGGTTAGGATAAAAGACTGAGACACTAGAGGGATTTGTGGATGAAATGGGATGAAACAGAGGGCTAAGTCGAGTGATAAGGAGTGGTGCCCAAATGGGTTCACCGCCCTGAGCAAGGGGTGAATGAATCAACGAGGAACGGGGATTTGAAGAAGGGAAGAAGTGATTGGAGGTATGGATCATCGATGTAAGATGAAGATGGAGATGATCTCATATGAAAGGATGAGTGATTGAGGTATACATGAAAATCAGGAGAAATGAATGAAAAACAATGATCAGATGTTTACCTGGAACGAAGGTGAACTGAGGAGGGTGAATTACATGGCATGGTCTTGGAGATTGACACTCCAGACCTCGCTTGAAGTTCTAGGCCTTGGAATTAAGCTCGAGTAGAGCCTAATGGAGGTTTGCAGCATTGTTGATGCATCAAGAATCTTACCGGAGACATCCCTCCATCGTCGCTCACTACAGGGTCTACTCTCTGTCACAGAGGATGCATAGGGCTGGGAGGTTCTCGCAAGAATAGTGTGATGATGGTTACCAGTCCACAGAGTTAGGTTTTAATGCAAAAGAAGTGGAGGTTTGGTGATTCTTAGGCGGTGGTTTCAACCACTGCCCAAAAGAGCACGTGAGAGAGAAGGGGATGTATGCGATTCACATGAGGATGAGTATAGAACAAGGAAGAGATAGAAGTTAGAGTTAGGTGGTTGCCTCACGTGAGGAGGCCAGTAGAAAATGGAGGTGGAGAGAGGTTGAACAACCATCGAGGCATGGGTTCAAGTGGTGTGTTTAAAGTAGTAACCAGGAGCCGTCTGATTTTATGATCAGACGATCCTCAATTGGGTGCCCGAGAACTGACTGGGCCACTTGATCTACAGATCAAGCAGTCCAGATCAAGGAGGCAAGGAGATGATCTAGGCTGCTTGATTAGAAAAGCAGACGGTTAGAATAAAAGGGCGGGAGTGGCTGAAGAGCCGATGAGGTGGTAAGAAATGATTGGGCCATGTGGCCCAATTAAAGATTTCAAAAAGTTAAAAATAACTTTAAAAAATTAAAAAGAAATAATAAACGAAGTCAAAATAAAAAGTGTTCTTGAAAGTTGTGTAGAATTCAATTCTCTACAACTTTGATTATGAAACCAAAGTCAAAATAAGCTATCTGTACATTATATTATTTTTGCAAGTATTTTTATCTATATAAGGAAATACTTCTATTAATTCTTTTATTATTTTTTGTATTTTAAATAATTGATAATAGATAATAATAATAAAAATACTATGTTATTATTTATGGTATATTCTAAAGTCTAGAAAATACATTAAATAATAGCACAATATATATGTATATTTCAATACAAAAACCATTATTAGTAGTCAATATAAAAAGTGTTAATTATTTACAAGGAATTATTAATTGAGGTTAATTGATGGTTTATAAATTAGTTTTTTCTAATCAAAAAGGATAATTATTGGAATTTAAAATGATAAACCAGAGATTTATTAGCCGGTTGTTGTTGATTCGATGAAGGCTCGGATCCACCAAGGCTACAAGCTTGGAAGGGATTGCTCGGGTTTAATCGAGACCCTTGGATCCAAATGATCCAATGGACTTGATTAACTCGGTGATGGATGGCGGAGATGCACCAGTATACCTGTCCAACAGAGCATATAACGCCTTCCTCCTCCACGTATGGTGGCTATCGGGTGGAGCTCCGGTGAGACCTCTGCTTCTCCTCCCTTGACCTAAGGACTTGCTGACAACAGGTGAAGGTTGAGGACGCTTTGACGGAGATAAAAAAAGGTTGGAGAAGAGGAAAAAGCATCCGAGGAGTTGTACCTGGTAAGGTTCATCGGTGGCTGAGCTGTAGAACGGGTCTACTTTGAAAACTCTGACAATTGAAGACTTTGAGTACCGACATTAATTAGTCTCATAGTCGAAGCAACAGTGGATGGAATTGGGGGTGGAATGGAGGGTTGAGCAGATGATCAGAGTGAGTCTCTAAATGAGTTTACCTCCTGAGCAAGAAGGTAAAAGAATCGAGATGGAATAGGTCCTAGAGAAGGGATCAAGACAAATGGATATGTGCGTGAAGATCTGAGAGATAAGGTGAAGGTGTAGAGGCATTCAAATCGATGTGTGTGTTGATGCATCTGAATAAATTGAAGAAAATGAGAAAGCAGGGGAACTGAACTCAGGATCAGAGGCATTGTGGAGGCATGGACTGGAGCTATTGAGACTCTTGGGTCCTTGCGTGACATATATGACCGATGTACGGAGATCAAGCAACACCAGATGATGGCTATGACATGGTTGAAGCACTGTGGATCTCGTTGGAGGTCCACCTCTGTCTTGGCTTCTCAACACACTGTCTCTATCACTGAAGGAAGGGGAAAGCTTGGAGAGCCACTGTCGCAAGGGTAGATTGTTGTTATGGTCGACCTGCATTATGATTTTGTGAAGGTTGCAGTTGAGTGGAGGTGGAGGTTTCAACAACTGTTAAGTATTTATGTTGATGTCGGGGGATACAATGAGGCAGTTCGCGAAGAATATGACTAAAAGGGTTCACGAATGGCACTAGAATTAGTTAGGAGAAGATGCCACATGGGGCATTGATTGTTAATCAGAGAAATTCATCCGGTGAAAGGGTGCATGACCTGGAGAGGGAGGAGGCAGAGGCTGAAGATGAGAAGTAGTCATTGGATCTAGAGATCCAATGGCTGTGATTTGGGCGCAGATAGGTAAATAGAGGCATCTGATCATCATAAAGTACTTGGATTAATTAGCCTTAATTATTTACGAGTTGTTAGAAGTTAATTATATGTAATTAGTTGTTAAATTAATTGAATATATTAAGATATAGGGTTAAATAATAAAAATAGTGTTAATAAATCCGAGATTCATCATAAAGTACTTGGGTTTTTTTCCTCTATAGCACTCATGAGTTAAGATTTGGTGCATGGTCATTAATAACACTACAACATGAGTTAAGATTGGGTGCATGGTCATTTATAACCCAACAACTAGAAGATTTTCACAAGGACACCATTCTGTTGTTATCACCGCATACCTTGAAACAAAGGTCAAAAAAGATTTAAGATTTAGTTGACATTATACATGTAGTGGTCGAAATGACTAACTCATATAATGAATCAAATCAAAAGGTATAGTTGGTGAGAGTAGAGTTCAAGGGGAATTAGTGAATTTGGCAAGTAACCTATAGCAAGATAAATAAAATCAAATTACAAAAGCCGTGAAATTAAATGTAGCAATTCTAATAGAGTTGTCATTAATGTTTCGTCCTACATTTTGGAGCTGAATGAATACGTGGTCATTATAATTGTAATGCAATTTGGCCAATGTTGGATAGATGACGACATATTGCTAGAAACATGCAAATATTATGGACACACAAATGTGTTGGGCTCAAGTGCGAGGAGTGTGGTGTATAATGGATGTGGATCGAAGGCCATGGTTTGATCAAGTTTCTTTGTCATTTTGAACTCAATTTTCTTTTTCATACGTTTATCCTCAACAATGAATTCAGGCTATGAAAAACAACTTGGACATGCATGTAATATAATAACATAATTTTTTAAATTTTTATCTTGTTCACATTTATCTAGTATATTACAGATGATTTATTGGCAATAGTTATTTCGTGAGTCCATTATTATCTTAATCTTATAAAGCTTACATTTCCATCATTTGTTGCCACTGAAATAATCGATTTTTTCCTTAATTTTTTGAATAATAAATGTTTCTTATTTGTGATTTTTTGTCCAACATTTTCCTAATTCTCAAAAATAAATTGCAAAAGAAGAATGCTAAGTTGTTTTCAAACTTTAAAGTTTTGCTATAAACAAATGGAAACAAATTTATAAATATGGTCAAACTTGTAAAAAAAATCTGATAATAGTTTGATAGAGAAAAGGGTAGAGTTTTTATCTATTTTGTGTGAGTCCAAAAGAGAGGATGGTTATATGATATGTAAATTATACAAAATGTTGGAACAGGGCAAGAAATTTCATCAAGATGTAGTTTATCATTACTCCATAATAAGGATAAAGAAAATCAACTCCAAGATTGTTTTCCCATAATGGAAAATCAATGAATAACTCCCAATCTTGATTATGTAGTGATTTCTTGTAAGCGCCTTTTTTCATCTTCTATGTGCATAAAATAAAGGATTAGGAATGCTATTCTAATAATATGATTAGATTGATTATTTACAACATTCATACCTTTTTTTAGCTTATTTTTTAAAATTATAACTAGTTCTTGTCTAAATCTCTTCAACGTTAATATTCATGCTGAAACTGCATTACCAGAGCAAATAACAAACGTGTGTTGTAGTAAACAACATCTGAAGCATTTTTTATGTCCATGTAAAGTTTCATAATAAAAAGGAAATATAATGAAAATATGGTAAAAGAAACATTTGGATTGAGAAGTACAAAATCACAACAGCTCGTCTTGGAGGATGCCATACCAAATACGGGTTTCAACTTATAGATCTCCCATTATAAAAGTTTCCTAAAGATAATATCGTATCTATTCTATGGATTACGTTAGGAAATTGAAAAGTAACGGAAGTTCATTGGAATTAGATGAGATCAAATATTTTGCAATCCCTAATCCTATAAATGCATGCTTGGACTCCTTGTGACTTGGTCATCTTCTTCCTACTACTATCCACCTCTTCACCTATCATTCTATCAGTCTCCAATCTCATCTCGCGTCTCAATGGAGGATAACAAGGGTAAGGCTCATGCTCAACATGGCTTCGCAGATCCATGGAAGGAACTTGATGATGATCTATTCTTCAATGAATTTCCTTCTTCTCTGGTGAAAAATCATTACGTTCCATGCACCATGGAAGATATTGGATTCTCCTCCGACATTGCTGAAGCTGATCTTTCCAATGGTTATATACCTACTTCTCTTTTTGATCTCAATGCTCGCTTTACCCATAGAAATGAAGTTCATGATCCTCCTCCTTATCTAACTCCATACGCCATGAATTCCATGGCGATGAGATATTCGCCCCTAACGTTTTCTACAAATTTAGGTCAAGGAAACACCTTTCGATTTGGATTTATCGATCAAAATTTTGAGAAATTACCAAGCTCGTCCCATATCTTCGAAATAAAGAATTTCATTTTTCAGCCTACTTTTGACTACTCACCTAGTTCCATCAACAATCAACCCTTCAAGATGGCGACTTTATCGGACAACGATATAGGCTTATCTTATAACTCTAACCTCTTATATACTTCACTCAAACATATGGGATCTCCTTCCATATCTTCAACCCCTCTCTGGTCTTTCTTACCAAACCCTAATGATTCCAACAACCAATTTGCATTTGATGCAAGCATTCAAAATCCATGTAACCCCAACCCCTACATGGTTGAAGCAAACCACCGTGATGTCAAAAATGCTTACCTTAGTCGATTTTCGAAGTACAATAAACATTCCTACAAGTGCCAAAAGTGTAACATGGAGTTCTTTAGTTCTAATGCATTTGGAGGACATATGAGTTCCCATAGCAAGTACAGGAAGACACGAGCTACTGAAGGATCATCATCAAAAAAGAAAGTTCATGGTCATAGCACTCTGGCCATCCGGCGTTCATCTTCTACCATCATGCCATCAGGAATTCACGCTAGGAAGAAAGCCAACCCTTCTTATGTTAATCTGAAGAAATTGAAGGTTGGCGTAGATAGAACAAGCATAAACGAGGAAGAGACAAAGGGAAGTTTAAGTACAAATGCTCTAAACCTTGTTCAAGATGCAGGCGAGCAATAAAAATTTCGTTTTCCAAGAGAGAAGAAGGATTATGCAAAAGATGCCTTTGCGGCGACGTGAAGATAACGACAACAACTATGCTTAGGATTTACATGATAATTCGAGGTGATATACATTTATATACTCAATATAATGGTGATGATAAATCTCAATATCTTCTTTATGCTCATTGTCTTGCATTGGACTTTAGTTCTTTCTTGATGCTTTCAACTTCAAAGCATTATTGTTTTTCATTATTTTCTAAAGTACTTGAAGTTTGTTTTTCTTATCATCAAACAAGCTTCCTTTGAATTTCCATGTGTTGTGCATCATCCATTCTTCTTAGTACCATATTGTTTTTCTTTCTGTTGGACTCAGATGTAGATCTCTTTTCTGTTTTTCTATAGTTATTTTGGCTTGATCTAGTAGATCAAATCTATTTTATAAAGTATTCTATTTATTCTTGTTTGGTTATTTCATCTAGAAATTCCATATATCACTGATATTATTTCAGGTTTCATCGGGTTAGATACAGTGTATCAAAACAATATGACTAATAGATTTCTTTGCCATGTCCAATTTTAGCCACATCAAGGCATTCATGTTACAAAAAAACATAATTGTTTCTTATATATAGGAATGCACACACATTGTAAATTATTTTGGTATAAAAGAAAGGATCCACATACCTCCAAATCAGCATTAAGATATCACTATTTTGATCCACAAGCTTATAGATTTTCTTACTTTGATGGTATTTTCTATATCACACGTGACATCATATATTTGCTTAACTTTGTCATCTCTCGATCTTGTTCTTGAAACTACTGATTATTCCACATCAATATTTGTAGTATATAGATAGCCTTTGTCATGTTATTGTTTAAGTATGACTTTGATACTTGATTGTATTTTCTCGAGGATCCAATATATTAGACGAGTGGTTAATCAAGCAATCTACATGTCGATTAGAAGTAGGGAATATTCAATTCATAAAAAAACAACTTAGATTTTACTAGCAATTTTAAGAAAATTGAACTTTAGCAGAAATCTAGATATGTTTACATAAATAACTAAATCTGAATAAGGTAGGATTATTAAGTTTGGTTTGATTAAAACTCAATTCCATGTAACATATGTGCGTAAACATGCAATTAAAATAAAAATATCACGACCAACTTCTCTATTTTTTTGTATTTTCTTAAAGGGTAAAACTCTAGCTATGTAGAATTTCCTTAAGAAGATGAAATTCCAACTTTCTACAAATTTCTGTTTCCTTGGATAAAATTCAAGGCCATTAATTATGTCTTTGTTGCATAAGTCTAAACATGTCTCAAGGTTCTTTGTGTGAGGTGCAAGTGAGGAAAGATATGTTTATCGTGTGAATCACTACATGATAAAGAGTTGAGTGGTTCTGGAAAATAAGTAGTAATTTAAGCAATAAAATTGAACATGTATTATGGAAACATATATGAACATAGACGTAGTATGGAGAAGTAATATATATAGGAATAACTTCAAATGAGGCAGGGTCTCACCATATATATGGTGAGTCACCTTCAATTTAGGCATCTTTTCAATGTATTTTACAATTTTTTATTTCATAAATTTAATAACAAATATTAACACAACATGCATAATGAAATAAAATTATAAAAATATTATTATATTGGATGAAAATGTTAACTTAAATTTGGATTTTATATTTTACAAAATTATTTTTTTTACAATGTGCAGTTTATACTTTTATAAATTGTTACAAAGTTTTTACTAAATTGACATTGGCCTTTACAATCTCAGAAAAGACCTACCTCATTTGAAAGGTCCCCCATATATATATGGGGTCAATGGGGCTGACCCTGGAGGCAGTCAACATGGCTGCCCCGTCTCATTTTTTGTCAAATTTTTTTATTTTTTTTTTGAAAATATCGCTATGTATATTCATCCATATATCCCTCCTATATGTCATTCGAATTTCGTCAGAAATAGAGACTCCTACGACCTCCATCTAGACAGTGTCGATTTAAAAAATCCCGCGGTCGTTAAAAAAATGACGTATAGATGGAGGTCATAGGAGTCTCTGTTTCTGAGAAATTCGAATGGCACATAGTAGGGATATAGGGATGAATATACAAGGTGATATTTTTCCAACAAAATAAAAAAATTACGAAAAATATGGTGGGGGCAGTCATGTTGGCTGCTCCTAGGGGGCAGCCCCATTTTTCCATATATATACATATACATATATATATATATATATAGAGAGAGAGAGAGAGGACGGGGAATCTGCTCTACGGAGCAACCCTCCCCCCCTTTTGAAATTTTCACCATGTATATTCATCTATATATCCCTCCTATATGTCATTCAAATTTCGTCAGAAACAGAGACTCCTATAGCCTCCATCCAAAATAGGTGGATTGCAACAAATTTCAGACCGTTAAAATTACATATTGTTCTCAATGTGGCTAGATCGATTTTGCTAATTTATATTTGTTCGCCAATTCAAAGAAAGTAATTTATCTATACTAATTTATTTGTATGATTTGATTACGAGAAGATTTGATATTAAGTAGATAAAAAGGATAAGGAATAACCTACCAATATGGTTCCAGATGAAAGACCTTGAATGTCATAACATTTTCTTAATCTTGAGATTTAATATATTAAAGGTGGTCCTTAATTGCACCAATAAAAGTATGTAAACGATCATCATAAGAAATATGGCATTCTGTCCAACTCTCATGGACCATGGATGTAAGTTCCAAGTTATGCGTAAAAGAATACAAGTTAGTAGATTTTATTAAAAACATGGTTGGGCTAGATATATACCTTAGTTGGCATTGCTAGTGGATTTATGCAAAATACAATGCATAATAAGGTATATCAACAAGATCATAAAATTTATACTTTTCATATAAGAAAGGAGACGACCATGTGCGAGTTGGCTAATAAGATGTGGATTATGTGGTATATCATGATGCACACCCTTTACTTATTAGATATGTGTTCGTAAGAGACAATCCATAATATTATTATCAACAACAGAAGCGGAATATACATCAATAGTAATAGCAACACAAGAAACTACATGCTTGAGAAAACAAGTAGAACATCTATATTAGCATATTTACTATCTAATGAATTGTATTACGATAATTGGTCTTCTTTTCTACTGGTGGAATATCCAAACTTTCATGCAAAAAACAAGGTATGTGGTGATCAATAATTGCTTCTAGAGGGAAAAGTGTTGCAAGTCAATTAAGACAAATGATCAAGTAGCTAATGCAGTTAAAAAAGGCATCCAAATATCCAAGTTTCAAAAGTTTCATATTCAAATTAACATGAGAAAAATTGGTATTGACCGGGAGAACTAAAATAAAAGGCTACTATCAACTTCTCTAATTTTCTATAGTTGTATGTAGTTGATGAAAATCCAATTCTATAGAATTTTATTAGTAAATAAAGCTTTAGTTTTTTAGAAAATTACATTTCATTTAGGAATATTCAATACTGTTATATTTGTCAATGGGACACAGGTATACATAGTGAGTTGCAAGTGAAAAAAGCATGAGTGAGTTGTATGTGTTAGGTGAGTTGTAGTTCTTGTTAGAAAGTTGTGTGTTGTGTAAGATAAGTAGTCTTATGAGTGAGAGAAGTGATAAAATATTGGAGAGGTTGATATTAATATGGGTTTTAGTATGATGTGGTGATGTATAATATTTTTATTTAATGTATGCATGAATATATCTATACATGTTACAATAGACATTGTAAAAATGTAATAGCCATTACTTATTAGATAATAAACTTGAATCTTTTATTTATTTTTAAATTAATATTTAGCCAAGGTTAAGTAAAGCAAATAACACATGCAAACCTGCAAAGCTTTATTAAAGCAAAAGAATGCATTAGACATTTCTAAGGGTTTATTCTCAAATAAGCCTCAATCAAGGAAAAATAAGTAGTAGCATAAATGTCAAAAAAGATCCTATATATGAATTAGTTGCCATATAGATTCTTTTTTAAAATGTAACTTCTAAAAAATAAAAGATAAATGAGTATTACGAACAAGAACAAAACACATTAATCTAAGTAGAATCCTACCCATAAGTAACAAGATGAAACAATGGGATAAGGGCACTTCTGGCTAGTTCTTCTATCAGAATTCTAGAGAGATAATGAGGTGTGGGACTCCTTATATAGACTAAGATCATGTCAAATTTTAATTAATAGTCCATATGAGACCAAAAATGAGAGTAGTGTAATTAGATCTTGAAAAGATGCAATTACTCATCTCATCATTAATATTCCTAATCAAGTTGATTCTTGCAAAAGAAAACACTCAACTCATCTCTATTCAATACATCTTCTAAGGAGCTGAAGGATATCAGTTCATGCATAAGTGGGGAGATTGTTATTGCATGGGCATGCTATTTTGACGATAACAAACCTTGTGCAATTAGCTTTGTAGTTAGATCAAGAGTAGGAAAAGCTACTGGAGCAAGAAGAAGCTCAAGCTTGAGGAGCTCAATCTTAAGTAAAGAAGAAGAAGCTAAGAAGATCAAAGGAGATCACAACTAAGGAACTTCATCTCAAGCAAAAGGAATGATCTCAAGCTCAAGAATAAGAGAGAGTCTTTTCATTTAGTGAGTGATATATTTTGTAATAGTCTTAGATTGTAAAATACCTCAAGAATTGTGCATCTTACATCTCATACTCCGACTTTGACTTTAACTCTAACTTTCAGGTCGAAGTGTCAAAATGACCATTCATCAAGTTTTCGTTGATCGATCATCCAATTTTCACTGGTCGGTCATATTTTTGAATTCTAATCAATTATCTGATTTTCATTTATCGATCATATCTTTGAATTTTGATCTATCATGAAGTTTTTACTGATCGGTCATATTTTTGAACTCTAATCGATCATCCACTTTTTTATTGATCGATCATATTTTTTAATTTCTATTCGATCATATTTTCTCACCAAGACTCACTTTAAATATTCCATTTCAGGAAGAATTTCGATCTGATTTCATTCTTGATTTGTTCACAACGGCTAATTTTTCAAAGCCAACGGCTATGCGATCCTAAGACCTTTAAATATGATCACATACCTCATTCTACAGCACACAACAAGAGCTATAATTTCTCTTCTATCTGCATTCCAATCTATACTTAGAGAGTAAGCTCAAAGAGCTCTTTCCTTCTGCATCGTTCGTTCCAACAACTCTAGTTCTCTGCATTCAATTATTACGAGCACACTACACACTCCGTAAGAACGTTTCAGTTTTGCCTCTTATTTTTATTGAATTTTTACTTTGATATTGAGATTATCAGTATATTCACCTATATACGGTTGAGTTGACCACGCCGTCAACTCAAGTTGTAATATAGCCTGGTTAATCGTGTAAGCAACTCAGGTTAGTAGAAGACTCGTGTGGATTAGGTTGAATTCCCGAGTTGGAAAATTATGGTATTGGTTTTCACACAAGAGGTTTTCTACACTAAATACTGTGCACTAGACCAGACAACTTTTCCCGTCAGTTGATACCAAAGGAACCCTGGGCAAGAACATTGGAAAGTCGTAAAAAGAATCTTGAGGTATCAAAAAGGTACTACTAGCCTCAAACTTGTCTATCAAGCAGAATCACTTGAAGTAGTTGGATACTCTAATGTGGATTTCAAAGAGGATGTGGATGATAGAAAATCCACATTGGATTATTTATTTAGTCTTGATGGTACGATTGTTTCTTAGGAAAGCAAGAAACATATTTGTTTATCGAGACATACACAAGAAGCTGAATATATTGACTACAGTATGACTTCTACACATGTAGTTTGGATTAGATGTTTCTTAGAGAACTTGAACCTCGGATTGGAAAAAGAACCAATCAAAATTTTATTTGATGATCAAGCAGCAATAAGCTTGAATAAAAATGGGGCAAATAATTCCAAGGGGAAACACATTGAGATCTAGTGTCGCTATATAAGAGATATAGTGGAAGAAAAAAAAATAAGGTAACATATACCTACATAAGATGTGCTTGCGGATTCCATGACAGAGAATACAAGCAAGAACTTATATCGAACATGCTAGTTTGATGGGACTCACGAATATATGAGTGAAGTGAGGTACTCATGAAGAATGAGCCTTAGACTGTTACTCCATTAAGCGAAACACATCTTGAGAATAGTTGGTGTGTAGAAATAACTTGATCAGAATGGTCGAAGTAAGAGATGTTGGAAATGTAGACCAATATGATCAATATTTTTTGTTACAAATCTATAAAATAATGAAGAAATTAAAATCATAATAAAATGTGATTATGATAATAATATCCCAATTGAATACTAGGATTTGTGGGGAATAAAATTGGAATGAATGAAAATGGTATATTACCAATTGGGCGAGCGGGATGGTGAATGGTCCTGTATATCTCCATGGGTTTGGAGAGGGTGAATCCATCTTACGGAAACTCTCATATCATGATCAACATGCTTTCTAACCAAATTGATGAATTAACATTTGCGTTACTAATCTGATCATTGAGTAGTCTTTTCGTAATCATGCAGTATACGTGTTTCAAAAATCACAAGAGTATATATGATGTACATATCTTTATCTTGATTGCTATATTTTAATATGCTTATTTAAATATTGACGAACATGTTAGGATATCGTTTTATCTCAAGGATGGAGAGAGGGGAAGGTTGGGGCTAAGCCCCTGGAAATCTGGTGAAATTGTTATTTTAAAAACTTATTAAATGATAAGTACGATAACAATACTGCAACAAAAGAGGGGTTTAGAATGAGCCCCCAAGCCATTTTTGTGTTAGTTGTATATCTTAGAATATGAGGGCAAATAAAAAATGTTACCACATATCAGACTTCTAAAATCTGAACTTGCATGCCATTACCAACAGTTGTGCCTTTTCTAGTTTTCGATGTTGAGGACGTTTGACATTCCTTTGACAAATTCATCTCTATGTTCTTTCCTATATTAATGAAGAAATAACCAATTAGCCCCTCTATCTTCTCCACAAGCGTGTGTACCTCCCACTAAATATTGCAATCTTTGGTATATTCGTCACCAACGCAAGCTTGCACTTCACTCGGTCGTTGGTGTTGCATATTCTAGTACTAGTAGTTGTCGCTCGAGTTGCGCCTGCGATCCTACCATCCAATTCCACTCGTACGACAATTGAGCGATCCTACCTCTCTCTTCTATCTTATTCACCATCCTCAATCTTCTCCTCTGGAAACTCGAAGGGACAATAGTGACGCGACATCTATAGATATCGTGTGAAGCTCAGAAGCTTCATTAGGGTGAGGGAACAAGAAGAGACATCACAATGGGGATGCATCTCTCTATCCACAATCGTTTTCATATATGATTGAACACATGAACCATATGCACGCATGAGCATAGGTAAGGAATCCTCAATCTTCTCCCGTTTATTTATGCATCTTTTGAGTTTGGAGACCATTGACTTTTGGGGATGAATGATCGATTTTTTTCCCCATGATTGCTTCTTGTTGTTGGTAGTCTTGTTATTTATTCATTATTAGTATAATTATTGTTATTTTTGTTAGTATTTTGGATGCTCACTAACATTCGAATTAGCGTGAGAGCAAATTTAATTGCATACGCCAAAAAAGCTCTATAAGCATTTCCAACTTTCTGTTTTTTCTGTTTATTGTGCTTGGAAAATGCTCTTATTAGCATCTATAATTATGGTGGTTCGTTCAAGTTTAATCATATAGAATATTACTCATAATATTATTACTCATGGTCTCTCCGTTTTTAGTAATGATACTACTTTTTATTGCACTTGCTAGAATTTCGGATATATAAGTGATCGTGTTAATTTTCGCTAACCGTTGGAGAATAATATGGGTAATAATTACCACGTGTTTTTTGTTGTGCCAAAGCTAGTATATGGTTGGTGTAGATTACGTGATTTTAGGATAACAACATGTTGTCTTGGTATGCCGAAGGTATAAGTTAATGAACATGTTATTAAGGTTTAGTATAGCCATTATTGAAATGGGAGGGGTTGGTAAGATGGTATTGAGTAACCCATTGTTAAAAATATGAGGCTATGATGAATATATGATTCATCATTATAAAAGCTGAAAATAGAACTTTGTTCCTAAGAGATTAATTGCATTTAATCATTAAAATTACATTATTAGCATTCACACATGTGTAAATAAGATCCATATTTTATCATTCATAATTGTATAAATAAGAAGCCAAAACATCTATGTTAATAAACATATGTATATTCTCATAATTTCCTCTATTTTAGATTTTTTTACACTAAGCCTAAATAAAGTAAAATCAATTTTGTTGTGTACATATTACCAACCTCAATAAATGGAAATACTGGAAAAATAATAACCTGTATATATGCTCAATAAAGCCAAACCTCGATTTTGAGATAAAAAGCTGCAAAGTCCCTCTCACATACAGTCTCCTATGAACTTATACTCACTTTCGAATTAATGTACAATCAATTCTCTATAAAACAAGATCAAAGTCAAAAGAATCAAAGTTCATATGTGAAACTTGAGTTTTGGGACCTTAATGTACTTTGTATATATTGACCAATTTGACTATATTATTTTATATACAAAAATAACCTTTTTATTTTATTTCTTTTTCATTTATTTTTTTATTTATGTTTTAATAAAGCGTGTAAAAATCAAAATTAAATAAAAAATGAAAGAAAATAAGTCCTCAAAACCCTCCTCGTGCGCACCACCTTCTCTCTCTCCCTTGACCACCATGTTGACTCCTCCCTACTTCCCTCGCACATCCCTAACCGACTCCTCAAAACCCCCCTCACGTAGCCTCACTTCAATTATACGCAAACGAGAGAACAATAGCTCCAGCTCCAGAGAAGTGTTGGTGACAGCGAGCCCTCTTCTGTAGAAGCGACGACGAGTACCTTCCGTGAGGTGTGATCCAAGGTATGATCAGACCTTGCAGCGAAGCTGTTTCAAAAGTCCCGCTCAGCTTCATAGATTGATCACCTGAGATATTTAAGGCAACGATCGAATAGGCAACCTGCAGCTCCACAACTCTTGGTGAAACCTACAGGCAAAGTTCCATCTGCTTCCTTCTTCTTCTCTCCTTCTCTTCTTCTGATTCTCTCCTCCTCCTTCTTTCTCTATTTCTCTTCTATTCCAATCCACTCTCTAATGCATTATCTTCGTACCCAAATCACACCTTTATATCCACTAGAATCAAACCCAATCCCACATCGAGATCACCCCCATCTCTCAATCTTTTTGCTTCTTGCTACCCTTTTCATCCTTCCACCAATCTATGCTCCTCCTCCATCTGCCTTACTGGAGCATCGCCCATCTCCATCTACATCACCCTCACACAAACTCCTCCTACATCCGCCTTACTGGAGCATCACCCCCATTTATTTGGCCCTCAAGTTGTTCATCAATTACAGCTCCAGGTGATGTAAATTACTACAGGTTCAAAATCCCTCTGCCCACACATCTCAAAGTAGCACCTCCCTTCGATGAGCAGATGGTAGCCACAGCTCCTTCGGTCCTTTCTCCAGTGGACGACGCCCCTACTCCATCGTGTGTCGATGAGTAGGCAACCCATGTCACAAATTAGAGCACCACCACCGATCACCTCCGCAAAACTCTGGAGCTTTGATCCACCATCTCACAGTAGCAAGGGTTGTAGAAGAGGAAGCCCCCCTCCTCAAGCCTTTAGAGAACCTCCATTTGTTGTTGTTAGAGTATTTGGAGCATGCATCACTTATGTAATAGGTGGGTAAATGGATCCCTCCAGGATCCATTTACCCCATCCAGTTGTTTAGTCCCACATCGTCCAGTGGTGGGACTTGGAGGCTCTGGAGAGGCTATATAAGGAGCCCCAGACCTCCTGTATCCATGGAGAAAGTTCAATAGAATATCCGCCCCTTAGAGGGCTTCTCCCGTGGTTTCATCCCGCTCCTCACGGAGTAGGGTTCCACGTAAAATCCCGCTTGTTCTTTATTTTGTTTATCTTTTTCCATGTTACGCTTCCGCTTCCGATTTTCTAACATGGTATCAGAGAGACGGTCCTAGACCGGAGTTCTCGAAACCCTAACCCTAACCCCACCCGCCGGCCTCTCTCTCTCCTTCTCTCTTGATCGGCGCCGCCTCCTACGCCGTCGCATGCGCGGCTGCGCCGCTGCTCGCGCGCCTCTCAATCGACGCGTGTACCTTCTCGATCATACCCCGAAGGTCATGTGAGAAGACCCTGCGCGCGCAACACCACTCGATGATCGTCCCTGCGTTCTAATCGCCATCGCCAATCGTCCCTGTGCCCCATCGTCATCGCGCTCATCGCGCTGGATGCTAGGCCATCATCGCACCAAGCCCTCTTCTTCTAGGGTTCCACACGGCGGTGGTTTCTTTCGTGAGGCGACGACGCTGCCCAACGATTCTAGGCGCGCCCCATCGCGGGCGCAACTCCAGGAAAAATCCATTGTGCGCCCCCAAGCGGCCTCACGCACCCCCGAAAACTCCTCCCGCAGATAGATCGCACTCTGCGAAGATGTCCAAGAGAGGGTTTAAACTGGAAACCCTAAATCTGCATAACGCAAGGCGGCGCACATCCAGGTACAGAACCCGCAAGATGCTCTTTCTAAACCTATTCTAGAAGAAATCCCCTCCAACGCGCCTCTCCATGTCGCCACTGCTGCCTGGTGGTGCACCCGCTACAGGCGGGAGCCTCCTTCCCTGCGAGACTTCGAATCTCTCTGGCTCCCGCACAAGATGATCTTCCAGGCGGCATCTCCTTCCTGCTCTATGCCCCATGGTGGCCTTCCAGCAACTCTCTGAGACCCCAGGTGGCAGTGGCTCCTCCGTGAGTCGCTCCTCCTCTCCCGACCGATCCTCGCGCACCTCATCATGCGGGTCTCAGACCTTCCCCTCGCACGAGCCTCCGTAACGATGGCATCCCAGGGGCTCCAGGCGCAACCTCGATGACTCGCCCTTGCACCCTACTCCTGGCGGCTCCAGCCGCCTGCGCGTACGCTTCCAGCCGCGCCCAGGCGGCGCTCTTCTCCGCGCGCGCGCCTCCAGGTAGCTCCATGGTGGCACCCTCCCGCTCCTTGCGCGTAGACGGCGCGCTGTGCGCGTCCAACCTTCTTCTCCAGGCACTGAAGCTCCTTCTCGCGCGCCTCCAGAACAGGCGGCATCCAGATCTTCCACGCGTTCTCATGGCGGCGCGGTAGGGCAGGAAACCCCATCAGGAGGGGGTTCGTTTCGAAAGGGGTTTCCAATGGGAACCCTAAAAAAAAGCCTCTTGCGCAATTAAAAAAAATATTGTAAGCACGTGGGCCGTGCTATAAAAATTGGAGGGGAGTATCCTGTAGGCCCAACGGGCTTGTTATGAAAAAAAAGGGAGTAAATGAAATAAGAAGAGGGAGGTCCTTTGTTGGGCCGAAGATTCAAGTTTTTTTAAAAAAAAAGGCGCGTACAAAAAAAAACCGTACGCATGTGATTAAAAAAATCAAAAAAGGCGCGTACAATAGAAAAAGCCGTACGCATATAAAAAATGTGAGCTTTGAAAAATGCCAAAAAAAAGTGATGGAAACGGCAAAAAAAATTCAAAAAAAATAGACAGCTTATTAAAAAAACAGTTGATGAAGAAAAGCCGTGAGTCTTTTGAGAATATTCATGTTTTCCCCATATTTATGTATTATCTTATCTTCTCCCAACGTGGTCAACAATGTCATTCCGACCAGTATGGGAGAAAGGGGGAGTATATATAGAGAGTCACAGGTCTTGTTCCAAGATTCAGATGTCAGCTTTTCCAGACCGATCAGATGTTCAGACTCTACTAATCTCAGATTCAGACTCGACGACGACGCATGCCAATTATTTGTCATTCTTGTTGGTCGGCCAGAGCTTTCATGTGAGCCATAGGGACTCCAGAGTAGAGGACCATTCCCTATGCCATTGACGGCAAGGGTTTTCATGTGGTATCATAGGGACTCCACAGTAGAGTACCATTCTCTGAGCCAGATAGACACTCCAGCCACGTTCGTCCTCCTCACATGCACGCCATGAGAAGCAACGTCCTCGACTGCAGCAACTGTGCGCGTTGGGTTGATATTGTCTGTAGTGTCATGTATTGTGAGTTGAGTTTCTTCTTGTTTGTCCAAGCTGAGCATTGCATGCTCCAGCTTGAGGGGAGTGTTAGAGTATTTGGAGCATGCGTCACTTATGTAATAGGTGGCCCATGCAGTTGTTTAGTCCCACATCGTCCAGTGGTGGGACTTGGAGGCTCTGGAGAGGCTATATAAGGAGCCCCAGACCTCCTGTATCCATTGAGAAAGTTCAATAGAATATCCGCCCCTTAGAGGGCTTCTCCCGTGGTTTCATCCCGCTCCTCACGGAGTAGGGTTCCACGTAAAATCCCGCTTGTTCTTTATTTTGTTTATCTTTTTCCATGTTACGCTTCCGCTTCCGATTTTCTAACAGTTGTAGATCGATCCCTCTTCTTCGCCATCTTACGTTCCACATCGATCACCTGAGCCAACAACCAAACTATCATCCAGATATGAGGTCTGGGTGACTAGAAGCTACAAGAAGCGCATGGGCAAGAACTAGGTGAATCTCCACAGTGAGTTCACGCCCAAATTTCAATCATAGAATCAGACTACATCGACGTCTCAGATTAAGCAACACCCTTCATCCGAGCTTAGTGATTCGACATAACCGAAGCATTCAGTTGTAGCCATGCTGAAGCATCGAACCTCGAGCCACTGCCCTAGCCCCAAGTCTTACGTGCCCCCACACGTGTTCTTAGGCAAATTGTGCCTCATACATGTGCCTTCCTAGGGTATTGCATATGAGCCCTCGCTACCACTACACATGAATAGTGCGTGCCCCCGGGAATAATTACAAGAATCCCCATCTGAGTTCTAGTAATCCACTTTAGCCTTTTCAGCTCTTATTTCAGTGATGTAGTTTTGTAACTTTGCATAGAGACCCTTCCATTTAAAGCATTTGTTTAAGTATAATTTTGCATCTTATTTTAATTCCACAAATTGCATTATATTGTCCAATTAATTCTCTATTATGTGATGATTTATTTGTATTTTTTGTGAGCTTGGAATTATTTATTATTTTAATTGTGGTGAAAATTGTATGTTGTACCCACTGTGATCTCTGAAATTCATAGTAAATTATTCTTTGCTCTTAAAATTCTCAGAAATTCACCTTAGGTAGAATTATTTGTGCTCTGTAATGCTTCTAAACATCAGGTCATTTGCATGTCTAATTTGCTTAAAATAAATTATTTTGTGGTTTCTGTAATCTAATTTTATGACTACAAATATGTATTATGAACTAGAGTTTTTCATAAATAGATATTCATTGATTATGTCTAGGATAATTTTGTTTCTAGAAAATAGTTATGTTTACTAATTATTAAAATTAATTTACTAAAAATCACATAATATGTTTATTTAATTCATAGAAAATTTGAATTGCATCAAAAATCCTAAAAAAATTACATTAGGTTAATTTCATAAGTCTTAACCTTCTGTCAAATTTTTATAATTTTTACATATCATTTTCACGAAAATTTGCATCAAACCTATAAAAAATATTGATTTTTCATGCATGCATATTTTGCCATAAAACTATAAAATTGTGTTCTAAATTTGTCATTATATAAATAAACAAAGAAAATAGCCTTATGTATTTTTGACCTTATTTTTACATTTTTGGATGTTTCATTCTAGGGTAATTTGACCTTAAAAATTAGCATTCTACACTATCATCTCGTCATCATTTGTATTAAAATAATCTTAAAAAATTCCCTAGAAAACCTAGCACCTAAATGATCTGATAATCAACATAAGGAGACAGTAGCCTCCCTGAGTTCGAACTTGGACTTGCCCAAGTAAAAAAATATGTCCGCCTTAAATTTAATTGAACACAAATAATTTAGCGATTTTTGATAAATCCTAAAGAGCCCGACTACCATGCATTCATACCACATTCTAACAATGGAATTTCAAGGGTTTTTCAAGTGGAGTCATTGTCGGTGAGGCACAGCTTAGGTTGACTTTTAGAGAATTTTGATGTTATGTTTTTTGCCTCCTGGGTAGTCTGAATTCCCTCTCAAACATCATCTTAATTTTTATGCAAGGGGCCCAACGCATTTGAAGTGGCTTTTCGGGATAGGCGCATTGGAGGCTAGCTCTTCGGAAACAAGTATGCATTTAAAAATTAAGATCGAGTCAAATCGTGAGAGAGTGTAGAGTCCTTAGGATTAATTTTTGCATTTTATTCATTGCATTTTTTGTAATTAATTATAATAATTACACATTACAATGGTTCTCATTTGGGATCTCGTGTGTGTAGCTGAACTTGGACGTTTTTCTTACTGTGTGTCGAGACTTGTTTCACTCTCGTGTTGAGGGTGGGGCTTCACTTGAGTGGCTCGTAGGTTAGACGTGCACTCGCGGCTCTTATAGATTATACATAGGTCAAATTATTTTGCTTGTACTCGTTTAATTTAGGACCACACATCACATTTAATAATACACACCTTAGATCATTTTAAATTAGTCAAATTCAAATAAGTTCTTCTCACTAATTCGAACTTTTTGCTAGGTGCAGTTTTCCGACTCGCATCCATTTAGTATTTAAAAATTTTCAATTTGGTTGTGCTTCTTGCATTGTAGAGAACTGGAGGCACTGTAAGTCTTCTTACTCAAGCATTCATCATCATTTTCATCAATTGCATCAGCTTTTTCTGATCCCCTCTTTTTGTTTTTTTCAAACTTAGGATAAAGGAATTGGGATTGGGTGGTAGACGTGATTGCTTGTGTTGGATTAATTACCAAGGACGATAATCTCTAAAATCTTGACTGCTATTTGAATTGGACCCAAAAATCAGAATAAAAATTGTTTATTATTTTCGGGAGAGCAATCCCGTCCTTGCATGCAGATGCCTACCTCCAGACAGAGTCGGTGAGGATGTACACACTAAGGTTATAGCACAAATTCCTATACTTACTCCCTATATCTCCATGTTTGACTCTTGCAGGCTTGGCAGTTGCAAGCGCTTGCCTTCGACCTTATAGGGTCATTTTGGTGTACATCTTCTCACTATAATCCTTAGGGGCATGATATAACTCGGCAACCCGAGCAGATCACCTCTTTGATTGAGATATTGGAGAGTGTATGTTGGACGTCAGATGACTCCCCTTATGTGCTTGTGTAACAAGATTGTTTTACCACTTAACTAATATTAAAAAGATAACAGTCGGATCTTTGCAACCATCATCATGTAAATTGGTGAAACCAGGATTTTCTCTTACATTTGTTTGTGTGTCTTTATATGTTATCCTTCTGTGCAATTGCACACTTTCACCTCAATCCGCTTTCATTTCTTTTCAAAGATGTCAACTTATAGGTCTCCTTAACTAAACTCTGCATGTGACTTCTCCTTAAACGATTACTGACCATCTTCACCATCTCACTTATCCAAGTACCGTCCACCCCATTCCAACTACGATGTCGGAACTCCAATCAACTTTTTAGTCTCCTCTTATTCATTCCAACAGAACCCTCTTTGAGACGGGCCCTCCTCAGCCATCTTTCTTCTCCCCAGCCCACCCTGAATACGAATTTAAAACTTTGACTGACTTCTCCACTTCTTTACACTTCTCACCTTCCCCGCATTCTCGCACCCCAGATCCACTTCCATCCTAGGCTGACTCACCGTATTCTCAAGCGCTTGTTGGAATCAAGGAACCATTTGAAGAGCAAGCCACTGTTGAGACAAATGACTGGCGGAGTTATTTACCCTCACAAGCCACATTTCATCCTCATATGGCTGATGGGACATGTTAACGATTTACACATACACATCCTGACTTGACCTTAGGGTATAAAACGATCGAATATACAAACTAAATGGAGAGGCCTGCATGCTTTTATTTTCTAGACTTGATTGACTTTAACAGTCAAGCTCGCATTGACCATCCCTCATACTACCCATTTGGAGAGCCTACACATATAAGGGATTGGACACATGAATTCGATCTACACGCCTCACGTTTATTGACTCCACCATATGAGACTCTGGCCAATCTCTGCCAGACAGATGGCCTATACTCGACCCAACATTACATGCTAGAGTCAAGGTATGTTGAGTATGGGACTTCAAGTTCTCAACAATATCCTCTAACCAAGCAGATCTCTCCCATGATTTGTTATGGGAACTTTTTGGAGGATGACATTTTTAGAATAGTTAAGAGATATGAATTGATTGAGAATAATTGAGAAATGTCACTGACCTATTAATTTCATTTGTTGTCAGCTCGGGTATGGAAGTGGAGAATGAAATGATTGGATTTTTTGTTGAAACTTAGAGGACATTAGGGAACCCGCACACTCTGTACCTCTTCTACTAACCACTTGCTTTCTAGTATCAAGTATGTACAATCTCCTATTCTTCCTTCACCTATCAAAAAGTCCAAAAATAAGAAAATCTAATAAAGATCCAAAAAATGAAAATCGGAAAATATCATAAAATTTATAAATGAAAAAGACATAAAAAAATTTGGATGCTACACTTAGGAAAGAAATTGCTAAGGAATAGATTCTTAAGCTTCCCTTAATAAAGGTCATAGATCACTTTCCCGATCTTAAAATATTTGTGAACAGTAAATTGATGATTAAGAGTTGTGCAATAAGAGAATCGGGATCGATAGACACCTAGTGACTATGGTCACATCTTTGGTGATGGGGAGAAAGAATAAGAGCAGCAGTGTGAAATAGTTTCCCAGAGTTGGGTGTGAAATCATAGACACTACATTCACCTATGCTCGAATTGATGATGACTCATCAATTAACATCCTCCAGACCTCTGTATTTGACAAGCTCAAACTCTAACAACTTAGGGAGTCGAGAATGATCGTTCAGCTGTCTGATTAATCCATCAAACAATCAAGAGGGGTTATTTCAGTCATAATTACTTTTCAAGGTGCTCCACTAAGAGTGGACGTTACAGTCATTGATATTGAGCACCGAGGAGAGTCCACACAGTCTCCTATTATTTTTGAGAAGTTGTTCTTAATCTTAGCTAAGGAGACTATAGATCTGATCCGACAACTTGGTCACAAAATTAGGAGTCCAAGAACCATCTGACCACACATCCACAACACACATCTCCTTATCCACTACTAAAGCAACAAGTCTGGGGTATAGTCCAAAAAACACCCTCCTCGAACCAATTGTCCATCCAGAAATGGAAACCACGTCCATCCCCCAAAAGAGGCTACAGTGAGTTTGTCAGGATTGACATGACCGAACATACGCCTCTCAAGAAAGTGGTTGGCAAAGCCATGACATCAGTATGGACACAACAACTGGATGACACATCATAAATAGATCTATTCACCCTAAAAAGAAAATCTCTCCCACCTCCCCAGATCCTCATCACCCACTTTACAATCAATATCTTGTTCATATCAACACTCCGCAACACCTCGAGCCCTCCCTCCTTAATCGGTGTAGTCTATTAGCCATGTGAGACCGAGACAAAAAATTTCTAGAATAAATGCTATTGTAATCTTTAATATATAAATAAAGGTTATTGGTTTATTTCACTTCCCCTTTGAGATTAAATGAATGAATGCAATAAGGTCCCTTAGTACAACTAGGGTTATGTACCATGGTCATCTTAATGATCATACAACTGTTGATTCAATGGTTGAATCATAGAGGTTGGTGCTTGGATGATATCTAAAGAGTTAGATTGAGGACTCACCAAGCATCGTCAAATGATTGTTAAGAGATGATCTCCAGCCTAAGAAGGAGATGGCGATCCTTCTCTAATGGCTGATATTTGACTGGCCTCTTGATGCAGGTCCTCTATATAGGAATAGATATTCTGAGGTAATAGATAAGTTAGGTCAAAGAGTTGACCTACCGAGATCTAGATAATAAAGACCTATGTGTATACAGTCACGATATAGACATGTATCTTTTAACATGATACGGGTGTATTACTATATGTCTAAGTATGTTCACTTGACAGACTGTTAGGTTGTTGACCTAATCAAGGTGTATACATCGATGAGCTGGTGTGTATATAAGTTCATATGTGTAATACAATCTCTTAAAAGGATCATACAGATTCACTATTGAATCGGATGACATGAGCTCCCTCATGAGGTATGGGGATCAATTAAATTCCATGCATGGTCGTCTTACTTTGGAAGAATGACAAGAATTTGTAGATATGATGTATGCTTTTGGAAAGTATATGATCGATATAAATTTCCAATGACCGAATGAGAAACTTAATGTTAAAACCCTTATTAAGACAGTCTAAAAGTGATCTAAAACTTCAGGTTTATTCTAGTCTTCCAATATGCAGGATGTACATGTATTAGGAATACTCGAGGGTGATGTGATCATAAACGATTATATAACCATGATGCTTCCATTCTAAGGGAGTGATGAAATAGACTAGGATTTTAGTGACTCCTCTCAATAGAGAAGTAACCTAATCTTAGTTCAAATGTTGGATATTGATCTGAATACGATTTAGATGTAATAAGAAGATTAGATTTATGGCTTTTATTTAATCAAACATCTTTTAGAGTTCCACAAGATCTGGATTTGATATATGATCTCAACATCCATGTCACTATACGTGGAACGTACAATCGTCATGTCCTTATATCCATTTATCCACGGAGAAAGCTTGTTATTCTTGAAAGAGTTCAAGAATAATTCCATTGTTGAATAATATATCTGAGCATTGGGAAATTGATAATTAAATGTAATTTAATTATTATGAAGAATACAAGTATGATTCATATTATTTAGACATGTGAGAATGGAGATCCAAGATAATTAAATATAATTTAATTATTAAAGATATGAATAATGTGGATATCACTATCCACATTAATCATTTATATTATAAATGTGATTTATAATATATTAGAGAGAGCTAATTGTAAATAGTATTTACGAAATAAATGTTGATGTGAATTGTATCCACATTGAACAATTAATTGAAAATACAATTTACATTTTATTTTGGATGTACGGATATGATTCATTATTTCAATGCCCTGTTTGAAATTATCACAAAATAATTTGGAATTATTTTTGTGAATTATTTTACATAAAAGTTGTTGCAAATAATGAAGGATTATGTGAGATACGAAATCCCGCATAGTTGGAAGAAGGAAGGCACCTTCCAATATTGGAGAGTGGACGGCCACCCTTGAGTCTTGATTCAAGGTGGTCTTACACTCCTTAATTGGATGAAGCCTTGTCTCCTTCCTAATCCTTATATGCATATTGATTTGATTGAATTAAAATATATTTATGATTATTCAATATATTTAATTTAATTTAAATTATTTGTTGTTGCAATTTTATGCAATAAAATCATGGTCATTGATTAAAAGAACAAAACAATATAAACCATTGATTATGTGTAGCACATGGATTGTGATCCATGGACGTCCAAAATATTATAAAAAGGGGGCAACCGTAGCTCTTCTTTTAGACAGCATAATTGCAAGTGATCCCTCTCATTATCATCACACTCCCTCCCTCCCTCCCTCTCTCTCTCTAAAGAATCGTCATCTACTTCTTGACCTAGATATCATCGTCGTCGTCGCTACATCGTTGAATTGTTGCATCGACCGTTCGTGGATCTCCATCTTCTTCGGTGCCCCTCGCTCGTGAAGAAGATGTCGGATTTCGTGAGACAAAATCAAGGGATTCATTGCTTGGATCTTCGTCTTGGATTGTGAGAAGCACACATCCATTCATGTGCTCGCAAGCGTCTCCTCCATCGGATCGGACTTGAGACAGGAGGTCTAATACTTTAGAGACAACGATCGCAGCCACACTTTAAGAGGTATTCCTACATCTTGTTTGGATATTGATGAAGCGATTCAAGAAGTGTTCTCGAATTATGTAGTTTCATCTTTTTAAATTTTTTATTTTTGCTGCCTCGAGCAACTAGTATGACTAGTCGCTCCGGATCACATTTGATACGATCTTCACTCTTCCGTGATGCGCTAAGGCATAAACCATTACCTTCAAGTGGTATCAGATCCTTGATCAAAGGTCTTGGATATGATCCAAAATCCTAGGGAACAAGTTTTTGCATATCGGTTGCGCGTGACTCGTGGTTTATGCATATGATGCACCTTTAGAATTATTTTTTATTGAATTGAAAAAACCTTGTTTCTGCATTGATTGGGCATGTTTTTTACATAATAAAATATATTTATAATGTCTAAATATATCCCCGAACCAGTATCCTATTGCTTGCACCTAAAGTGCATGAATTAAAATTCGAAGAGTTCCTGCAACGAAATTATTTTTATATGTATTCATGGATATATAAGAAATTATTTTTTCTTACTATTTTCCTGTTATAAAATGTGAAATAAATACATAATTAAGTAGATAATTAAACTAGCAAACCTCTCAAATTTATTTCGCGTGACTCTGACTTCGTTTGTCCTAGATATTCCATATTTAGTGGAGATGGGTTGGATGATTATTGGATCATCAAGTCATCTTGCTTAATGTATTTATCATTCAATGTAAATCATGGAAATTATGAATTACCTTGATTAAAAATTGATGCTTAATTTTTGTGAAATAATTGATTAAACTACATTGGTCATTGAATGTATTTTCCTAACAAAATCTTAGTTTAACCTGCAATAGTTATAGGTCAACTTTTACATGCAAAACATGGTTGCTTGATATGCTTAGAAATTTAGGATCTCAAAAATGTGTTAAGATGCTTAAAATTTTTGAGTGATTACTATATAGTATAATGTCGATCATCAAAGTTGATTGATAAAACCGCAAGTACATTGATATTATTTTGTATTATTCTCAATCGGAATGGTGAAGGTGTCTAGTTAGGGTATACTAGCTTGGTTTCTTAATTAGCACCTTGCATGTCAAGGAAATGCTCCCTCCCAGCATAACTTGAGTGTACTGGTCATATCTATTTTTAAGAAAAAATAATATGAGTAAGTCAAGTTGTACTTTAATTATTAAAACACAAAATAACGCGTACTTGTGAGAGCTTATACTATATGCTAATATCAAGCAAACCCTAATTGTTTAGTGATTGATTGAATTGGATTACTGATTAATTTAATATGATTAAATTAATTAGATCTAATTAAAATAGACACTCTATTATGAATAGAGATGTAATTCTCTTAGAAGAATTAATTATGTGAATATGATTCATAATAATTAATTACAATGTTAATGAGATATGAAGGCACATATAAATGACATCCATAGTCTTTCGTCAAGGCGAAGGGTTCCATCACTATGGATTGTATGCATGAAATGCATGTCCGAAGTGATAGCTCCTACATGCTAGCACACATGGATCGAACTCCTAACTTCTCACAAGAGTAAGGTTGTATGCGTAGTGACCCCAATATCAGATCCTCATCTTATTGGGGCGATATTGGATTGTGCATATCGAGTTCTATTCTTATCGATGGTTGATCAATTAACAACGAGTCAGCATCACCTTAAGGGTGGTGGGCTCGAGTGTTAAAGATCGAATTTGAAATGCAAGTTGGACTCGCAAGGCAGAATAAGTTCTCGCTTCTTTTTACCCGAGTTAAAGTTTCTCATATTATTGGGATGTAACAAAGGTAAAAGGGAGATGCCAAATCTTGCTAGATATATAACGGTAAATGTATCTCTTACTTTGAAAGTTTAATAAGGAATGGACTTTCAAAGTTGAAAAGGAAAGACTTTTTGATTAAAAATCCTTAATCAAAGCATTTAAATTTGAATATATGATTATTTATATGTTCTAATATTGTGCATTCTTAATTTCAGACATGAAATCCATGAACACATTGAGCAAGCTTCTGGAGGTCAACCAGTTGATCGGACCGAATTATTTGGATTTGGTCTGAAATTTAGATCTTGTTCTGTCAGCAGATCGCATTTCTTATGTGCTCTCAAAGAACAAGCACATAAACCCTCGAACACTGGAAGAAATAAAGTCCAATGAAAAATATGATGAAGATTATTCATTGCATAGGTGTTATATTCTGGGATCATTATCCAATGTGCTTTAGAAGCAATATGTGGATATGGATTCTTGCCATGATATATTGTTGAATCTAAAAGAGATGTTCTGTGATGTCAACTGCACTCAGCGTTATAATATTACAAAAGAACTTATTTGTTGTAAAATGCAGGAAGGGACTTCCGTTAGGGAGCAAATAATAAAAATGTTGGTTCTCTCTCTGAATTGGATACCTCATGGCTGAGATGGGTGTAGAAATGTAGTCTGACTTCATTCTGATGTCTCTACCCAAGTCTTTCAGTAACTATGTATGTCGTACCATATGAACAGGATGAACTTGACTTTTGCTGAGTTAATAGCTTCATAAATGTTCGCAGAAGATGTAATGAAGAAAGAAAATCCCGCTGGCAGTGCAATGGTTGCACAGGTCAAGGGGAAGCATGGCAGAAAGCATGGGCTTGGAAGGGTCTAGCCTAGAAGAAAAGGAAGAAGTGTCAAGTCGTTGGCTCATCTTCTAATGCTTCTACACCGATAGCATTGAAGAAGATCAATGTATGTCATTAGTACAAAAAGTCGGGACACTAGAAGCATAACTACCCAGAATACCTTAAAATCGCAGAGAAAGGTAAAACCCTAGTATGTATAAAATCTACTTTCATCATTGAAACCAATTTTCTTGTAGGGCGAGAAGGTAGTTGGATCATCGATTCTAATACTTTTGCTCATGTATGCAATTTGTTGCATCTATTTCAGGAAACTAAGAATCTTGATGAAGGGGAGATAGTCATCCAAATGGGATCTGATGCAACTGTTGCAACAGTCACCATAGGGACATGTAGACTATCATTATCTAGTGGCGGAGTCCTAGTACTTAAAGAGTGTCTTTATGTTTCAGATGTTGGAATGAACCTTATATCCATATCTAAGCTAGTTAGAAATGAATATTCATTCTTATTCTGCAATAAACTTTTCATAAGTCATTATGATGGACTTTATGAATTGTACATTGATCAATCTATCATGAATACTACCACTAATAAAAAAACTAAAAGAACTAGAGAGAATGGAAATCATTCAAACATGATCTAGCATCAAAGGCTTGATCATTTATCTGTTGATAGGATCAAAAGATTGTTAAATGATGGACCCTTAGATTTTCTACAGATCCAAACTTTGCCTACATGTGAGCATTATATTCGAGGTAAAATGATCAGGATGCCTTTCCATAAAAAGTTACACAATGAGAAGGTATTCTTGACCTAGTACATACTGATGTATGTGATCCCTTCAGTACCGCAACCCAAACTAGATATTGATATTATTTGACGTTTATTGCTGACCATTTGCGATATGGATATATCTTCCTATTATGTCATAAATCTGAAACCTTTGAAAAATTCAAAGAGTTCATGGCTTTGGTTGAGAAACAAACTAACGGGAAGATTAAATGGATTCGATGTGACCGAGGTGGCGAGTGCCTCTCATGTGAATTTAAGGAATACCTCAAAGAGAGGGGAATTGTCTCCAATCTCACTCCTCCTAGAACCCCCAACTTAATGGTGTTGCTGAGAGATGCAATAGGATCATAATGGACATGGTTCGTTCAATGATGAGTAAAAAACATTTACCTCTTAGTTTCTGGTAAGATTTAGTAGAGACTGCAATATATATCCTAAATTAGATTCCTAACAAATCTTTACCCAAAACTCCTCATAAACTTTGGTATGGTACCAAACCCAGTGTTAGACATTTGAGGATTTGGGGTTGCTTGTCCCATGCGAAGAACGTAAATTATAAAAATATAAATATAGCTAAAAGATATATTTATATAACCTAACCCACGAGACCAAGTCAGCATGAATTGGTCGACAAACAAATAAGTAGGGTGAGATAAGGAAGGAAAATCACAAAAATAATTAAATATACATTCTACACATTCTTCACTATTTATCAAATAATTATCAAATCTTCAAAGATTTTTTTAATTCATATATACATATTTTCACCAAACTCTTTTTCTGATTATTTCTAAATAAAAAATATATAAAAATAAGTTAAAATATTATCTTGTACATATGCCAAGAAATTCTACTTTTAAATTGTCAAATTCTCAACATCTGAACATCATAACTTTCTCATACGAACTTCAGTTTTACTCTACTCACCTTCAAAATTTATAAAATAATATTCTCTAATTAATGAAGGTGATTTCACTAAAATCGGACTCCGTTTGCAAAAAGTCGATTTTGGGACCTAATGACGATTGGGTTTCTAGGTTATTTATTTTATTTAGAACACATTATTTATAGTCTTATTAATTTTATAATTTTTAATTCTTTTCATAATCTTGAATTTCAAACATGATTTATTTGAAAATTTTTTGACATTATTTATTATTTTAAATAAATCAAAAATAATAATTTATAGATGAAATCGAACTACAGACTATTTAATTATATTTATTAATACGATTAAATTAATTTATTAAAAGTCAGAAAAATTCACATATACTATATTTATTATCCTAATAATTAATAAAATTTAAAATGATGTGTTATTATTAATTTATTAAATTTAAAATCAAATACATATTTATCGAGTATTATTTATACCTAATTATTAATATAATATTTATATTTAATTAAATATTAATTATTTATAAAAATAACTTATTATATAATTTATAAATTATTAACATTTTTTCTTTTATACCTAATTTAAATAATGTCATTTAATATTTATTTTTGAATTTATAAATTATTATACAATCTGGCCAACCAGGTGTTGATACGTGTCAGCACCTGGTTCTTCCTCAAGAAGCTATTGTAGCTTCTGTTCTAATGACCCATCTTCTCCCAATTTTACCCACGCCATTCTTCACCTTAAATCGCATCTAAACCCTCCATTCCATCCATCTAACAACCTAAATCCACGCCAGCCATTGATTCTAATCCAATCCTTCACTGATTGATCTATAAATCACTTCAAAGTTGGCCCTCGCCGACTAACTCTCCCTTTTCCAGAACAAACTGGCCATCGATCTGACTTCCTTCATCGTGTGCCACCACCTCCGGTGGTGATAGGGCCTCGTAGCTACCTCGGGTGGAAGATTGATTGTAGGAGGAGACGTTCCAAGGTTCTCGTCAACCTTGCATCGCGCCACCACGCATGTCCATCTCCTAGAACTACCGGCCGTAGAAGCAAAGACCTGGAGTAATACACTCCATTCCTAGGTGACCATTTTCATCCTCTGAGTACCATCGAGATTCGTAGCAAAGTAGTCCACTTAATCACATAGTTAGATTCCCATAATGACCATCTTTGAATCACATTCAAAAACCCATCTTAATTTCACTCAAATCACCTCCCATTTTCACTTGAAACCAATTGTCTAGAAACTATTCTTTAACTGCAATTATCCCTTATTTCTTTGCCAGTTCATTGAAATCGAGGAAGTCCATATTCATTTACAGGTGATTCTTTGCATCTGGAGCCATATCAGTACTCATCTAGAGATCCATCGTCTTTTTAGTTGATCGATCGAGTAAGATTTGGAAGCAAAGTTATTGCAGGAACCAAATCCTAGCCATTCAGCTTGAAGTTGTTGCGACGTCATCTTCGACGCATCTTCGACCACAGGCGAGCTCGAGAGGTGAAGGTGTCACCCTTCTGGCCCTGTAGGAGGTCGCGCATAGCCAACATCGCTAGAGATCGAGAGGAGGAAGAGCACGACCACCGCCGACTTCCAGAATTGGGGAAGAACAACCCCCAAGAACGTGGAGTACAGTCTGCTGACACGCGACAGGATCAGACGGTCAAGATCGCATGCCACCTTCTGATCTGAGCCGTCCACGTGAAATGGTGGAAAAATTTCATCATAAGCCTTAGTTTTTCCAAAAGCCTTACGCACCTCCAGAAGTTTCTTTGTTTACATTTAGGTCCCCATACATGGACCTAAGTGTAAACTTCTAAATTTTTTCTTACAATTAGGTCCCTGACTAGGGACCTAACTGAAATAACACATATATCTTTTCTTTTGTATTTTTTATACATTTAGATTCTAGACTTGGACTACATTTTGGACCTTGGACATTATTCTAGCATCGTATTATTTTTCCAACATTTTATTCGAGTCGATTTTTGAAGATTTTATCGCTATTTCAATGAGTTTATTCTACGAATTTCGACTCCATTTTGAGTTTTGTTTGAGTTTTCTCTTCGAGCCCATTGCTCGAGATTTTCGTGGATATACTATATAGTATCATTCTGCATATTTTTATTAGAACCCTAGAGGATCCACCTAGAGAGGTAAAACCCATTGGGTGTAAATGGACCTTCAAGAGAAAGAGATGGCTTGATGGGAAGGTAGAGTTCTTCAAAGCACGACTTGTAATCAAGGATACACACAGAGGGAAGGCATAGACTACGATGAGATATCCTCTCATGTGGCTATGCTTAAATCCATCAAGGCATTGCTAGCTATAGCTACATATCTTGACTACGACATCTGGCATATGGACATCAAGACAAAATTCCTCAATAGATACCTAGAGAAGCATATCTATAAGGAGTAGCTCCAGGGCTTCATAACTGAGGAAGGAAAGGTATGCAAGCTAAAGAAATCCGTCTATGGGCTCAAGCAAGCTTCTCGTACTTGGAACATCATATTTAACAAAATCATAAAGAGTTATGTTTTCTTCAGAATCCTGATGAACCATGTACGTACAAGAAACTTAGTGGGAGCGTCATTGTGTTTATCGTGCTTTACATAGATGGCATCCTTATCATGGAAAATTATATAGGAATGATGACTACTATTACCTTCGAGATGAAAGATCTTGGAGAAATCTCTTATATCTTGGGTATGAAGCTGTTCAGAAATAGAGAAAAGAGGATTTTGGGATTGTCACAACATGGGTACATTAAGAAGATCTTGGAAAGTTTCCATATGAAGAATTCCAAGAAAAGCTTCCTTCTCTTAAGACATGGTATCCACATGTCTAAAGGGATGGCTCTATAAAGTTTTGAGGATAATAAAGGCATGGTTAGATGTCGCTACATATCAGTTGTGGGAAGCCTAATGTACGTCATGATGTGTATAAGGCCAAATATCTATCACGCAGTATGAGTGGTAAGACAGTACCAACCCTACTATGAAGAACAACAATGGAATGTACTGAAGAACATCTTTAAGTATCTAAGATGGATGGAAGATTACATCTTGGTCTATGGATATGGTGATCTCCAAGACTTAAGATACATAGATTTATACTTCAAATCTGATATAGATGATTGCAAGTCAACTTCAGAGTTTGTGTTCTTGTTGAACAGTGATGCTATGAGCTAGAGAAGAAAGAAGCATGACATTACAACTGATTCAACAACAAAAGTTGAATACAATGCCACAACAGATGCTGCAAAGGAGGTGGTGTGGATGCGCAAGTTCATCCAGAAACTTGACGTAAGTTCCTCTAATACTCTCACCCGCTACTCAGTGATAACAAGAGAGCCATAACTTAGGCGAAGGAACCCAAGTGGCATCAAAAGAGTAAGCGCGTAGAAAGAAAATACCACATCATTCAGGAGATTCAAAAGCATGGTGACATCATCATCACCAAGGTGTCCTCTACCGACAACGTTGTTAATCCACTTACTAAACCATTGGCACAAAAGTTTTCTGACCAGCATGTAATGAGCATGGTTTAAATATTGTACCTGAATGGTTTTTCAAAGTTAGTGGGAGATTGTTAGCCATGTGATCCCGAGGCGAACTATTTCTACAATAAATGTTATTGTAATCTTTGATATATCGTAAAGGTTATTGGTTTATTTCACTCCCAATCTAAGATTAAATGAATGAATGCACTTATAAGATCAATTAGTACAATTAAGGTTATGTACCATGGCCATCTTAATGATTATACATCTATTGATTCAATGGTTGAATCATAGAGGCTGGTGCTTGGATGATATCTAAAGACTTAGATTGAGGACTCATCAAGCACCGTCAAATGATTGTTAAGAGATTATCTCTAGATTGAGAAGATGGCAATCCTTCTCTAAAGGTTGATATCTGACCAACCTCTAGATGCAGGTCCTCTACATATGAATAGAGATTCGAAGATGTCATATAAGTTAGGTCAAAGAGCTGACTTAACGAGATCGAGATAATCAAGACCTATGTCATATACTATCATGATATAGGCATGCATCCTCTTATAGGAGACAAATGTATTACTATATGTCTAAGTATGTTCACTTGACAGATCGTTAGGTTGATGACCTTATCAAGGTCTATAAACCGGAGAGCTGGTGTCCATATGAGGGCATATGAGTAATATGATCTCTCAAAGGGATCATACAGATTCACTACTGAACTAGAAAACATGATCTTACTCATGAGGTAGTGGGACTGATCAAATTCCATGCATGGTCATCTTGATATGGAAGCATGACAAGAATTTATCGGCATGGCGTTTGCTTTTGGAAAGCATATGATCGATACCAACTCCCAATGACCAAATGAGAAACTTAATGATAAAACCCTTAAGAAGACAGATCTAAAACTTCGAGTTTATTATAAGTCTTCCAGCATGCAGGATGTACGGGTGTTAGGAATACTCGAGGGTGATGTGATCATAAATGATTGTATAACCATGATGCTTCCATTCTGAGGGAGTGATGAAATAGGTTTGGATTTTATTGACCCTCCTCTTAGTAGAGAAGTAATATAATCTTAGTCCAAATGTTGGACATTGATCTGAATACGATTCAGATGCAATGAGAAGATTAGATTATAGTTTTGATTTAATCAAACATCTTTGAGAGGTCCCTAAGATTTGGATTTGAGATATGATCTCAACATCCAAGTCACTATACATGGAACATACAATCATCGTGTTCTTATCTCCAAGTATCTGTAGAGAAAGCTTATTATTCTTGAAAGAGTTCAAGAATAATTCCATTATTGAATAATATATCTGGGCATTGGGAAATTGGTAATTAACTGTGATTTAATTATTGTGAATAATATAAATATGATTCATATTATTTAGACATATGAGAATGGAGATCTAAGATAATTAAATATGATTTAACTAACAAGGATATGAATAATGCTGATATCAATATTCATATTAATCATATATATTATAAATGTGATTTATAGTAAATTAGAGAGAGTTAATGATGTGAATTGGATTCACATTGGATAATTAATTGAAAATACAATTTACATTTTATTTTGGATGTATGAATATGATTCATATTTTCAATGGCATGCTTGAAATTATCACAAAATAATTTAGAATTATTTTGTGAATTAATTTACAATAAAAATTGTTGTAAATAATAAAGAATTATGTAAGATATGAAATCTCACATATATAAAAGAAGGAAGGCACCTTCCGATGATGTAGGATGGACAGCCACCCTTGAGTCCTAATTCAAGGTGGTCGGCCACTCGTTAATTGAAGGGAGCCTTGCCTCCTTTCTAATCCTTCATGCATATTGATTTGATTGAATTAAATTATATTGATGACTATTCATATTTAAATTAATTTAAATTAATTGTTGTTGCAAATTTATGCAACGAAATCATGGGCATTGATTAAAAGTACAAAATAATCCAAACCATTGATTTTGTGCAGCACATGGATTGTGATCCATGTACATCCAAAATATTATAAAAGAAAAGAAAACCCTAGCTCTTCTTTTAAACAACATAATTATAAGTGCTCCCTCTCTCCCATTCTCATTACATGCCCTCTCTCTCTCAAGAGTGGTCGTCCACTTCTTTACCTAGAGATCATCCCCGTCGTCGCTACGTCATTGTGCTACCGCATCGACCACTAGTAGATCTCCATCTTCTTCGGTGCCCCTTGCTCTGATGAAGATGTCAGAATTTGTGAGACGAAATAAGGAGATTCATTGCTTGGATCTTCATCTTGGATTGCGAGAAGCACACGTCTCATCCACGCGTTCGCAAACGTCTCCTCTGTCTGATCAAACTTGATATATGAGGTCGCTTACTTTAGAGACAACAATCGCAATCATGCTTCAAGAGATATTCCTATATTTTTTGTGATCTTGATGAAATGATTCAAGAACTGTTCTCGAATCATGTGGCTTCATCTCTTTAATTTTTTAATTTCTGCTGCATCGGGCAACTAGGCGATCTTCACACTTCTGTGATGCGCTAGGCCTAAACCCTTGCCTTCAGTAGATGCCACTAACCATTCCATCAGAATAAGACCCTTACCATCATGATTTAATGGCAAAAAGAAATGTTGTATTAATGTTTCCAACCTCTTATGGATGCCCATAGGTAAGACTCTCGTAGACATGGAGAAATAGGAATTGCTATAAGAATAGCCTTCACCAAAACCTATCTCCACCTCTCAAAAGATATGAAACTTTCCAATCTTCCAACTTCTTCTCCATATTCTCTACGACTAGCAACCAATCGACATGCCTAAGTCGGTGATTTTAAGCATTATGGTTTAAGTATCATGCATGGTTGGAATACTCTCCTTAAAAAATACAATATTTTATTTCTCTTGCTATCTTTTGTGTGGCAAAGCTAATTCCAAGCATGGTACAAATAACTTTGTCATTGATAGATTTCATAATTGAAAGAAAGTCAATGTTGGAAGAAATTCCTCCTTTATTGGTTACGTATGAGAAAAGACATCAAGACATAATATGATTGAAGAACATTGGAGTAATTTAGTGAACAAACGACAATATATTGAAAATATATTTCAAAATCAAGATGATAATCACATTAAAGAGAATCGATTACGACTAAAGACTAAAATTTTAATATTATTTGATAGTTGACATTTCAAAAATGTGCATTTAGAAGCAATGATGAAAGACTATCTTCAATCAATCATGGGAATGGCATTGCACTAATCAACTTAGTTACATCTTACCAATGAAGAAGTGGATAAGGTCGTCTTAAAAAATACATCAAAAACTTTAAATATACATCTCATGATGTTAAATTAGAAAATATTTATATTGTAGCCAACAAGGTTAGAAATGCCATTCGAGTTGAGATCAGATATGTGTCATTTTTCGTAATAGCTGATGAAGTTAGAGATGAATAAAAAAGAGGGCAATTGGCAATTATTTTTAAGTTTGTAGATAGAAATGGTATCTTACGTGAAAGATTCTTTGATTTGTTTCATATCATCAATATAAGACCTGTGATATTAAAAAATAAACTTTTTCAAGTCCTCTTGCAAAACAACCTTGATTACAAAAGAATAAGAGGCCAAAGTTATGAGCGAGCAAGTAATATGCAAGGTGAATAGAATGTGTTGCATGTTTTGGTTATGAAGGATAGTAAATGTGCTTATCGCATTCATTGCATGGCTCACCACCTTCAAGCATTTGTCATGGAGGATAAGAACAACACCATCTCCAGTCCTTCTAATTTAACGTACATGAATAATCTCTCCTTGTCATAAGGGATAGTGCCAACATCAAGGTGATGCTCTCTTTTTCTTTTACTCACATTATCGACTTCGTTTGACTTGGGTCACTGCTTTCACTAATCAAAAATTATGTATCAACGAAGCTTCGAGAGAGAGGTGCTTGGCCTCTGCAAAAGAGGTGGTTAAAATGCTTGAAACGAAGAAGAGGCGGAGTATGTGTATTGCCAACATGGCCTTGAAGAAAGTATAACTATGTACAAGGATGTATCCAAGGGAGGGCATGGAGGGGCACATGCCCCCCTTAAATTTTTGGAGAGAATATAATACATCTCATGTGTGTACCTTGGGATTTTAAAAAACCTCATAGTCTTCCATGTATATATGTACTCTGGGATTTTTGGAGTTAAAAACTACCATACATGTCTCCTCTTGGATTATTTACTCAAATAATGTATCTTTTAACATTAAGTTATCACCAAATCAAAGTATATTCTATCTTGGATCAACTTTTTATTAGTAATTTCTTATGCAAATAAACATGTAATAGATATTATACTATGATTATCTTATTCCTATTCACATAAATGTAAAGAACCATAGAAAATTAATCACCTATTTGTCACACTACAATAGAATGCATTTATATGATGTTTTTTTCTAAAAATTACAACTATATTATATGTTGTTATATACAATGACAATATAATTCTTTCAAAAATATATTTTTTATTATTGAAAATAGCGACAAATATCATATTTATTGCTATATCATTAGCAATGGCCCATATAATTTGCTTTTCAAAAATTTGCCTAATGTCGCTATTTTTTCAACTAAAAATGGTCATGGTTAGGTAATATTTAGAATAACAACAATAAGTAAGTGTTGTTATAGCAACGGCGCTAATGATATAATCATATAACAACGGATGTAACACTTATCATTGATTTCAAGTATAAAATATAATTCGGTAATAGATAATATCACCATTATATATTAAATAATGGATGATATAGTGACAAATTTTAAGAAAAATGCCACTCTAGATCCATTATGTTGTAATGTCAATTCCGATTACCACATAAGGAGATATTAACTAGATCTCTAGTTTTATTAACAAAATTTAAAATCAAAAATTTTTTGTTCAATCTTATAAAGGTTATCATTACTTTTATTGTTATAACTAGATTGGCCAAATATATATCTAGATGTATCGTATTCGTGTAATTTTATGCATATACATTAAATTAATATTTCCAATATTCATATAAAATATATTAAATTATGTATAATATATTTTAAATTTAATACATGTTGGAATAAGCATAGTTTATGTTATGGGATGTCGATCCATAAGATTGGATTTAAAAAAATCAAAAATACTTGAACACAAGTAATGTATGAAAAAAGGATACAAAATATCATTAAAAAAACCTAGACTCCCTTGGTCAGATTTCTAAAAAGAAGTTTGAAATGATTACTGATATTTATATCGAAAAATACAGATGACGTAATCTACCATTTTTAGTGTCATCATTATAAAGTTATCATTATAGTATTGGAACTGATAAGTAATTTTTTTAGCTTGTGCCCCCTCCTCAAAATTCTTCTGGCTTCGTCCCTGACTATGAATATGTTCTTTAGCTTGAAAAGAAGAAAAAATAAAGTGCAAGTGAAGAACAAAGGCCAAACTTGGAGATGTCTTGGTAGGCATAAAGAGCATGGGAAGAAGAGTTGGCATGTTTCTCATTGCCATTATTAAATGGGATCAGTGGTGTTGGGTCGATCCGGTGGGATTCTTCGAAGCTGTGAATGTGGGGGGATGAGAGGGGTTCATGTTGGAAACATCAAGTTGGTGGGATTAATTTAGGTGAGAAAGGAGGAGGTGATGGTACTAATTGTTGTTGTTATTGGATTGATGTGGGAAAGCATTGCACTTGAGCTTGGTGAGCTTGGAGATGTTAGCTTATATTCATGAGAGAGCACGGAGACCATGGTGATGTGGTCGAAGCTTGGGGGGAACAAGAAGTGTGAGACAGTAGTGGAGCACATGCGATGCATAAGGTGGTTAGTGTGATCCTAAACAGGACGAGGATTGGACATAGCTTCAAGGAGTAACGGAGTGGGGACGAAGAGGTCATGGCTCATTGGGAAGAGGTGGTGAAGGGAGATGAAGAACAGGGAGAAGAAGATGCAAAAGATGAGAAATGTTAGGACTAACATCATTACATATGGCTATACATTTGCATAGATGTATTCTCTTTAAACCGGGAAGTTTATTGGGAAACATTTTTGGAAGTATAGAAGTCGTAGGAATATTTTTGTACTTGTACGAGCTTCCAAGGATGTTTATATGAAACCTCGTATATTCATTACTTTATGAAATATTATTTTGAATGTAACCCTCCGTATGTCAAACCAAAAGAACAAGATGCTCCCTAATCAAATCTTATTCAGTCAACTCGATACTAATTTAGCCTAATGAAAGAATATGCGATTATCGGTGAAGTCTTGCCGATTTGGTCTTTGACTAATTTCCGCGCAAATTTACCAAATCGACTGCCGATGGTGATAATACTTACAACGGCATCAGTTTGGATTAAATATCGATTTACTCCTCTAATTTATTAACCGGTTTCAACTTTTTGTTTAAAAAAAATTGATTACATTACAAATGCTCTCAATAAGTGCATATGTATAGGGTAAAATGGGGCTGCCCCCTGGGAGTAGCCAACTTGGCTACTCCCACCCCTATTTTTCCCTCATTTTTTTATTTCTTTGAAAAATAAAAATTTGTATATTCATCACTATATCCCTCCAGCATTCTATTAAAATTTCGTCAGAAACAGAGACTCCTAGGCCCTCCATCCAGATGCTATTTTTTTAACGGTCGCAGGATTTTTTAAATCGACCCTGTTTGGATGGAGGCCGTAGGAGACTCTGTTTCTGACGAAATTTTAACAGAATGTTGGCGGGATATAATGATGAATTTACAAATTTTTATTTTCCAAAGAAATAAAAAAATGATGGAAAATAGGGGTGGGAGTAGCCAAGTTGGCTACTCCCAGGGGGCAGCCCCATTTAACCCATATATATATATATATATATATATATATATGAGGAAAATGGGGCTGTCCCCTAGGGGAGCTACATGTGAAAAATGAGGCGGGGGGAGCTAAGTTAACTCCCCCTATGGGGCATACACATTTTTCTGCATATATATATATATATATATATATATATATATAGGGAAAAATGTGTATGCCCCCTAGGGGGAGCTAACTTAGCTCCCCCCGCCCTTTTTTGACATAATTTTTTTATTTTTTTTGAAATCTAAAACCGTGTAAATTCATTATTAAATCCCTATATTATGCTATTAAAATTTCGTGCGAAACAGAGACTCCTACGACCTTCATCCAAATGGGGTCAATTTAAAAAATCCTGTTACCGTTAAAAAATGACTGTCTCGATGGAGGCCGTAGGAGTCTCTGTTTCGCACGAAATTTTAATAGCATAATATAGGGATATAGTGATGAATATTCATGGAAGAAATTTTCAAAAAAAAAATAAAAAATTGGTGAAAATGGGGCGGGGGGAGCCAAGTTAGCTCCCCCTAGGGGGCAGCCCCATTTATCCCATATATATATATATATATATATATATATATATATATATATAGAGAGAGAGAGAGAGAGAGAGAGAGAGAGAGAGGAAAATGGGGCTGCCCCCTAGGGGGAGCTAACTTAGCTCCCCCCGCCCTATTTTCTTCAATTTTTTTTATTTTTTTTGAAAATTTTTTCCGTGAATATTCATCACTATATACCTATATTATACCATAAAAATTTCGTGTGAAACAGAGATACCTACGGCCTCCATCCAGACAGTCATTTTTTTAACGGTAACAGGATTTTTTAAATCGACCCCGTTTGGATGGAGGTCGTAGGAGTCTCTGTTTCGCATGAAATTTGAATGACGTAATATAGGGATTTAATAATGAATTTACACGGTTTTAGATTTCAAAAAAAATTAAAAAATTTTGTGGAAAAAGGGTGGGGGGAGCTAAGTTAGCTCCCCCTAGGGGGCATACACATTTTACCCATATATATATATATATATATATATATATATATATATATAGGGCTGGCCCCATTTAACCCTATATATATATATATGAGGTTGGGAAGCTTGCACCAAGGTGCATGTAACCTTACATGCACCGGTACCATAAATGCCTATTTTTTTAAAACGAAACCTTGGAGAATCTACTTAAAACTATTAGTGGAATATGTGTTTCAAATTTCGTGAAAAACAAACATTCCTAACATGTTCATCTAAACAGCTAAATTTCAGCAATTCTGAGACCGTTAAAATTTCACAGTCTTGATGGATGGCTTAGGAGTCTCAAATTAAGTTGAACTTTTAATGACAACATGGTGATATATAGTGATCTAAATCCCACATGATTTCATTTCAAAAAAATAAAAAAATATAGGCGTCTATGGCACCGATGCATGTAAGGTTACATGCACCTTGGTGCAAACTCCCCAACCCATATATATATATATATATATATATATATATATAGAGAGAGAGAGAGAGAGAGAGAGAGAGAGAGAGAGCTTGCACCAAGGTGCATGTAACTTTACATGCATCAGCGCTTATATCTTTCACATTTTTTTACTTTTTTGAAAAATATCACCATGTGTATTCATCCATATATCCCTCCAATATGTCATTCGAATTTCGTCAGAAACAGAGACTCCTATGACCTCCATCCAGAACAGGTAATTTTAACGGTCTTATAATTATTGTAATCGACCTGTTCTGGATGGAGGTCATAGGAGTCTCTGTTTCTGACGAAATTCGAATGACATATTGGAGGGATATATGGATGAATATACATGGTGGTATTTTTAAAAAAAGTAAAAAAATGTGGAAGATATAAGCGACGGTGCATGTAAAATTACATGCACCTTGGTGCAAGCTCCCTATCCTAATATATATATATATATATATATATATATATATATATATATATATATATATATATATATATATGGGTGTGTATCCCCCCTAGGGGGAGCTAACTTAGCTCCCCCCGCCTCACTTTTCGCGTGTTTTTTTTATTTTTTTGAAATAGAAATTATGTAAATTCATTATTATATCCAAATATTATGTCATTCAAATTACATGAGAAACAGTGACTCCTACGACCTCCATCCAGACATGGTCGATTTAAAAAATCCTAGGACCATTAAAAATGACTGTCTGGATGAAGGCCGTAGGAGTCTCTATTTCACACGAAATTTTTATGACATGATATAGGGATATAGTGATGAATATTCACGGAAGAAATTTTCAAAAAAAATAAAAAAATGGATAAAATGAGGTGGGGGAGCTAAGTTAGCTCCCCCAGGGGCAGCCCCGTTTTACCCTATATATATAGGAAAAACTTCAAATGAGGCGGGGTCTCACCGATATTGTGGTGAGACCCTCCATCTCATCCATTTAATTTAAATCTCACGGCTGTGATTAATTTCACATTATTTACATTATTTTAATGGTAAAAAACCTATTTTGGTCATTTGTCTAATTCTAAATATAGAATGTGACAACTGAATTTCATAATATCTCTCTCTCTCTCTTGATTAATCCCAGCCCAGCCGCCTCCTCTGCCCCCCGTCCTCCCCCCGCCGCACGTCCTCCATTTGTCGGCGGCCTTCCTCGACGCAACGTCCGCCTTCCTCCGCGCACACCACCTCGCCACCTGCCGCGTGCCTGCGCCGCTACCAACGCCACCTGTGTCCCACCGTTCAGCGCATCCGCACGCCCCCAGGCGGCCGTCCCTCTGTGGGACCCCCGCGCAAGGCTCCGCGCGCCCCCAGGCAATCCCCTCCAGTCGTCGGCCTTCGCGGTCGCGCGTGGCCGCCGTCCGCTCCTCCCCGCGCTTGCGCCTCCTCCTCCAAGGCACCACCGCGCGGCCCTCCGCCCCGACCTCCTGCGCCGCGAACAGCCGCGTCGTCCGCTCCGATCTCATCCGCCGCCGGCGCCATTGGAGAAGAAGGGAGGAGGCGGCGGCCACCTGCTTGCCTCCTCTTTGCCCTTTCAAGAAGATACGAAAGGAAAAAAACCCTAGATGTGGGGTTTTGAAATAAAGAAAAATCTTTTGGCGAAATTCTAAAGAAGTATTCAACTTATTCGAAATTTCAACTTATTCGAAATGCGCGGAAGAGGAGTCCCTTAGCTTTTTTACAAAGCGTAGTTTTTTTTTACAAAAATGAGAATGTTTTGAGCAAATATTGAATATTTTTTACAATATCATGTCAATTTTTTACATTTCCAATATCTAACAGTGTATCTATTTTTTCAGAACTCTACAGAAATATTACAAAGTGATCAGTTCATTTTACAAATAGTGCCTAAAATTTACAAAGTGATCAGACACTCTTACAAAGGAGCGAGATTTTATTACATTATCGTATAATATTTTTACTTAACTGATATTCAGATTTACATATTTAGTTACATTTTACAAATCTCAATGTTTTTTCTCTATTTTGCAGGACTCGAAAACATGTATGGCAATTGAACTTTAACGCAATGGAAAACATGCGTGAATTTTACAAAGAAGGGAGATTCAGTTACAAAGATCACGGATTTTTTATAAACAATCATACACAATTACAAAAAAGTTGCAGCTTACAAAGAGGAAAAATACTCTTACAAAAAACTCACTGAAATTACAAAATTAATGTACACATTTACAAAAATTATACAATCATTTACAAAATGAAATTACAGTAATAAAATGAAATCATTAAAGAAATTTTACAAAGACTATAATATTTTTTACTAACACTCGTTGTAATTTACAAAATTGTTGTTGATTTCAGATCGTTTGGAACAAAATCGGAAATTAATCAATAAAGGCATTTGTGAAAATACCAAATCGAGAAAAGCTTATAATGGCAATTTGAAACTAATAAATGAAACTCGAAATTAATGAAATCAATTTGACAAAAATGCCCTTTTGGATGAGGTTTTTGATTCAACCGTCAGATTGAGATCTGACGAATTTGGTCGATGGCTCACCACAATTTCGGTGAGACCCCACCTCATTTGAAAGGGTCCCTATATATATGGGTTAAATGAGGCTACTCCCTGGGAGTAGTTAATTGGATACTCCTACCCCTATTTTCCCTCTCTTTTTTATTTTTTTGGAAATAAAAAATATGTATATTCATCACTATATCCCCCTGACATGTCATTCAAATTTCATCAGAAACAGAGACTCCTATGCCGTCCATCTGAAGGGGGTCAATTTCAGCAATTCTGAGATCGTTAAAAATTAAGAGTCTTGATGGAGGGGATAGAAGTCTCAAATTAAGTTGAATTTTGAATGACACCATGGTGACATATTGTGATCTAAATTTCAATAGGTTTCATTTCAGAAAAATAAAAAAAAATACAGGGATAAGGGGGTGGGAGCATGTAAGTTTGCTACAAACAGGGAGCATACTCCCTTTTCCCTATATATATATATATATATATATATAGAGAGAGAGAGAGAGAGAGAGAGAGAGGAGTGATCCTATGAGATAAGATTTGGTGAGATGGTGAGATAGGAGATTTTGAACCACTTATTTCAACCTTCTCTCTCATGGTTTCTCTCTCCTAGCTGAAACTAGTGGCCCAGAATCTCCCATCTCACCATCTCACAAAAATCTCATCTCATAGGATCGACCCTCTCTCTCTCTCTCTCTCTCTCTCTATATATATATATATATATATATATAGGATTTTTATCCAATATGCACAGGGCTCATTAGCGTTTCGGTGAGCACCATTTGTAGGCCACACACGTGTATTACCAATTGAGTGGTTACCTATTTCGAAGGATGTTGTTTTTTGGAAGGAGATTAATATGCAAAGCGATTTAACAATAAGTGGTATTCCAATTATATCGCGTCCTAAAAAATAGGAAGATCGTTTTGGAAAGAAAACATTCGAATCGATGATTTCTTGCATAAAATCGAGATCCAAATGCTCAGGTCAGTAATATATACACAATGGACAAGTAAGTGCTTGTTGTGAAGTCAGTAATATCCAAAACAACGGTCAATAATTTACATTCATTTTATTACATGATGCAGAATTCAGTATTATTTACACAATGGACAAGCAAGTGCTTGTTGTGAAGTCAGTAATATCCAAACAACGGTCAGTAATTTATATTCATTTTATTACGTAGTGCAGATTTCAGTAATATATACACAATGGACAAGTAAGTGCTTGTTGTGAAGTCAGTAAAACCATAACAAATGATCAGTAATATGTGTACGATTATCAAGTAATAGCTATTATGAGATCAGTAGTAATAAAGTAATGGTCAATAAGTCATGGGCATTGCTCAAGTAATAAAGTAACTATTTGTTAATGCAATGGACATTACATAGACAATGGTATTACTAACCATTTGTTATGTTATTACTGATCTCACAATACATATTTACTTGACTATTTTATACATATTACTAAATTCTGTACAATGTAACTATCTGGATGTAAATTACTGATCATTATCTTGATATTACTGATCTCACAATAAGCATTTACTTGATCGAATTATATTTATTACTATTATAGCGTTTGGATCCTTAATGGTCTGTGTGGAATCATTTATTTGAATCGTTTCTTTCCAAAACCGTCTTCCAATTTTTAAGGACGTATAATAGGAAATATAGGATTTTTTAAATATGTGGTAGCTTATAATTAAAAATATAGTTATTGCTAATACACGTGTATAGTCCAGAATGGAAGCTCATTGAAACGTTAATGGGCACGGGGCTCATTGGATAAGCCCTCTATATATATATATATATATATATATATATATATATATATATATATATATATATATATATATATATATAGGGAAAAGGGAGTATGCTCCATAGTTGTAGCCAACTTAGCTACTCCCACCCTTATTTTTCCCTCATTTTTTTTATTTCTTTGGAAAATAAAAATTTGTAAATTCATCATTATATCCCTCTCACATTCTATTAAAATTTCATCAAAAACAGAGATTCCTACGGCCTCCATCCATACAGGGTCGATTTAAAAAATCCTGCGACCGTTAAAAAAATGACGTTTGGATGGAGGGCTTTGGAGTCTCTGTTTCTGACGAAATTTTAATAGAATGTTAGAGGGATATAGTGATGAATATACAAATTTTTATTTTTCAAAAAAATAAAAAAATGAGGGGAAAATATGGGTGGGAGTAGCCAATTGGCTACAACCTGGGTGTAGCCTCATTTAACCCATATATATATATATATATATATATATATATATAGAGAGAGAGAGAGAGAGAGAGAGAGAGAGTATTCATCACTTCATGTCTTCAGCTCGTAGATTTAATAAAATCTTTTACTTGGTGTTCTCTAATAATTGGTTCGATTGTATAAAATATCTTCAATAGACACTATATAATCTAAATACTCACTTAAACCACTTTAATCTGTTTTTTTTCTAAAAACTGGGGAATGGCGATTTAAGAAGCGTTTAAGTTTTGATTGTTGAAGTTGGTTCGATTTGCTTTTCTTCAACAGACCTAGTTGCATCCTCTAGGCAAAATAAGAAAACATTAAAATCTGGGTATGCATGATTTTTATCTACCTTTGATGGTTAATAATACGAAGCATGATGAAAAGGGACTGAATAGGAAGAGTCAATCGTATCTTGAGGCAATACTACACACAAGCATTCGGCGAACATATTCTTTTTATGCTTTTTGAGAGGCTAGACTCTAGTATAACTAAATCACCTTACATCATTATTTATGTTTCTTTCGCACGCCCAAGCATGGAAAAAGAGTTTTCAATCTTTATCAGCACAAGTGCACAAAAGTGAAGATGTCACTTAATATTTGGGCATATTAAAGCAATGCGCTGCTGATCAATACTATGAAGACAAGACACTTTCTATACTTGGGTTTTTATCCGTCCATCTGATAATCGTTTTAACCTAATGTTCCAAGCTGAAATATACGTAGGCGCATAAACTTAAGTTTACTCTGAAACAAAGACTTTGCCTTCATTCTAAATGCTAATTCTCTTGGTTATGCTTATTATGACAATTCCGTGTTAAATATCTAAATTTATGATCAATCCCTTCACTGAGAAGTGACAAAAGGCATGTAGCAGACATCTACGGAGAATGTTAACGTAAGATTGTCAGCCATTACTCGTGGCATCACACGATCCATAAACAGAATTCGACGGCACAAAAAATGCTAACATCGAAGACATTTATCGCTAATAACACAATATCAAAGATGGACAGCTTATATGTAAATCCGGCAGAGCAAAATATGTACAACCTGATTGGGGAATATCAGAACACAGTTAATTCAAAAATACAAAATAACTGTGTCTTCTTTCAGCTATCATAGTCAGAAACAGGCTCTGCTTCTACAGGCTCTGCCGGTGCCTCCAACCTCATAAGAACATCAGGGGACCCCTGAGCATCTCTTACAATCTGCAAGCAAGCAAACCCAATCAGGCTGTATGCCAGTAATCATCAAAAACCCATATTAACAGACTTCCTGGAACCCAATCAGTAAGGATTGAAAAAGGTGATTTACATTACCGAGCAAACTCCTGCACTAAAAAGGCTGAAGCGAAATCCAAAAATAGAAGTTTCTACTCATTGTCGCCTGTTACTTCCTATAAAATCAGAACATGGTGCCCGATAACATATGTGCGCTCTTTTCTTCCTTTTTTTTCATTTTGTCCTCAACTTCCTCGTGGAATGCCCTTTCGGCATTGACGGAGAAATTTGTAGATATGTCACTAACAGAATTAACAAAGGGTGCGCAAAGTGGCAGTGGGTATTAGATATGCCACGGAAAAAAACCTAGAAGAGAAAAAGATGTTATGATTAGGGTCATATTAGGAATCCTAATGGGATGGGACTCTTGATCTTAATAGTAGTTGAGTTGTATTCTATTTATAGTCCTAATGGGAATATGACTGAGGTTGTAATTGGGCTATATATAGAGGGGGATAGAGGCATAACATCTAAGTAACCCCTCGAGAAAGGGAGAGAAAGATAGAGAAGAAAGAGATGAGAGAGCCAAGTAATGGAGAGAGGTGTACTCGTTCTAATTTATAGTGATCTTTCTTCTCCGACGGTCGTGAGAGATGACCGACCACCATTATATATGGTTGTCTTTTCTTCATGTAATTCCGTGGTGGTGGATGATTGGTCATCCGTATATGTATCAGGTGATTCGTATCACCAACAACCGGTATCTGAGCGGAGACGATTCCGGCTCATGTCCCATCAAAACATACATATTATAGAGCTTCATAATGTTCTATGGTATAGGGTGCCGAGCAATGCAAAGAATGTACGTAATTCAGATGAAGATGTCTTGGCCGATGTCTGAACACACAAAGGAGAATCAAATCTGCAAAGAATCCGTGGGACAAAGAGTCTGTTTCACAGATTGATGATGAATGAGGAAAACTCATTTAAGATGGTTTTAACACGAGCAAAAGAGATATCTAGTGCTCCAAGTCAAAGATACCAAAAACTAGAAACATATTACAAGCTTGGACGACAAAGATAAAAAATTCTTGTTGGAAAATCTTTAAAAAGAATATCGCATTTCAAATATATTACCAAATATGGCCCACCCAATTTAAATATGTTTGGAGGCACTGAATTATGCCAGCCCCCTGCCACTTGCATCATTTTAATTCCTTCCACTTTAAACCCACCCAGAACCGTACTTTTTTTTGAATAAAAGGATGGTGGCACCCAGAATCATACTTGAAAGTCTCCTATCTCATACAGTTCAGCAATCAATTCTTTTGCTATCCCATCTTAATCTAGATTATCTAACTGAATTTCCCTTCGTCCGTGTCAAACAATTCGAAATACCTCGACCTTTTAGAACAAGTCTGAGCCAAATAGCACTGATTCTAAGCGCTTATTTACCCTACGACGAAAATACAAGGACTTCCTTTCTTTTTCTGACAAGAGAGAAATCACCAACACACAAATTATGTTTTAAGATATTATTTTGCTACTCACTAAAGATTGTATTTTAAGATAAAACACAGCCACCCAGAAAATGTTATATAAGCTACGTGAACAAATTGAGTCTTCTTGTAATCTGAACCAAGAAAGCCATTTGTGGCTATAGAATAAAAATGATTCTTCCAGGTCGTCTGCTCATCAATCTTACGCATTTATCCCTAGCTAAGGAGATAAATCACAGATTATTTGAGTGATTGATCATAAACAAGCTAAGCTTGAATTCTGTCCAATTCATCTTCATCCCTTTTTCATCAATTTTACCAAAGATCTGACTAAACGTCAAAGCCTGGACAACTTTGAACAACTTCGAACATCTTGGTGATAGAGCTCAAAGATGCCAAATGCTATTAAAATCTTAAACCGAAATAGATTTTAACTTTTCTACTTCCATCGAGATTGATTGATTTTTCCCCCATCAAACGATTGTTTATTTTCCAATAAGTCCATTGATTTAGTCTATGTAATGGTGATTCTTTTTTCAAGGGGTAAGAATTGACCCTAGTGATTAATTTTTTTGGTGTAATATTTGTCCAATACAATTTCAAATAAATATATAGATATATAAAAATGCGATGATTATGCCTTAGGAGAGGTATAAGATGAGTGGCGGACTCAAGAGTCTTAAATGTACGAGACAAAGCAGCGGACTAGATAGTGGTAAGGTGTGCGGTAAAGAGAGTTGATATCGAGCGGGAGAGAACATGAAAAGTTAGTAGTCGGATAAGTAGTTAAATAGCCGGTCCGGCTAATTTGTCATTCTTTATATTGTTATAGGCCTCTAAAATCTTCTTTTCCCCTATCTATATATTATTTATTTGTGTATTTTTTTTGCATAAGCCAAATTTACTCCGATCAAGCCTAATATGTATTCATTAGTTCATCTCATCATAACCCTAGCATACATGTAGAAGGGGAACAGGAGGGTAAAGCAAGACCAAACAAGACTCGATATGGAAAGCCAACCAAGTGAGAGAATGGGGAAGTAGAGGATTTCTTATGGCGGTAGAAGTCAGAAGACACTATCGAGGCTCATAGTCTCTGACTTATGTTACCTTCTATTTTATAAAAAGAAAATTGTATTCGTTTATCACAAAGAAAAGTTTTTTTATGATTTATTTTTCGATATCTTTCTTCGATGACAAAGTTCAATAGTGTTGTTCCATCAATGCACTAGAGGAATCGATTTGCAACTAAATATTAATATTCAAGGGTTGAGAAGTTATCAGTTCTACAAAGCAAAAACATAGTGCGGAATAAGTGAAACGGAGGATGGTTCTTTGTGGGGCCCGGACTATACATCCACGGTAGCATTCATATCTGTTAAGATATTTATAGCTCTTTATATTTATTTCTTATTTCTATTTCCTTCATGTACCTCTCATGTTATTTACCCAAGACTTTTCTCTTATATATGAGAGCCCTATGGTCTCAATAATGAAATGATTCCATTCTTTTCTCCAACATGGTATGAAGCAACGACCCTATATCAGGGCTCCTATATCCCACCAAAACCTAGTCGTCCCCCCACCCTTCGCCGCCACCACCGCCTGACCCAACTCACCTTGTTGTGTGTCGTCCAGCCAGCTCCGCCGTCCTAGCCAGCCTCCCCAACCGCCGCCTCGGCTGGCTACCCCTCGCTGCCCCAGCCGGCCACCCCTCGCCGCCCCAGCCGGCTGTTGCCGCCAGATGCTGCTTGAGGGCTGCAGTTTGGTGGCTTTTACAGGTCGATAATGTCTGATTTTGATAGGAATACGTGATTTCAGGCATATAAATCATGTTTTTCAGCCCTAGACCTCAACAAAGATTAAAGAGGATGGTTGTATGAGTCTACAAGTACAATCGTTCCCTCATATGATTGTGTAGACTTGCTCATAGAGGTCTACTCCCCAGTTTGGTCCAGAGTTTCGGCAATTTTTCCCTCGTATCAGAGAACAAGAGTGATGTTTTTTCGTCGTCTAGTGCCTTCAAGGATCCAGACCAGCTCCTATCATGAAGATGGATGGGACCAACTACGAGTTGTGGTTCATGAAATTTCACACCCTTATGCAGTGCCATAACAAGGAGCACATTTTGATTGATTCAGATCCGACGGACAAAACTGGAGCTAATGCTTCATGGAAGCACGATGATGTCTATGCACGGATTTGGTTGTCCAGGACGCTCACCACAGAGATTGTCAATGACATCATCAATCAACCTACAGCCAAGGCTATGTAGGATATCCTGGCTGACACATATGAGAAAGCGAAGAATGAGAGCAATATCCTCCGGTTGCAGTATGACATTTTCTCGATCAAGCAGAATGGTCGGCCTCTTCATGCCCACTTCTCGCATCTCCGAGGCATGTTTGTGTGTCTTCATAGCTTCATGCCCATTACTACCAGCACTGAGCAACAGCAGGCATACAGGAATGCCACTATGACAGAAGTATTTCTGTCATCTCTTGACTCTGAGCACAAAGCAGCACGTACTCAACTACTTACTGGAGAGACAATACCCCTCATGGAAGAGGTCTACAAGAGGCTGAGCAGGATCACTACTTCGTCTACTACCGTAGCTCAAACTCCCTCTGTGATGGCAACTTCTTGTGGCAGAAGGGGTACCTCGCAGTTTCGCAGGCATAGATCTCATGGTCGAGGAGGACGTCATCGTAGCCCATGCTCACATTGCCACCGTCAGGACATTCAGAGGAGATATGCTATCTGAAGTATGGGTATCCAGTATCTGCCAGTGTAGTTTAGCAGACAGAGACTACTCCAGCTCCTTCTCATGATGCGAGGTTTGATGATATTGTCTCAAGATTGAGAGATGATGACTACACCGCCTGCCCAAACAACAGGATCTTCAGATGTTGAAGCTGTAGTCAGAGCTTCTACGAGTTCATCAGGTATCGCATATGCACTTACCAGTTGTAGCAGTTCAGATTTGACAGATTGGATCATAGACTCAGGAGCTTCTCATCATATGTGTGGAGATAGGGCTCAGTTTATTCTTATAGACCTATCCCTTCTGGCAGTAATGGGGTTCATCTACCCATTGCTGGTTAGGAGGAGATTGTTTAAGCTCCATCGATGCGTCTGCAGAATAACTTACATACCCCAGCATTTTAGATGAATCTTATAAGTTAGATTACAAAAGATTTACATTGTCGTGCCATGTTTGATCCTTCTTCTCTTGTGTTTTAGGACATACTCACAGGCAGGTGATTGGATGTCGCCGTGAACAGAGAGGGTTGTACAGAGTGGTCCAACCTCTGTGTCTTGATGCTACTACTGTGGTATGTCCTTTTGCAGAGGAAGGTGTCCAAAGTGAAGATGCCACATGAAAGGAGAAACATATCCAGATGGAAAAAGGAGAAACATGTACAGAAAAAGGATATAGATGTTTTGATCTTGTTGGGAGAAAATATCATGTGAGTGTTCCTACCACGGTTTTACATTCATAGGTCCTCTACTCGCCCCTTTGCTCATGTGCCTTCTCCGTCATCCAGCATGCCTTAGGTATGCAATGAACACATTGTTTCAGCTGATAGCACTGGTTGTATGCTTGTTCCACATGATACTATACAAGAGGAGCTAATACCAGAGAACAGAGAGGCGGATGACCTCGATATACCTATTGTCTTGAGGAAGTCGCGTCGTAATTGTGCCACATATCCTCTAGCTGTGTGTGTTTCCTTGGACCATCTTTCATAGGAGTACATGAGGTTTGTTATGGGACTCTCAACTATTACTATCCCACGAACATATCAAGAGGCCATACATGATAGCAGTTGACGACTTGCTATGGAGGAGGAGATGGTCGCTTTGCAGTCTCGTGGTACCTGGAGTGTTTGTTTCTGCCCCTCTAGGTGCCTCTGTTGTGGGGTGCAAATGGATCTTTACGGTGAACCAACGTGCAGATGGCAGTGTGGATCGCTACAAGGCAAGGCTTGTAGCATGTGTGTTCACCCAGACTTATGGATGGACTATCAGGATATCTTCTCTCCAGTGGCCAGACACTCGACATTACACCTTCCTATCAGTTGTTGTTACACAAGACTGGCCTATATACCAACTTGATGTGAAGAATGTGTTTCTATATGGAGATCTAGAGGAGGAGGTTTATATGCAGCAACCTCTAGGGTTTGCTGCTGAGGGGGAGTCTCAGAATATGTGTAGGCTCCACAAAGCGAGTTATGGCCTGGAGCGGAGTCTGAGAGCTTGGTACCAGAAGCTTTCAAAGTTGATAGAGCACCAAGGGTTTGTTCGGTCCACTGTGAATCACTCGTTTTTTGTTCAGAGGACATATATAGGTATTGTTGCTATTTTTGTCTATGTTGACAATATTATTGTTACGGGTGATGATGAGCAGGGTATTCAGGTGGCCAATGAGTTCCTAAGTCAACAGTCTGTGACCAAGGACCTTGGTACTCTTTGATACTTCCTTGAATTAGAGTTCGTCAGGAACTATTGTGGTCTTGTGATGACCCAGAGGAAGTTTGTTAATGATCTTCTACTAGAGATAGGTCTGACAGGGTGCAAGCCTACTACTATTACTATGGATCCAAGCATGAGATTATATGATGATGACACTGAGGAGGTAGATAAGAGGAGATACAGGGAGCTTGTTGGGAAGCTCTTATATGCTACCATCACCAGACCAGACATATCCTTTGTTGTGATCAAGGTGAGCTAGTAAATGGATCACCCCAGGAAGGTTCATATGGATGTGGTCTTTATGATTTTGAGATATTTGAAGAATTCACCTGGTACTGGTCTTATATTCAGCAGAGGCAAATCTGTTGAGGTGACAACTTGTGCAAATGCAGATTACGCAGGATGCCTTAGAGATAGGAAGTCCACTTCCGGCTTTGCTATTTTGTTGGGAGCTCACTTGTGTCATGGAAAAGCAAGAAGCAAATAGTGGTTGCTAGATCAAGTGCAGAATCCGAGTACAGGGCCATGGTACAGGGGTACACAAAGATGATGTAGGTTAGATCGGTCTTGACTGATCTTGCTATTGAGGTTCCTCTTCCCATGCAGCTTTTATGTGACAATCAAGCAGCTCTTTTTATTGCCAATAATCCTACATTTTATGAACGAACCAAGCATATAGAGGTCGATTGTCACTATACTAGAGACATGATCCAGAAGGTCTAATATCCACTTCTCATATTTCTACTGGAGACCAGACAGCTGATATCTTCACCAAGGCCCTTGCTAGAGGCCATTTTCGGAGATGTTCCAAGCTGAGCTTGACAGCCATATATGCTTCAACTTCATGGGGGGTGTTGAAATATTTATAGCTCTTTATATTTATTTCTTATTTCTATTTATTTCATTTATCTTTCGTGTTATTTACCCATGACAGTTTTCATGTATAAGAGAGACCTAGGGTTTCAATAATGAAATGATTTCATTCTTTTCTCCAACAATATCATTACACTTTGATGCTCCATTCAACTAGGTTGACCAATCATATATGCCTTCGCTCAGTTTAATTTTTCTCCTTCACCCATCAGGTTGCATTTTGTAAGGTAGTCAACGTATTGACCCCAATTACATTAGTTACTCAATATTTACATTTTTGAGCTTGTAGAGTATTGAAACCTATACACTGACATTATGGGTGAGCTGAGTAGCGGGGAGCAGATATGGTGAGAGTTGGGCTGTGGTGAGGAATTGTACTTTGGAGCTCTCAAGGTAACAGCGGATAGAGTGGAGGAGCAACTTTCCTTGCAAAGTGACAACCTCTCCTACCAATGTCGAGGGGTGAGGCATCTATCACAGGTCTGACGAAACCCTACGAACTGCTTCAACAACTGGGGTTTTTTTTATATAAATAGGGGTGTGCAACTCAAATGGCGCGCACCGCTGAATTTAATTAGAAAATCCTAATTACACTAAGAGATTACGATAACCAAGATTCAAACAGCACCCTTGCGTGCTCGGTTACATTGCCCACACAAAATCTCTCTTGGTGGAAGGCAATCCCATAACTCTAACAGTAATATCAGATATTTGTTGGGGCGACTATGTAAAATCCAGTCATATTAATGGGTACCATTTTTTAGCAAAAGCTCGATAGAATGCCACCAAGATGAACACTAGTAGCTTTGTTTTTCAGATTTATGGGTTTCTTCAAAAGATCTTAAATCCTGTAATTGATTCCTTCAAGAACAACATGCAATGAAGATTTTGTTTTCTTGCATGTCGTTAATATGTAATTATATCCCTCTGTAATATAATCTTCAGTTAATACAGGCATCACCAATCACGCATAGCACTCGGGGGACCATGAATCGGGCAAATAATCTGATTCTAACATTATGACTAGAAAATAAATACACTTCAAATTCATTAAGCATGTCAACAGAGTTACTCTAATAAAAATCTGACAGTAAAGACATGTTACATAAAATCTAAAGTAGATGGGGCTAGTATCTGAACTGTATAACAGCAGATGGGGTTGCAAATGCTTAGTTGCAAAAATAATATTTTTTAAGGGAAAAGGGTTGAGCACTCTCTGTGGTGCACACCCACCCTATATATTAACAATTAAACAATCCAAATTACATAAGCCAGGACTCAGACACTCTTGCCATGGTCAACGCATTTTTCACATAGAATCTTTGTTTAGTGGTGTCCAAGGATTGTTATTTTTCAGTTTTGAGGCTTTGAGGGAACATACTTTGATTTTGGATCAGCAGTTTTCTTTGGATTTTCGACTGATTTGAAGAGCCAAGACACCTTCAAAGATCAAGCTACATGCCTAGCTGTTGAGGAGGTTGCCGTGGTGGAAAGAAATAGGTTGGGCATTGATTTGGACAAAATATGCGCAATTCGTGATGATGGAGAAGATATGGACCATATTTTCATGTGTTCACAGGCTATGAAGGATTGGAGGATGCTGGGGGGCATACGGTTTGATACAAGTTCTTTTGATGGTTTCGGGAAAAACTTCAGATCGGGAAGCTTAGTGGAGGGGAACAGGCACAGAAGACCTTAAAATATGAGTCGTGCACTGGCAGTTTTGTGGGCACTTTAGACTTAATGGAATACAGTGGTGTTTAAACAAGAGAGGTGTTATGTGGAAAACGCGGAAAACGCAATGTATAGTGCAACGACCTTGTATGCATCGTCATTGGAGACATTGTCCTTATAGAAGGCATCTTAAGTTGATGTTGCATGGAATGCCGATTAAATGAATGGATTATGGATGCTTCTCTTAGATAGTCATCATTGGCTTTTTAGAGCAAAGTAAATATAAAGCAAGTAACCAGATCAGAGTGCAAACGACATCTATAAATTTGGGTGAAAAAGAACTTACCAATATTTCTTCATCAAGATAAGATATCATAAAAAGCCTTTGAAAAGTCCCATCTGCAAAGGAAAATACTCCAGCCATTAGCATGGACATATCCAAGCAAATATGAAAAGCAATAATTGAAACAGTTAACATTGATTACAAATCTGGCTTAAAATTCTGACATGTAATTCAAACACCATTAAATGGCAGTGCGTTATAGAAAAGAGTTTGATAGTAATGACGAGTATATTTTAATGTCATAGAAAAGTTCAGTAGTGGCTGCAGTGCATGGACTGACGCATAATGCAGCAATGCGAGAGAATTTCTTGAAAAAATTTGCATAATTTGCACATGATAAATAAATGGCGAAGCCTTCTCCCATTATAAATAGGGTCGGCTAAATGGATTCTTGCTCAAATCCATGTTGAAAGATCCGAGTATTTTTTTATGTTAGTTGTCGTCTACTTAACGCAACCCACACAAGGAGGGATTTGAACCATGGTCTTTTGAGTGGTAGACATACTGCATTACCACCAGACCATTGAAGTGGGTACAACATAATCTGCACATGATACCACAGAAAAAATATAATCCGTCATTTTTTTACTATAGGTTTTTTTAATCAAAAAATGAGGAAACACCCGTTGTCGGTGCTTGCCCCAAGATATATTAAAGCGGCAAACCTAGAGGAGACATGTCTCGAGAAGAGATCTGGCCAAAAAGATTACATTATTCACATAGCACTGCTCATTTCGAAACAAGACACCCTTGCGTGAAAGCCAAATAGCCCAAAGCAAAGCAACCAGCCTCCAAGATTACATTATTCACATAGCACCGCTCATTTCGAAACACGACACCCTTGTGTCAAAGCCAAATAGCCCAAAGCAAACCAACCAGCCTCCAAAACCTTCACAGCAAGTCTAAACTGGTTTGCCACAAGACTGCTTCAAAAGGACAAATGAAAGGAAGAATCAAACAAAGCAATATATGCCGTGTTGCATACCTTCCTTACACTTGAGCAAGAAAAGAATAAATGATCAAGATCTTCATGACCTGAGTTACAGACAATGCAAGAGTCGTCCATGCCAAGGTGGAAAGAGGCTCAACGCCTCCTAGTTAGAGTACGTTCCCAATATTGAATCCAAAGGAAAACCTTGATTTTCAACGGGACTCACAGTGTCCGTATAAATTTGCAGTCACGCTCTCTATCTGACATAACGGAGCCACGGAAAGCAATTAGCACCACGTAAGCTTTCTTGATGGATAAGTAACCATCACATCAGATCCAATGATCTCTCTCAGTTGGGCCTGCAGATCCAGAGACAAGGCACAACAATTTTAAAAAATTTATCAATCCTTTGTCTTGAGAAAACTTGTAGAGAACTCTGCACCCACTAGCCATCCTCCCAAATGGTCCCTAAGACACGCATCATGGTAAGAGGCCAAAGCAAAAAATCATGGATAGCGGATATGTAATGGTCTCAACCTTGACTAGTCGCCAAACCTTAATCTAAAGGTAGAGCAAACACAACAATTGGTTTAACGTATCGTGTAACTCAGGGAGCACAATATAGGCTCCTCTCCATAACACCATAGGGAAGCGATGTACACGAGCAGGGGTGGAAGGGCTCGAGGGGAGAGCATTCACCTTCCTAGCCAATCTCCACACAAGATCTAAGCAGCTACCTCAGATTATGGTTGCCTTAAGGAGGAGTGCCTTATTTATATCATCTAACCTATGGACACCCACCCACTCCACCCCCACCCCCAACCACCACCAATCCACAGGAAGAGTAACAGTGTCCCGACTAATAAGGGGTACACCACTAGATCTGCCATCTCAGGAGTTCCAAAGAAATTTTCTCATACAAACCTTAAGTCACTATTTTACACCCACGGGTAATACATGGATGGACATGAAGAAAATCAGAATAGATTCCATGACTGCTTTCAATAAGATCTACCCCTACCCCCCTAAAGAGGCACTTCGCCTTCCATCCTGCCAACTTACGTTCAAGTCGTTCAACCACATGAAGCTAGTCTGAGTATCTTAATCTTCCGTTGGTGAGAGGTAAGCCCAAATAACTGAGCAGGAAGCATCCTTGCAAGGTCGAAATGATTGCCACACATTCAGAGACCTCCGCAATAGTCAGATAAAAGGAATAAAAGTGGATTTAGTGCAACTAATTCTAAGGCCTGAAAGTTCTCCAAAGATGTCAACCACTGCATTCATGCCTCCAACCTCCTCAACCCTCCCTTCAATAAACAAAATGGTATAATCTGTGCATCGTAGAAGCGGGATAGAAATCTCCTCATTATGATAGCTCGAGGTAATGTCACTCTGAATGACCCTTTGAACCATGAGTGCAAGAACATCCGCTGCCAGAACAAAAAGGAGGGGAGCGAGTGGACACCTCTGCTTGACCCCAATCTCCCCTCATGTTAGCCATAATCAGAACCAGCATAGAAGTCGTGGTGACACATTTCCTCATCCATGAAATCCAAGCATCAGGAAAGACACTTTCCTTAAAGTTTTCCGGAGAAAGCACAAGTCTACACAGTTATATGCCTTCAAGAAATCAATAATCCACAGTACGTTCTATCTCCTCTAGTCACCAATAATCTCTGCCATTGTGACAACACTATCCATCATCAGTCAATCAGGGATAAATGCAGTTTGTACCTTGTCCACTGGCCCACCCACAACTTCAAACAATCGATTTGCCAAAACTTTTGCAACAATACGGTAAACCGCATTGGAAAGTGCGATAGGTCTATAGTCTTCAATCCGTAAAGCGATGTCTTTCTTTGGAAGTAGAAATAGCATAGCATAATTCAACCTATCCAAGCCACCCTTGCCTATGGAAAACTCCTTCAACATGCCCATAATGTCACTACTCACCAAAGACCAAAATTCATTAAAGAACACCGGGAAGCCATCAGGCTCAAGAAAGCTATCCACATTGAGGATCCAAACCTCATATCTAGCCTCGTCAACCGAGAACTTTCTAATAAGCGAACTTCTCAGTTCTTCATACAATTGAGATGCACCTACACCTCTTCAGCGCCAACCGTTATTGGAACCCCACTGGCTCAGTGCACGAAATAAATCCACCAATAGCTCTACCAACTTCTCTGTCTCCCTCAAAGTGCTCATCACCCACCTTCAGTGAGTCGATGTAGCTGCAACATCTCCTTCTATTGGCAACGACATGGAAGAATTTCATGTTAGCATCCCCCTCTCTAATCCAATGCTATCTAAACCTCTATCGCCGCTCAGCTTCGACCTTCTTGTCCTCCTGGATGAACCTCCGGCGGTTATTCCTCTCTGTCAACTCAAAAGGGGAAAGATCCCATGTATCTTCTGCCCGGTCCAAAAGAGTAATTGCAAACTACGTTGCTTCCTGACGAACCCCTAATTCGTACAGATCTCCTTAAATTCACAAAGCCTCGACTTCAAAGCCTCGATCTCGTAGAAAAGCCTTGTGGCTGCAAATCCTTCAAATTGGGTTGATGACAAAAAATCCCTAATCATCTTCATGAAATCCTACTCCAGAAGTTAGGCCTTCTCAATTAGAAAGAATGAATGTGGAGTTACCCCTTCGGCTGAATTCCACACTAATGGGGTCTGGTCCAACCGTGAGTGAGAACGAGTGTTAACCCCAGAGAAAGGAAGAGATGTTGACAACTTGGTGGAGCAAACGAAACGATCAATACGCGACCTCATGCCTGATTTTCGCCATGTATAGCGACAATCCCTTGCATCTTGCACCTTTAACTGGAACTCTTACATCACATCAAGGAAGGCTGTGGAACCCTGATACCGTCCACCACACAATCGGGGCGATCCATCGCAAATAAGGTAACATTAAAATCCCCTCCAAGTAACCAAGGCATTGAACCAATCTGCAGACTAGCATTTCGCATGTCCTCCCATAATTCATGTCCGAGGCTAGGATCTTTGGGACCATAGATACTCAGGAAAACTCTATACTCCCCACTACTTCTCTTTAAGTAACAACGAGACCCAGTGTTCATGAAATCGACCGCACGGGGCACATATGCCCATGCGGCATGCAGACCGAACCGATTTCATGAATCGGTGCATTATGCACCCTCCCCGCATATGTGGTCCATATATGCCCTGCATATGCCCCACATACTACTCCAGCATCTTCAACTTTCCAATCCTATCATTCAGGTGCTTAATTCTGTAGATCTGCCTCTTCCTCCATTCAATTGTAAGAATATGGCATGCATTTGTATACAATTGCAATGCATTATACCATTATATATATGTAATGTTTTATGTTTATCTCGTGTATTGTTTTTATGAGTATATGCAATGTATCGTCAAATATTTTAATATATGTTGGTTGAGGTTTTGCTCATGAAAATGTGTGTGTGTAATGAAGTTTTGTTATTATGAATCATCTAATATGTGAAGATTTGTGGCTAATTTTTTTTTGATTAAATGTTAGGCAATTACAAGCATATATTCAGCCATCTAACATGAACTATTTTTCTTAGATCTTCTTTAACTCCATTTAGATACATAAATTCAATAGTAATGTTATTCACAGATATTTATTTATTTTTAAATTAAAAATTAGAGAACCGCATAGAACCGCATAAACCCTGCATATGCCCCCATACCGCTTATTCAATATTCGATGGCATGTCCGAACGCGTATGCATACTGCTTTCCTGAACCTTGTTGATGCCATGTGTGTCCTAATCAGCTCCGAGCAAAAGTGAAAACAAACAGAATTCCCTACAACAAGGATCCCTCCAGCATTGCCAAATTTATAGCTTGGACTTCCCTTATGTTGATTATCATTTCAACGATCAACCTCCCCCATAATGATATCTATATTATCTAGTATTGTCATGATATCGGTTAATTTTATTCTTTTAAACTAGCTGAGGAAGAAATTGCAAATTGATGAAACTAGGCGGACGAATTTTCCATCTCTAAGGAAAAACACCCTGATCTACCATTAGAAAAATTCCTAATTCTCCCTTTGGGGCTTCTATTCTAACATAAAGTTCTTATTTCGATAATTCAAAATTAGGTGAAGGTTTTTTTACTAAGGAATCTGTATTCAAAATCATTCCAATCAGAATTCTTTGTTTTATCAAAGTGTTGTACTTCTAAAATCGGTCAATCTAGACCCTCCAACTGAGGCCCACAGTGCACTGGTCCACGAATGGATCTTAGTCTCTTGCAAAAGTTCCACATCTCCAAACAACCCTGCAAACAATCTCTTCAATGCTCCCCTCTTCTATGGGCTCTCAAAACCACGACGTTCCAAGAGATAACCTTCATTGAGGAATTGTTGGAATCCTTGTGGTGATGTGCACCACCCTCGTTTCCTTGCTATCTCAAGTTTGAAGTAGCCTTCGCCATCACAGTTTGCATCTTCCTGACATGAGGTTGTTCTAGTCAATGCAGCCGCCCCCGAGAGATCCATCTTTTGACCAAAAATTTTCCTACATCAAGACAAGACCTCATCTGAGATCGGTACCTTTAAGACTTCTCGTGAGTGTCGCCTTCAACATCCAAGCTCCCAGTCGAATCATCGCACTCCAAACCCAATTTCCCATACTTTGAATCAAGGATTTGTGGTGCAAATATGATTGAAGAGAGTCCCTCATTGGAGGAGGTGGTTGATGCACTACCCTTTATTGAATCCCACATGGTCGTCGTAGCTTCCACTTCAGCAGAGCTCCCATATGGCTGTGATGTTGCTCCTGTGATGGGAGGTGGAGACTTCTTGAGATCAGTCTCAGGAGGTAGAGGCTCCACATCACGAGCATAACCCTCAGGATCAAAGGCAAACTTGAATCTCTCTCCCATTCGGGAGGGCTACTGCCATAAAGTCCACAACCGAGCCAACAATGTCCTGGAGCAAAATAACCCCACTCGGATCCAATTTCACAACCTCCATGGGATCAAGCACAAGTCCATAAATGGGATTCAGAACTAAATTGAATCGGGTCGGACCCAACAACAAGCCCTTCAGAAGAATACAAGTAACAATTGTCCCTTCACTTCCAGATCCACAAAAGACAGGATTCGAAAATCTCGACAATCTCACCTCCATCTTCGCAAGACTCATCGCCTTTAGGATTGCCTCCAATTAACCAGCCACCGCCGGCCACTGAGAAGCGGATTTCGACAGTGCCGGCAGAAGCACTTCATCCACCCGAAGATTGAATATTGCATACCCCATCCTCAGAGCAATCGCGCTTCCCAGGGGAAGCTCCCTCTCCCCTTGGTGAGAAGAACCACCTTCTTTACGTTAGTCCCCGAGGACAACCCATCTGAGAGGATATCTTGCACCAACCCCAAATCACAGAACGTCGGTCGTAACACCTCCAGCGAACTATTGAGTAATGGAACACCTTCCACATGCATCACTCGATTCTCCTCCCCCAACTCCCCGTCTACAAATAGGGGGACTCCAATGCAATCCATTGCTCTATGAAGGTTTGGACATCAACATCTGGGCCTCCTCGCTCGAAAGACCGTGAGCACAACACTAGTCCCTCAGAGCCACCATGTCCCCAGTGAATGCACAACCAAGAGCATCTTGCAACTCTGCTACGGCCGCCTCCAAATCAATCATGCATTATGGACTCACAACAATGAGACACCTCTTGGTCGTAACCGGTTGTTTTGGATCAAAGGGGGCTCCCCAACCACATCAGAAAATGATCTTCCGTTAATCACACATTTCACCATAGCTGGTGTTACGCCGAGACTGTTAATTTTTATCTTCCATTTTTTTGGAACTTTACTGAATTACTTCCACACATCTTTCTATAAGGATGATTAGACTTTGCTTAATTAGGAAAAAGACATTTCATTATTCTAGATGAATCTAGAGCATTCGATATCAATAAGTTGTGCCCTCAAGATTTCTCTTCCTTAATAGATTATATTGTCGCAATATAATACCGATCTATCATCCACCATTATATCGGTCTATATATTTCTTCAAGACATTGATCGATACAATGCAATATATCGATTTTGTCCGTGATATTGCCCAAATGTGAAGTGTAAAGCACATTTTTTCTCATTTTTGATTGATAGTTAATATGAGGCCATTTATCTTCCATTCCCATGAGGAAGTCGCTACTTTGTAGTGGACGAGGCCTTTGAAGACCTTTGAAAGTTACTTTTTAGGAATTATTGCATTTGTTCTCTTACAAATTGTTAGTGGTTGAGTGTCATCATTTCTTTTATTTGTTTTAACCCCAACCCTAGCCTCTATATACGAGGCCTAGGGCTTGGTATTCAATATACAAAATATGATATTCTACATGGTATCATAGTAATGCACTAAACTGATGTTCCATACCTCCACGTCCCTACCAACCACAATACCCCCCCCTCCTCTTTGTCATCATCATTACAAGGTTAGTCATCGCCCTTCTTCATCGTTGTCATCGTGGAGGAAATATCATTGCCCTGAAGTGGCCCTTCCTGCAAGTGGTTGTTTCCAGCTACATGGCTTGTCGCCACCATAGGTGGTTCCCATCGTCAAGCCGCATGGCTCGTTATCGTACTCGAGCAACAGAGTTAGATGAGGGTTTAAATTACTTTTAAGTAATAGTTGTAAGTCGTAGTGCTCGACATTGTAGATGCCGTAATAAAATGTTACCGTCTTCATCATCTAGGCGGTGAAATGGTTCAAGCAGCTTTCTTGTATGATTTTGTTATAGAAGATGTCCTCAAGTCAGCAATCTGAATTGAAATCACTAGTGATAGAAATGGGTAGCATGAGGAACTTGTTCTATGGTTAGATCATCAAGGTGGAGGAGATCAATTACACCATACGATCACAAATCTTGATAACAGTCTTGGGAAGGAGGAAGTTTCATACCAAACGCAAAAGGAATGGTAGAGATGTTGCATTGCATGAGATAAAGACACCATGGTGTTTGACTAGTTTCTACTAAGTTTCATTCCTCGAATTGCATAAAATGGAATCCACTATGACAAAGCATACAAGATCTGGAATAAGCTAGAAGTCAAATTCTCAGGAGAAGAATGCGAGCTATGTTTTCCATACCTATTGTGAGTTGATGAATTTGAGATAGGAGGGAAAGCCTACTGCTCAATACTACTTACAGCTAAAGATGTTAAGAGAGAAGTAAACCTCATCAAGGTATATCTACACATATAAGCCGCAAAAGGCGGCACATACGGAGCTTGTGGTAATGAAGTTTTACATGGACTGAGTCCAACTAACCAGTCAGCATGCTGTCAGCTGATAATGAGCTATATGCTACCATCTCTCATAGAGGTGTCTAAGTAATGGCATTCTCTTTACAACTCTTTGTTCCTAGCTAGAAAAATCTTTGGCACGAACTATCCATTCTCTTTGTGATTATTGCACACAATGAAAATATGGTATCGAATTCAAAACTATTCTTGAAAGTCAATAGATTTGACCTGACGAAAGGAATCCAACGGAGCTGTTATCATATTAATCAAAGTTCATATAAAATTCATAAGAAATTTAAAAATTAAAATAACATTGATCGAATTTCAACCAAAGCAACTCAATTGATAGGCACCAAATTCAACAATTTGCCATAGACCCAACTACAACAACAACAACAACAACAAAGCCTTCTCCCACAATTAAGTAGGGTCGGCTACATGGATTCTTCGCCTCCATTCAGATCTATCTTGGGTCAATCCCGGACTTATATCCAAAAAGCTAAGATCCCTTCGTATAGTCTCTTTCCAACACTTCTTGGGCCGTCCTCGCCCTCTCTTAGCCGGCTCAACATCCCAACACTCGCATCTCCTAACCGGTGCATCAGTTGACCTTCTTTGCAAATGACCAAACCATCTTAAGCGGTTTTCTCGCATCTTATCCTCGATCGGAGCTACACCAACTTTCTTTCTAATTGCATCATTCTGAATCCGATCTTTACGTGTATGTCCACACATCCATCTTAGCATTTTCATTTCTGCTACAGCCATTCTCTGCACATGTCTATGGTTCACAGGCCAACATTCAGAACCATAAAGCATAGCAGGTCTCACGGCTGCTTTGTAAAACTTTCCTTTAATTTTTAAAGGAATTTTCTTATCACAAAGAACAGCGGAGGCTCCTCTCCACTTTAGCCAGCCTGCATTTATTCTATTAGTAACATCTCCATCAATTTCACCATCATGTTGCAAAATAGATCCCAGATATCTAAAAGAATCTCTCTTCTGAATGTTATCGTCACCAATCTTCACCTCGATTTCTTCACCATTGCTTCCATCAAAGGTGCATTCCATATATTCCGTCTTAGCCCTACTTATACGAAAGCCTTTAGTCTCCAATGCATGTCTCCAAACCTCAAGCTTCTCATTTACTCCATCTCTAGTCTCGTCAATCAACACAATATCATCAGCAAATAACATACACCAAGGTAACTCATCCTGAATGTGACTTGTCAACTCGTCCATAATCAAAGTAAAAAGAAATGGACTCAAAGCTGAACCTTGATGTAAACCAATGTTGATATAAAAATAGTCAGTCTTCCCCGTCGGGGTCCTTACACAAGATAAAGCCCTATCATACATATCCTTTATGAGATTAATGTATAGGACAGGTATTTGTCTCTTCTCCAAAACTCTCCATAGTACCTCTCGTGGGACGGAATCATAAGCCTTCTCCAAATCAATAAAGATCATATGGATATTCTTCCTTTTAGCTCTATAAATCTCCATTGTTCTCCTCAGCAAATGGATGGCTTCAATAGTTGAGCGACCTGGCATGAATCCGAATTGGTTTTCTTTTACTTGGGAAACTTGCCTCAACCTTCTTTCGATCACACGTTCCCAAATTTTCATAGTGTGACTCATCAGCTTGATACCTCTGTAATTTGAACAATTTTGAATGTCTCCTTTGTTCTTATAAAGAGACACCACGATACTCCTCCTCCAATCTTCAGGCATTTTCTTGCTTCGCCAAATAACATTGAATAGATTCGTAAGCCAAGTCAAACCACGCTCACCTAAAACTTTCCATACTTCTACAGGGATGTCATCCGGTCCAACACCTTTCCCAGGTCTCATAGACTTCAAAGCCTCCTCTACTTCTTTTCTTTGTATTCGTCTATAGCATGCACGATTCAAGTAACTTTCACTACTAGCTAGATCACCCAAAGTGATCTCTCTACTTCCTTCTCCAATGAAAAGTTTATGGAAGTACTGCTCCCATCTAGTCTCTATATCCTTCTGAGTAACAAGCACGTGACCTTCCTCGTCCTTAATGCATCTCACTTGAGAAAGGTCTTTGGTCTTTCTTTCTCTTGCTTTGGCCAACCTGAATATATCCTTCTGGCCCTCCTTAGAGTTGAGATTTTTATACAAAACCTCATAAGCTTTTGACTTAGCTTCGCTTACAGCCTTCTTTGCTTCCTTCTTCGCTATTTTATAGTTTGTGACAGTTTCCTCTGTTCTATCCTTAGACATAGCTTTAAAGCAAGCTCTTTTAATTTTTAGCTTCTCTTGCACCCCTTCACTCCACCACCAAGCCTCCTTTTGACCCGGAGCTCCTCCTTTTGACTCGCCTAGCATCTCTTTGGCTACCTTTCGAATACAAGATGCTACCGCCTCCCACATCTCGTTTGCACTACCGCTACAATCCCAAGATAAGTCTTCTAAAACCTTCTCCCTGAAGCTTGATTGCTTCAGCGGAAGATTCCACCACCTAGTTCTAGTGATCTTAGGAACCTTCCTTTTCTTTACCAGCCCTTTTATTTGTAAATCCAAGACTAACAAGCGATGTTGGGTTGTCAAACTCTCTCCAGGGATTACTTTGCAATCTTTGCAACACAACCGATCTCTTCTCCTCAACGCAAAGTAATCTATCTGTGTTCTAGTTGAGCCGCTCTTATAAGTAATTAAATGCTCCTCCCTCTTCTTAAAAAGAGTGTTTGCTATGAAAAGATCATATGCAGTTACAAAATCCAGAATGACTTTTCCCTCTTCGTTTCTATCCCCAAAACCATGTCCTCCATGCACACTTGCATACCCTGAAACATCTTTTCCCACATGTCCATTAAGATCTCCACCTATGCAAACCATCTCTCTTTGTGGGATTCCTTGTAAAATCTTATCCAGATCCTCCCAAAAAGCTTGTTTAGTCCTTTCATCTAAACCAATTTGCGGTGCATAAACTGAGATGATATTCAGAATTTCTTCTTCGAGCACCAACTTTAGCAAAATAATCCGATCCCCAAATCTTTGCACCTCAACCACACAATCCTTCAAATCTTTATGAACAACCACTCCAACACCGTTTCTGCCCTTATCTTTACCTGAATACCAAAGTTTAAAGCATGTCTTCTCGATCTCCCTTGCTTTCTCTCCAACCCATTTAGTCTCTTGAAGACAAAATATATGAATTTTCCTTCTTTCCATTGTATCCATTATCTCCATCAATTTTCCAGTTAAAGTACCGATATTCCAACTACCAATCCGTAACTTCCTTTGCAATCTCTTTTGGACTAACTTCTTTACTCGCATGCGTCCATTATGCGAGAACTCTTGTAAATTTTGGACTGCATCCGGGCGGTGATGCAGCGGAACTAGCTTATTTACCCGCATGCATTCCTCATGCGAGAACCCTTGTAAATTTTGAACTACATCCAGGCTGCGATGTAGCGGCCCTTGCCAATTTTTCATTGCATTCGGGCGATGCAACGCGTCGCAAGTAGGGAACGCCCCAACAAAATCTGTATGTTTGCTTAAAACCATGTTTAAAAGATCCGAACGGTTTCGAGATAAATTCATAAATAGTGTTCTTAGAAGAACTTTAAGAACACTATTTACGAATTTATCTCTCCTGCGCTGGCTGTCGGCTACCTAACGCGCAACCCTCCTCATTTACCCGGGCTTGGGACCGGCTATGGCTGAGTTAAGCCATAGACCCAACTAATCTCATTAAAATCATCAAGCTTAACGAATTAAAAATAACACTAGATTCGACTAATAGGACGGTTGGACCTCATAGGAAAACATTATAATGTTAAAAAATGTTCAACTTTTGTAAGTTTAAAGCCAGCCGTGTTGGAAAATGAAGTCCTTGTTGCATTTTCGATCAATCAAAGTGATTTTTAGTTGTTTATGTTCTTCGTTACGAAGAATATTCAAGTACTTATTTGTGGGAACTCAGTCAATAAATATATTCCAAGTTTGAAGTTCTATTCTAGGACTGAATCGTGGCTATATAAATATGAGAATGATATGATCAATGAAAGTTTCACGACAAGCGGATCTGATTGCAAAATGAATTTATATTTATAAAATTTAGCGTTAAGAGTTTTATAGTTTGTTAATAAAAAAGTTTTGGATTTTGATTTCAGAAATGACTACATGACTGCGTACATGAACACCTAAATTATAATTTATAAAAGAATTGTAATAATCAATTATCGAAATAGTAGTGTTTTGAATTAACATATGATTTGCAATAAGAGTAGGATTTCAGCCACTTCCAGTTATTATTCATACACGAATTGAACCACATAGATTCTTGGAATTCAATTTCTGGGTTTGAATAAATGGTTTTCAATATATTAAATAATGCAAAAATCTATGCAAACTGCATTGAAAACATACTCGACTTAGATGTGTTTTGAATGATGAGCACAACATATAAGCAAATCCACTATTTTTAGTATAAGTATTATGATAATATGGCCATTAAGATATCGGTTCGAGTCTTGTGTAATAAGAATGTCTAAGAGTAAAACCTACCGGTCAGTTACGCAACATGGATGATTATCATGAAGATCCATGGTAAGTCAATGACGTGGTATATGATTGTCCTGGAATAAATAGCATGTAAACTAAAATACTTGTAATGAGTGATACTCGGTCATAAACGGATTGACTATCTTCAAGATGTGGTCATGTGACTCGTGTCATGTGGTGGCATGAATGGGGAAAATGACAGCTATGTCACAATATTATAAACATCAAACCGATAGAAAAATAAATTGCTTATAAGCACGAAGATTTAAGCAATATCATCCTAGAAGGCGGTGTACATCCTTTATATACATGCTAAAGATTAAGGGATTTTTACACACATAACCCTAAATAGTTTCATATTTGCATCCATAACCCTCGATAATCGCGATTACACCCAAAACCCTGAATTTCTACTCCGTATTATACTCAGAACCTACCGTTATTTTGATCCATTTAACTCAACCAAATCACTGAGCTAATCTAACCTAGAGTGAATCCTATTGTTAAACTTTTTTTACTTTTTTATTTACCCAAAACCCTCTTGATTACTCCTCCCCTAATCCCCAACCTCCTCTGTTCCTCACGCACACCGACATCCATATCTCCATCAGCTTGGATCACGTCAAATGGAAATGGAGCACCTCATCGATGTCACCGACGAAGGCGAAGGATGGTGTCTCTCCCTCTCATTGCAAAACGACGGATAATGATTCATGGCGGTGGTGTTGGGTTTATATAGCACAGTGGGTAGAACTCGTAGGGATTTATTGCCATAGGGGTTTGGGCTTTGATTGGATTCAAAGAGGATTAGGAAAAGGGCATTAGGGCTCGATAAGGGATGTTGGCAATGGAAGTTGTCGACTACTGGGATGGGGATTCGAGCGAGGTATGTGAACATTCGCCAAGGATCGATTAAAAAGGAAGCAGAGGATCTGCTCCTTCCTTCTCTGAAGAAGGAAAAGGGGAAGTGTTGCTCTACGCTATGATTGGATTGGACCTGTTGGGCATGGACTTGCTTCGCTGGTGGAAGAGCATTGTTGTACCTCGAGGAAGTGGGGTTGGACACGATCAACTCTTTTGAGACCGTTCGAGGGGGAAGTAGTTGATCGAGAGGTCTTCTCTGTTGACGGGGGAGGTGCTCCAAGTGATAATGCCTCACATGTTCAAGATAATGGGAGCAAGAACTACAAGATTGACCGCATTCCATTGATGTTGGGAAGAACATGGCTTGTGGTGGTGATGATGTGTCCAGTTCCAAGAATAGGGCTCCATCTAGTTGTTGTTTGACCTAAACACGAGAGGGAAGTGCTAGAACGATAGCTTAGTGTAGGGGTTATACAAGGAAGAAGATGTATGGCGAACTCCTTAGCAACAGCATAGGGTCTTGGGTCGCGAGATAATCGAGGATCGATTGGTGGTCAGGCGTTAGCTAACAATGGGATCTTTGCTGGAGAAGATAATAGAAGGGGTAAGGAAGTGTGGGTTGGTTCAAATAGGTTGCAGGTGATTGGAAATCAGTTGGATCTGATGGTTCGATGTCGGGAAAAGGAAATGGCAGTCATTCCTAAATATTGGGAACCCAAAGTGCTAAAACTGTAAAAATTCAACTTTTTGGTCAACAATAACAGGAAAATGGATGGAATTTAACACAGGGTCAAGTCATAAATAGTTAGGCATTACTCAGGGTTCTCCATGTAATTCATGATTATAGAGGGTTATGGATGTAAATATGAAACTATTTACGATTATGGGTGTAAAATCCCAAGATTTAAATAACTATAACAAAGCCTTTTCCCACTTTAAATAGGGTCGGCTACATGGATTTTTTGCCTCAATTCAGATCTATCTTGGGTCATTCTTGGGCTTAGATCTAAAAAACTAAGATCCCTTCATATAGTCTCATTCCAACACTTCTTAGCCCTTCCACGCCCTCTTTTAGCCGGCTCAATATTCTAAAACTCACATCTCCTCACCGATGCATCAGCAGACCTCCTTTGCACATTGCCAAACCATCTTAAGCGATTTTCTCGCATCTTATCTTCGATCGGAGCTACACCCACTTTCATTCTGATGGCATCATTCCGAATCCGATCTCTACATGTGTGTCCACACATCCACCTTAGCATTTTCATTTCTGCTACTCCCATTCTCTGCACATGTCTATGGTTCACAGGCCAACAATCAGATGCATAGAGCATAACAGGTGTCACAGCTGCTTTGTAAAAGTTTCCTTTGATTTTCAAAGGAATTTTCTTATCACAGAGAACAATAGAGGATCCTCTCCACTTTAGCCAACCTGCGTTTATTCTATTTGTAAAATCTTCATCAATTTCTCCATCATATTGCAGAATAGATCCCAAGTATCTAAACGAATCTCTCTTCTGAATGTTATCATCACCAATCTTAACATTGATTCCTTCATCATTGCTTCCATCAAAAGAACACTCCATATATTCAGTTTTAGCCCTGCTTATACGAATTCCTTTAGTCTCCAAAGCATGTCTCCATGCCTCAAGCTTCTCATTTACTCCATCGCTAGTCTCATCAATCAACACAATATCATTAGCGAATAACATAAACCACGGTATCTCATCCTGAATGTGACTTGTCAACTCGTCCATAATCAAAGTAAAAAGGAATGGACTCAAAGTTGAACATTGATGCAGACCAGTGTTGATGTCAAAATAGTCATTATTTCCAGATTGTATCCTTACATAAGATGAAGCCCTATCATACATATCTTTTATGAGGTTAATGGATAGGATAGGTACTTGTCTCTTCTCAAAAACTCTCCACAATATCTCCCGTGGGACAGAACCATAAGCCTTGTCTAAATCAATAAAAATCATATGGAGGTTCTTCCTTTTAGCTCTGTAAATCTCCATTGTTCTCCTCAGCAAGTGGATGGCTTCAATAGTTGAGCGACCTGGCATGAATCTGAATTGATTTTCTTTTACTTTGGAAACTTGCCTCAACCTTTTTTCGATCACATGTTCCCAAATTTTCATAGTGTGACCCATCAGCTTGATACCTCTTATAAAGAGGCACCACGATGCTTCTCCTCCATTCTTTAGGTATTTTCTTGCTTCGTCAAATAACATTGAATAAATTTGTAAGCCAAGTCAAACCATGCTCACCTAAAACTCTCCAAACTTCTACAGGAATGTCATCAGGTCATACAATTTCCCATGTCTCATAACCTTCAAAGCCTCCTCTATTTCCTTTGTATACGTATGTAGCTTACACGATTCAAGTAACTTTCACTACTAGCTAGATTTCCCAAAGTGATCTCTCTATTTCCTTCCCCAATGAAAAGCTTATGGAAGTATTGCTTCCATCTAGTCTCTATATCCTTCTGAGTAACAAGCACATGACCTTCCTCATCCTTAATGCTTCTCACTTGAGAAAGATCTTTGGTCTTTCTTTCTCTTGCTTTAGCCATCCTAAATATATCCTTCTAACCCTCCTTAGAATCGAGATTTTTGTACAAAACTTCATAAGCTTTTTACTCAGCTTCGCTTACTTACTACCTTCTTTGCTTCCTTCTAAGCTATTCTGTAGTTTGTGACAGTTTCATCTGTTATATCCTTAGACACAGATTTAAAGCAAGTTGTTTTAATTTTGAGCTTCTCTTGCACCATAAGATTTAAATATCAAATAAAATCAAATTGTCAAGGTAACAGTGGAGGGTTGATTGAGGCAATGCACAATAACACATGCAATGAGCAATATGATCTCCAATACCGTAGTGTCTACAACTCCGGAAATCGTTATAGGTGAAATGATATTCAGGCTTTGAATAATCACTTACGTGGATTAGAATATGCATGAGTAAATGGGAATAAAGCAAAGTGGGCAAAATAAACAAAAGATTTTCACAAAAAATGAAAAGTGTATTTTTCAATTATATTATAGGAAATATATATTATGTATTTCTTTCTATATATTATTTCATTTTCAATGTATTTCGTTGCACGTGCTCTGGTTCCTTATTTTTTGGGATTTCTCCTTTATTTAAAGGAACCCTAGAGATTTATGATAAACAATTCACACATTTTCTTTTTGCATGGAACCAGAATAATGGTCTTGGACCAAAATTTCGATATCCTCTTGGCATCATAACCCTACCAACGACCCCCATTTCCTCTCTCTCTCTCTCTCACTACACAACTGCAGCCCAACCGATGTCGCCCAGCGACCCTGCACCTAGTGCCACCACGCATCAACACAAATCATGAGCAACGTGTTCATGCGCCCAAAGTGCCCCTCCGCGCATACACCCTATGTGCTCCATTCTCATCTTTCGCGCTCCTATCTTGGGGCAGTCCAGGTCAGAGACCATCATCTAAATCTGACTGATCAACCCTAGAGTGCTAACAGTGGTCATTGAAAAGGTGATGTTTAGGCATGCACACACAACATGTTCCCTATACGATCGTGTAGACAAAGAAAGATTTGTTCGCCCAGTCTTGCCCTTCCCATGTCTCCCTCTGTCAAGAAAGAAAACAAGGTTGATATTACTCCATCCTCTGGAGCATTCAAAGGCCCATATCCATTTGTAAAGATGGATGGGACAAACTATGAGTTGTGGGTGATGCGGTTCACGAGCATCATGATAATAAAGGGTGAGTACTGGCGAAACACGAGTCGGACGACAAGACTGGTGCCAACGCTTCTTGGAAACATGACAATACGAAGGTCTCATCGCACCAGGTTTTAGTGTGAGGCGTGCCAACTTAGGAAGCATCATTACACTAGTTTCCCAGTCATCAATGTCTTAATAATACTTTATTTGAGTTGTTTTCTATATATGTGATCACAGTCATATCCTTGATCACCAAGGGCATCGTTTTTATTTAGTTGTTGATGACTTACCAAGACTATCTTGGGTCTTACTTGATGAAAAATAAGTTTGACTCCAAGATTGGTTGTATGCCTTTTGTTCATCACTTGACTCTTGACCACAACAAGATATCTCCAAGATTAGTCAAATGCATCTCCGTTGGCTACTTTAGGACCTCAAAAAGGGTAACAAACAAAAGTATTATGTTAGTGCTAATGACACCACCTTCTTTGAATCTATCACGTATTTTCTCTCATAGGTGACATGATGACTTCTTCTCAGTCTAAAACGAAGGTATACTTACCACATCCACCTATTCCGGCCACTTTCATTGAGACATTGCCATGTGTGTACATTCGCAGACCTATAACTACTTGACCCCTTGCTCTTGTGTATTTCCCATCATCCAACATGTTGCACGTAAATCCTAAACACTTGGTTTCCAATGGTGGCCCTATTGATGTTTTTGTACAGCATGAGAATATGCAGGAGGACAATGCATCTAATCATGAGGTTTTTTGTTTAGCGGAATGAGTCAGTGAATCCATCAAAGAATTTGAACCAGCCCATCACTTTTCAGAAGAGGAGGAATACATGTGGCACATACTCACTTCCAAGACATATTTCTTTGAAAAGTCTCCCAAAGGGCTACAGAAAGTTTGTGGTGGAGTTGTGAATTATTGGTGTTACAATCCCATGCACATACCAAGAGGCATTGCAGGACAGTTAATGACGTCTGGCTATGGGAGTACAAATGGTTGCACTACAATCCAGAGGATTTAAGGTGCACCACAGGTTACGAGGAATATTGAAATAAATGTTGAAAAAATACTACGCACCATCTTTTCTATGCTATGGATTGCAAAAATTATTTTCGAAGCACTTGCAAGGGAACAAAACTTTCTTTAACAAGCAAAGCATGATAACATATATGCCCTAATTTTATTTTATTTTTTGTACATTTTTTAATTTATCTTATACGTGTTTGGATCTTTAATTGTCTAGTGGTAGTGCAGTATACCTACCACCCAAAAGACCCAGGTTCAAATCCCTCTTTGTGGGATTTGAGTTAGGTAGCCGACAACCAGCATAAAAATAGTCGGATTGTTCAACATGGATTTGAGCAAGAATCTGTGTAGCTGACACTACTCAAAGTGGTAGAAGGCTTCACCATTTTTTGTTTGGACCTTAAAGTAATTTGCCGCGTGCTCTCCACGGTTAGCCTTATCAAAAATTAGTCATTCCATTCTCCACTAATTTGTTTGTACTTAGTCACTAAAAAAATCGGTAAAGTCACAACCAAGAGATGAAAAAGATATGTTAAATGTATTTCTTGCATTAAGTGAAAATTTGAATTGGCTTCTATATATATATATATATATATAACCAACTAAGAGCAATGAGTCAATATCTGGTGAATAGAAAAACATACATATCTAAAATTATTAGGCAAGATTATATTCAGACTAAATATATCCATTATAAATACGAGAGGCAACACCCTAACAGACTACGGAAAATGTATGCCTTTTCAATAGTACTGCCACTAGCTTCAGACTAGGATGCCTTAGTTTGAAAAAGGCTGTATATATTCGGTCCATGTTGTTCCCTTGTTTATCTCGATCAAAACCAGCTCAGCACATCCAGTTGTTCTGCCAACTTTTGATAAAAATACATTTCCCTTCCATTCGTTGTAGTGTTTTATAGAATCACTGATACCTTATTGCAGGTTCCCAAAATGCTGATTCTAATGCTATAAGATTCAACAGATCAACAAAACAAAACAAGCCAGGTACAAGCATTAGCCCTCAGACAAAAAACAGGTGTGCTGAAAAGCTTACTTAAAGGAATTTTCAGCCCATTAGACATTGTGCTTTGTATAGTATCTGAAAGTTGTTGGAATGCACCAGCTGCTTGTCCTAAGACAGGCTTGAGTTGGTCAGGTATTGCGCCATCGCTCAAACTGGGGGTTTCCAATATTCCTTCAATGTACTCTTCTTTCATTCGTATAGGCCCTTCTATAGACAACTTTGTATTCAGGAGAAATTTACCTTCAATCTATAGCCACCGAATAGCAGAATGAGACTGAGGCTTAAATGTATATATGCATGTGTAAAATAATATAATCAAACCATAAGGATGATTCAAGAAAAAATAAGAAGTTGCATGTTTTCCATGAAACCCAGACAACTAGCATTTTGCTGAAAAGAGGTCAACTCATCACTTCAGCAGCATATTAGGGAGACCAAAAAATGATGACAGGTCTGTATTAAAAAAAATCCAAATAATTGAATTTAAGTCTATCCAGAAGTTTCAAATCTATTAACTAGTGAATTTGAAATCCAATGCAGATATAAACATAGATAATACAAGCATAATATTAACATTATGTATACTTTGTAAACAGTGTTCCTATCATTTTTTTAGGATTTAACCAACACCTGACACATTATCATTAGATTTAGAATCTACATGAGTCAAGAGACCCCAGCCTCTACACCTACCCCTCCCATCTTTCATTGATCGAAATTCCTGTATTATTCTAGCTCTCAGATTCTCTCACCCATCTCCAACTTTGTGGCAATACCTCCATTGTCGAACGATCAATAGTGCAATAAAATTTGACAACTTCTCAAGCACATCTTCCCTACCTCCTTTAATGATGATGATGCATCCAGAAATGAAGTCACCATCGTTCTTCCCGAGCACCAATATGTGATCCAACATGTAATACGCAACAGCCTCATCCAGTTATATTGGTGCATTGTTGCTTCTCATTTTGCTTGTGCCACCAATATGCCATCTCCATATATTATGTTTTCATTTAATTTTATAAGTTGACTTCATGAGAAGAATGTAAATTGACGCCCAACTGTAAGTCAGTTAAAAAACAAAAAAAGGAGAAAGTCTTAATAAAGATAATAATAGAATCCTATCCAATCCATAACCTGGTCTCATGCCTCTATCCCATGTCTCAATCCTATACCCTAAAGGACTTATTGCTACTTTGATGGAGTGATTCCTCCTTGCTCAAGGCCTTTTCAAGATCACATTCATCAACGAAATCAAACTGATGAGACATAGTCAGTGAAAATTGTTGATTGATCCTGACTCAGATCTCCTTCCATTCACACTTCTGTTAAAAAAGAATCTTTCAAAAAAAATAAATAAATAAATAAAAGATGAGTAACAGTTTGGTCTCAAAAAAAAGATGAGTAGGTGCACGCGTACTCGGTATATTCACAAATGAATGGCACCAAGCCAAGTTGCAAAAATAGCATTGCCATGGTCCACCGCATTTTCGATGTATAAGGTAACCTGACGGAAAATTGTAACCATTCTGTGTCTTGCCATGGTTCTCCAGATTTTCGACATATAACCTATCCTGACAGATATTATTTTGCTCACTGAAAGCAACTCAATCAGTTACCCATAGGGCCCATAAAGTTGAAAACGACTTTATTTTGCTCACTGAAAATACTAAATCAGGTATGATGAAGGGATTCTCGAAACTCCCTCAATTTTATGCAAGAGAAGCACCATGTCAAAGCCTCTTAATCCAATCACAAGCAAACACGAGTATTCAACATCTTCAAGGCATTCATCACACAAGCAAACCAATTCATCCTCTAAATACAATGGCTCATTGACCTTCCGCCCGTCACCTCGGGAAGTCATCATTCCAGCGAAAAGGCATGTGAACTGGATTGCAACTTTCTTTCCTAGGTAAGAATTTTGTCAGTGGTGAGTTATCTCCCTCCTTTCAACTAGTATATAAGTCGACATCTACATGGCCTTATGCGATTTATTTATAACTTGTCCCCGCCTCACGAGGAACAAAATCATTTTTACTGGCGCTTTCGATCTCCAAACAATGCCCTAAATATCGATGTCGTTTTGCTAAATTTCAGAACGGGAAATATCAAGGAATGTGACCGGCATATCGTCGACATCACTGTAAATGGTGGAAATGCATACAAAATTATTTTTCTCACAAATTTAAGATTTACAATATTTTTCAAATCAATAAATAAGATAAAACTATACATTTATTTGCTACAATAGAGATCTAAATATAAGTTGTTTAGTAGTATTGTTATCATAATCACCACACAGTTTAATAGGCAGTTTTGCGTAAGGCATGTAATTAGAAAGTTTACCCACGTAGAATGCGCACATAATTTGAAATAACAAATAAAAAATAGTCTCAAAATTCATAATGTATACAAATACATTACTTACCATGTAAATATGTATTCAACACTCATCAGAACCAGGAATACCATTTCATATCCATCTACCCGATTTGTTATCCTCATCTGTATATTCTTCTAATTAAGTTTTAATGTTCCACATAATTTTCCCATGTCATAGTTGTACAAGGCTCTCTTATATAGAAAGGAGAAACCCTCGAAGGCAAACTACAATAGAGACGAAATAAATAAGCAAATACAAAATAACTCTCATATTCCTCGTCAAGATGAAGCATAGATGTCAATCATGCTCAGCTTGGAACAACATCTCTGAACAACCCCCTAGCCTTGGTGAATACCTCTGATGTATGTTCCCTTGAGCTGATGCGGAAAGCAGAGATAAAGCCCTTTTATATCATATATTGTGTGTAATGGCAATCTACCTCAATGTGTTTGTCCTCTCATAGAAAGCGGGACAGTTGGCTATGAAAAGAGCATCTTGGTTGTTGCAAAGCAACTGCATGGGAAGAGACGTGTCAACAACTAAGTCTGTCAGAACAGATCTGACCTACATCATCTCAGTGCTTCCATGTGTCATGGCTCTGTATTCTGACTCCACACTAGGTCTAGCAACCATAGTCTACTTCTTGCTTTTCCATGAGACTAAAGAACTCCCTATGAAAACAACAAACAATAGGTAGACTTCACGTCTTTAGGGCATCTTGCATAGTTAGCATCTACACAGACCAACCATGTACTTGGAGAAGTTCCTCTGCTAAGGAAGTTCTTCTGCTAAAGAACAACCATGTACCTGGAGAAGACTTCAATACCTAAGATCATGTGAACAACATTCATGTAAGCATTTCGTGGCTGCTCCATAAATTGGTTGACTTTGTTCACTGCAACGAAAATGTTTGGCCTGGTAGTAGTCACATAGAGGAGCTTCCCAACAATCTCCATGTACCTCCTCTTATCAACATCACTTGCATAATCATTGTAGAGCTTCATGACGGGGTCCATGGGAGTATTGGCATGCATGCCGTCTACAATTCTTGTCTTTAGGAGAAGATATATAAAATACTTCTTGGCCCACGTTGGTTTCTGGCAAACTCAAGTCCAAGGAGGTATCGTAGTTCGCCAAGGTGCTTGATGATAAAGTGTTCTCTCAGGAATGCCTTAGCCCCAAGGAAGGTCGTATCGATATCGATATCGTTTCGGTACGCCCGGAAAAGGATATATCGATGATATATTGATGATATCGGTAGAAATGTCGAAAATGACTCAAAAAGCCATTGTTTTGCCATTTTTCATAAATTAAGATTATCCAAGATATTAAAACAACAAATAAATTACAAATACACACTTATATCACATATATCGGTCATTCATAGACCATATATCGCACATGCCGGTCATTTCGAACATATCGATGTTAATGTATAAACAATATGTTTGAGCTATGTTTGGAACCAAAACAAATAAAGAGCATAATAGCATTTTCTAAAAGAGACATAATTTATAATAATATTTTCGAAGGGAGGAAGAAGATGAATAAAAATCGATTGGACACCCTCAAGTTGAAGAACCATTGTATGCACCTCCATGTTGCACCATACCCTACCACACGGGGGTATCACTGCCTAGTCAGCAAGCCTAGGGGGCCCATGTTGCGCCCCCCTTGCGTGGGTGCGGGGACAACGACCCCGACCCGAAACAAAATATATAAAACATGATGCGCTTTATTACTAGGAGTAGCAAAATAAGTAGTGAAATCAAGCTTACAAGGGTATTATTCATCAATATATAGATATCGACGAAATTTCAACGATATCGCTCGATATCCAAGATTTTTTATACTGAATCCACTCATTTTTTACCGATATGGGCCGATATAATGATATATCGTTGATATATCGGTCATATATCGTTGATATCCCGGTAAATGGATATACACCCTGATATCGATATCCCCTTCTCAATACTGATATATCGTTAATATATCGCGACATGGCCTTCTATGCTCCACTGATGTCATGTAAGTCATCACATGTAACAATAATGCCATCAACATAAATCAGAATGAAAACAACACCTCTCTGTCATGTGTATAAAGAGCGAGTGATCTGTAGTTGATCCTATGAAGTCTTGTTGCTATATCGTGTCCAAGAGATTATGGAACCATGCTCTGGAACTCTGCTTAAGGCCATAGATTGCCTTATGAATTCCGTATATCTTCTGAAACTCCTCCTCAGCAGCAAAGTCATGTGGTTGTTGCATAAATACATCCTCCTGCAGGTTTCCATAGAAGAAATTATTCTTGACATCAAGCTATGGAAGTGATTGATTAATACCATTGCAATAAAGTGGAGGATCCTAAGTGTAGAATGACGAAAAAGTGTCCTGATAGTCCATCATATACGTCTGGGTGGACCCACGTGTCACAAGCCTACCCTTGTAGCGATCAACATTGTCATCTGTTCTCTGCTTCACTATAAGAACTATTTGTAGCCAACCACAGAAGCCCCTTCTAGGGTTGTAACCAAACTCCATGTACTGTGTGATTGAAGTGCAACCATCTCCTCGTAAAAGCCAGACGTCGATGATTGTCTTGCATAGCCTCCTGATATGTGTGTCGCATATCTACGATTGACAGTCCCACTAGAAACCTCCCAAAATCCTTTGAGGGATGTCCTAAAGAAATATAACAGCAAGAGGATAAGTAGCACACTAATGCACCTGCTTTCGAAGAGAAATGGGTTGGTCAAGATCCTATGGACGATAGGTGTCCTGTAAAGTAGCCTACTGAGGTACTAATTGCTCAACATGTAAAGCCTCTTTTATACAAATAAATCACTAATGCCATCAGTAGAAACCAAGTGCACAGTATATACCTGAGGCGTGTTGAATGATGGGAAAGGCACATGAGTAGGGAGGACAGTAAGTGGCATGCGAATATAGTATCTGGGAAAAGCCTGGGCTACAGGAGTAGGTGGTCGAGGGGCCACAAATATAGGAACCACATGAGGATAAGGTGGAGGAGGAACTGCAAGAGGTGATGGATGAACCATATGATGGAGATGGTGGAGGTGTGTATGGAAAAGAATCATTCGTTGTTTATTCATAGAGCCCAAGAGTTCTCTTATATAGGAGAGAGAAACTCTAATGGGTAAATTACATACTAAGGATATAAAAATAAATAAATTGTGAAATAATAATATAACATAAGCTCTCAACATCTCCCCTCAAGCTGGAGCATAGATGTCTATCAGGTTCAGCTTGGAAACAATATCTCAGAAAGGGTCCTCTAGATAGAGCCTTGGTGAGCACGTTTGTTGTATGCTCACTTGAGCTAACATGAGATGTAGAAATGAGACTCTTCTAAATCATGCCTCGAGTGTAGTGACAGTCTACCTCGATATGCTTGGTTTTTCATGGAAGGTTGGATTCTAGGCAATAAACAATGCAGCATGGTTGTCGCATTGGGGGTGCATAGGAAGATGCACCTTAATAGCTAAGTCAGTCAGAACGGATCTGACTCATATCATCTCTGTACTCCCTTGTGTTATAGTTCTGTATTCTGATTCTGCACTAGATCTGGCGACAACTATCTGCTTTTTGCTCTTCCATGATACCATAGAATTCCCTACAAACACAGCGAAACCAAGTCCTTGGGGCATCCTGCACGGTATGCATCTGCATAAGTTGTAACAGCAAGGGATGTGCCTTTGCTAAATAAAAGACCAGTGCCCGGTGAGGTCTTCAGGTACCTCAAAATCATATGGACTGCATCCATATGGCCTATCTGGGCTGCTCCATGAACTAACTTACTTTGCTCACTACAAAGGATATGCATTGCCTGGTGATGGTCACATATAGAAGCTTCCCAACGAGCTCCATGTATCTCCTCTTGTCTACTTCCTCATTGTCGTCGTCATATGGCTTCATGATCAGGTCCATAGAAGTAGTGATTGGCTTGCAATCTACCATCCTTGTTTCTAAGAGAAGGACCATAACATACTTCCTCTTGGTCATCACAACACCTCATTGGTTCATGGCAAACTCCAGTCCAAGTAGCGTAGACATCCAAGGTCCTTGGTAACAATTTATTGTCCAAAAAGACCTTAACAGCTTGAATGACCTTCCGCATTATCTCATGTAATTATGATATCATCAACATACGCCAGTATAGCAACAATATCCTTCTGGAACCTCCGAACAAATAAGGAGTGATATGCAGTTCATCTCACGAACCCCTTCTGTTCTGTCATATATGAGAGTTTCTGAAACCAAGGCCTTAAATGTCGGATTTCGGTTTCGTTTCGGTGACTGACCGAAATGAAATTTCGGTCATTTCGGTCGATTTTTGAACTAGGACCCCCAAATTTCGGTCGATATAAGCCATTTCGGCCGAATTTTGGTCACCCACAGAATTCTCAATTCGCCTGAAATTCGGCCGAATTTCGGCCAAATTTGATCCCATGTCTGAAACCATACTCTTGGGCTCTGCTTAAGGCCATAGATTACCTTATGAAGTATGCACACCTTCTGACACTCCCCCTCAGCAGTGAACCCAGGTGGTTGTTACATGTAGACTTCCTCTTGGAGATCACCATAGAGGAATCCATTCACCACATTAAGCTAGTACAGAGGCCAATCCCGTGTGACTGCAACAGAAAGAAGAACCCGGAGGAGTGCCGAGCTACTGGAGAGAAGGTGTCCTGATAGTCCAACCCATAGGTCTGGGTGAAACCACGAGCCACAAGCTGTCTTACAGCAATCAATGATGTCATCTGCTCAATGCTTAACAGTAAACACCCACTTGCATCCTACAATGGACACCTCTACAGGAGTTGTAACAATGCTCCATGTGCCACGACACTGTAAAGCGGCCATCTTCGCTTCCATGGCTAGGCACTATTGTCTCACCTTGAAAGCCTTCTGATATATACGTGGGATTCAAGAGCAGATAATCTCCCAACAAATTGCATGAAATCTGATGAAAGTCGCTCCAGAGATACATGGCATGCGATGGGTTACGAGCATAGGAAATGTTTGCCTTTCCGCAAGGCAATAGATCGCCCCAGATCACTCTCTTGTGGTGGTTCTGGTTCATCCTAAATATATGCATGCTTATCATGTGATTGACCATATACATCATGCACACCGGTAGTACCATCGGTCGAAACTGTAGAGACCGATATTATTATATGTTATGTACCTTTTCATAATTTCCTATTGTTCTCTGGACTACTTTGTATTTTACCCGTGAGATCTCTCCCTATATAAGAGAGCCTAGGGTTCCCTGGAATAATAAGTTGCTCATTGTCTCCAACATGGCATCAGCGCCTAAACCCTAGGGCTCTCTCTCTCTTTCCACCCACCCACCCCCCCTTCTTCTTCTTCTCTTTCCGCCGCCGTTGCCGCCCTCCTCTCGGGCTCCTCTCCGCCGCCCTCCTCTCGGGCCCCTCTCCGCCGGGCTCGCTCGCCGACCCCCAGTCCCGGCCCCCAATCTCGGCCCCCACTCCCGTCTTGGGGATCCCGCCGCCAGCCCAGGGGCTTCCGCCTCCACCTCCCGGTCGTGCCCTAGCCGGCCCCCGGTCCCCGCCCTAACCGGCCCCACCACCCGCCGTCGGCCGGCTTTTTCTCTAGCCAGCACCGCGGCGCCTCCTGTTGCCTTGATCGTAGCCGTCTTATCCTCCAGATCTATAGATTTGGGTGTGTAACGTCTACATACGCACTCGAATCCTATGCAGTTTGTGTAGACATCTGTCACTCTGTCTACAAACCCTAGTTCTTCTCCAGCGGTGATATGTCAGAATCCAAGGTTGATATGCCCTCCATAGGCGTGTTCAAAGGTCCTGCACCAATAGTAAAAGATGGACGGATCGAACTATGAGCTCTGGGCGATGCAGTTCATGAGTCTGATGAAGTCGAACGGTAAGAAGCACATTCTTACCGATGATGAGCCAGCAGAGAAGATAGGGATATATGCCTCGTGGGAGGTTGATGATTCGTATGCCAAGGTCTGGTTGTCAGGTACACTGTCGATGGAGATTGCCAATGATGTCCTCCATCAGCCCACTGCCAAGGCAATGTGGGATATTCTAGCTGCAACGTATTCCAGTTACGGAATGAGACCAAGATGTTACAGCTTCAGCATGATATATTCACGATGAAGCAGAACGGCAGACCTCTTCACTCCTTGTACACGTCCCTGACAGGGATGTTTGAGAAGTTATACAGTACCATTCCACTCACAGCGACTCCTGAGCAGCAGAAGACATTTTGGAATGCCACCATGGTGGGCGTTCTACTTGCAGTCCTAGATCCTGAGTATGAGGCCGCCTGCTCTTAGATTTTGGCGGATGCAGTTATTCCTCCAATGGAGGATGTTTACAGGAGGCTCAGTCGCATATCAGTTTCTTCCAGCTCATCTACTCCACCCCCATCGGCGATGGCAGTATCGCGTGGGAGAGGTGGTCAGTCTTCTGGTCGTGGACGTGGACCCCGTGATGGGGTTGGTCGCTTTCGTCAGCCGTGTTCATACTGTCACCGCACAGGCCACTCGGAGGATACATGCTACTCTAAGCATGGGTTTTCAGCATTAGCGCGTGTAGCCGAGCATGCTCTGCCCAATCAGCATCCACTGCAGACAATCGTTTCGAGGGACTTGTGGCACGTCTACGTGATATTATGCCACAATCATCTGGTGATTCTTCTGGTGGACCTTCAGATGTAGCTGCTACAGCATATGCCAGTTCCTCTGCTGCTGCTAGTACCTCAGGTAGTGCTACTGCATTTACGTCTTCTCATGATATATCTGATTGGATTATAGATTCTAGTGCCACACATCACCTCTGCTGAGATCGCGACAGACTTGAGTCTTACAGGGACATTCCCCATGGTCGTTCAGTACAGATCGCAGACGGTACTCATTCCCCCCTTGTTGGACAAGGGGAGGTCTTCCTATCTCCTTCTATGAGTCTACAGAATGTTCTACATGCTCCTCAGTTCTCCATGAATTTGTTGTCTATTAGTCAGATTACGAAGGATTTGCACTGTCGTGCTATATTTGACCGCACTTCTCTTATTTTCAGGACATACTAACGGGCAGGGTGATTGGTTGTGACTCTGAGCAGAATGGTTTGTATCGACTGGTCCGGAATTCTTATGTCGGCGACTCTTCTCATTCCGCCGGACCTGTATCTCCGTACATCTGGCATCTTCGCTTTGGTCATCTCCCGCTCCAGAAAATGCGACATGTTCTGCCCCAGATCTCTCCCAGGTCTTCCTTTCGCTGTGAAGCGTGTCAGTTGGGAAAGCATCATCGGTCTAGCTTTCCTAGTCGTCAGAGACGGAGCAGTAGTTCCCCATTCGAGTTGTTTCACATTGACATTTGGGGTCCAAGTCGTGTACCCGATCATCAGGGACACAGGTTCTATCTAGTTGTAGTGGATGATTTCTCTCGTGTATCTTGGGTCTTTCTTTTAAAGAATAAAACTGAAGCAGGAGATGTGATTAAAAATTTGATTAATGAAGAGCAGAATGTTTTTTCTTCTACTATCAAATATGTTCGTACAGATAATGCTCTCGAATTATGCACATGGTCTCTCTCTCAGTTTCTCTCGTCGAAGGGCATTATTCACCAAACTACTTGTGCTTACACATCTCAGCAGAATAGTGTGGCAGAAAGAAAGCACCGTCGCCTTCTTGACATCACTCGAACTCTCCTTATTCAGAGTTGTGCTCCTATCTCTTTTTGGGGGGATGTTGTTCTTACAGCTTGTTATATGGTCAATCGTATGCCGTCATCTGTCCTTGGTGAGAAAATTCCTCTTTCTATCATTTTTCCTGATAAGGAATTATTCTCACTTACTCCTCGTGTCTTTGGTACTGTTGCATTTGTTCATCTCCTGACTCCTGGACTTGACAAACTCTCTCCTAGAGTTGTCAAGTGTGTCTTTGTCGGTTACTCTCGGACTCAGAAGGGCTACCGTTATTATGACCCCGTCAACAAGAAATACTTTGTCAGTGTTGATATCACGTTCTTTGAGTCTGTTATGTATTTTTCCCCTGCAGGTGACCGACCGGTACCATCCACTACCAACGATGATGTCTATGTCCCTCCGCCTCCTAGTTGGAATTTACCTGAGTCCACTCCAGCTCCAGTTACCACACCATCTTCACCACCACCACCACCTCCTCCACAACCTCCTATTCCACCTTTACCAAAATTCTATACGCGTCGGTCAGGTCCTGCTCAGGCTACACATCAGCCATCCATCACGCCTCAGGTATGTTCAGATGGTAGTACTACTGACGGGTCAGATATGGTACATGTGCAGGATTCTTCATTGCAGGAGGAGACTACCCCATCCAGTACAGTGGACGATGACCTTGATATTCCCATTGCATCAGGAAGCAAAAGCGGGCGTGTGCATCTTATCCCTTTGCTTCTCAGATGTCTTTTCATCGCCTCACAGGCGACTTTCAGAGGTTTGCTGCAGCTTTGTCTTTCGTGGACATCCCACGGACCTATCAGGAAGCTATGAAGATTGATTGCTGGCGAACGGCTATGGAAGACGAGATGTGTGCCTTACAGTCTCGTGGCACATGGAGCTTGGTTATTGCTCCTCCTGATGCATCCATTGTTAGCTGTAAATGGGTATTCACAGTGAAATACCACGCTGATGGCAGTCTAGACCGATACAAGGCACGGCTGGTCGCGCGAGGTTTCACACAAACCTATGGCGTGGACTATATGGATACATTTTCTCCGGTGGCCCGCCATTCTACTCTTCGCATTCTCTTATCAGTTGTTGTGGTACATGACTGGACTATATCTCAACTTGATGTCAAGAATGCCTTCTTGTATGGAGATCTGCGGGAGGAAGTCTACATACAGCAGCCACCATGGTTCACTGCTGAGGGGGTAAGCATATGGTATGTAGACTTCACAAGGCAATTTATGGTCTCAAACAGAGCCCAAGGGCGTGGTTCCAGAAGCTTTCCCATCTGATTGAGCGACAGGGATTCAAAAGATCGAATGCAGACCACTCGTTGTTCATTCAGAAGTCTTCTGCAGGTACGGTTGTCATCATGGTCTACGTTGATGATATTCTGGTTACAGGAGATGATGTTTAGGGAATAGAAAGGGCAAAAGCATTTCTAGGACGTCAGTTGTCACGAAGGATCTTGGAACCTTAAGATACTTTCTGGGGTTGGAATTTTCCAGGAATACACAGGATCTGGTGATGACCCAAAGGAAGTACATTACAGATTTTTTGACTGAGACAAGCATGGTTGGATGCAGACCATCGAGTATTCCCATGGATCCAAGCATGAAGCTGTATGATGATGACACTGTTGAAGTAGACAAGAGGAGATATAAAGAAATGGTGGGTAAGCTCCTTTATATTACCATAACTCGACCCGACATTGCCTTTGCAGTAAGCCGGGTAAGTCAATTTATGGAGCAGCCAAGACAAGTTCATATGGATCCCATTGCCATATACATGATACTGAGGTATCTAAAGTCTTCTCCAGGTTCAGGGTTACTATTCGAAAAGGCACAGATTTATCTATTTCAGCATGTGCAGATGCCGATTATGCAGGATGCCCTAAGGATCGAAAGTCGACCTCAGGATTTGCCGTCTTTGTTGGGAGCTCTCTGGTTTCTTGGAAAAGCAAGAAACAAACTATTTTGGCAAGCTCCGGTGCTGAATCTGAATATAGGGCCATGGCGCAAGCAAGCACTGAAATGATATGGGTTCGATCTGTGCTAGAGGATTTACATGTAGCCGTACCTTTACCTATGCAGCTTCAGTGTGACAATCAGGCAGCATTGTTTATTGCCAACAATCCAGCATTCCATGAACGAACAAAACATATTGAAGTTGACTGCCACTACACTAGAGACTTGATCCAGAGAGGCTTGATATCTACATCTCACGTGAGCTCGGAGGATCAGACTGCTGACGTACTCACCAAGCCGTAGCTCAGAGGACCCTTCCAGAGATGTTCTTCCAAGCTGAGCATGATAGACATCTATGCTCCACCTTGAGGGGGAGTGTAGAGACCGATATTATTATATGTTATGTACCTTTTCATAATTTCCTATTGTTCTCTGGACTACTTTGTATTTTATCCGTGAGGTCTCTCTCTATATAAGAGAGCTTAGGGTTCCCGGAATAATAAGTTGCTCATTTTCTCCAATACAAGTTCTCAGAATTTACCTTGAGGCGCAATACATATGTAGGTGGAGGTAGAAGAACAACTGCATCCTCAAACACAGAGGGACTCAACATGTCACCTGTAAGAGAGTAGTACGTGATGGACTCAAAGAAGGTAACATCAGCACTGACATAGTATTGTCCTTTTACAGGATCAAAGCACTGATAACCCTTTTGGGTGCGAGAGTACCCAATGAACATATATTTGACATCTCGTGGAGCGAGCTTATCATGACTAGGACACAAGAGATGGACAAATGCCATGCAACTAAATACGTGTGGCATAAGAGAGAAAATGTCCTCTGTCAAAGCAACGGAGAAGGGTGACCTTTTCGCCCAAAATAGTAGAGGGCATCCGATTTATAAGATAACGTGATGTCATTACAGCATCACCCAGAATGAATGAGGAGCTCGACTCTGTATGAGAAGTCCTTGTGATATCCAAATGATGATGATGTTTGCATTTCGCGATACTGTTTTGTTGACAAGTTTAGGTACATGAAGTCTGATGGATAATGTCACATGAGTTGAAAATTAAGACAATTGTGTAGTACAAAACTCAAGAGCATTATCAGAACGAATATATTTTATTGAGGCAGAGAAAATATTCTTTATTTCAACCACAAAGTCCTGAATCAATGTACCTTAGACTTAGCTTTAACAGAAAAACCCCAAACAATCTGGAAAAATCATCAACACAAACCAAATAATACATGTGTCCCTGATAATCAAGTACACGATGAGAATCACACATATCTAAATGAAATATCTCAAATAGACTTTGACTACTACAACCTTGACAGCTTGGAAGGCTGGACCGATGATGCTTTCCAAGTTGGCATGGTCCACACTAGAAGCTGGACTTGGTAGTGATGCCAGGAATGAGGCGACCAATCTTTCGCAACGGCAAATGATCAAATCTGAGATGCCACGTATAGGGAGAGATCGACTCTGCAGAAAGAGAAGTTGCACCAGCAAAAGGAGACTAGGTCAACCTGTACAGCCCTCCATGTTCACGCCACATCCAATCACCCTGCCCGTGAAAACAAGGGAAGTGGAGTCAAATGTAGCACGGTAATGTAAATCCTTTGTAATTTAACTAATAGATAGTAAATTCAAGGAGAAGGCATGTGCATGAAGAACGTTCTGCAAACGTATAGAGGGAGTCAAATGAACCTCCCATGTATGCAATCACCATTGATCTACCCTTTTGTGTTGGACTACAAGTACCAAACTGCAAGCGATCTCGACATAGATGATGTGAAGCTCCAGAGTCCATATCCATTAGGAAAGATTTGGTCTAGAGCGACCAGTAAATGCATGAGTAATACATGAAGTACTAGTAGAGGCAGAGGCTGTAATATCTGGAGAATCAGTACTAGAGGGTTCGGCGACTGTTGGTATGATCTCTCTCAAACGAGCAACGAAGTCATCATAACAATGATCGACAAGATCAGGAGCAGTCGAGCATGCTCCGTAGCACGGGCTGATGTTGGAACGTCATGCTTGGAGTAGCATGTGTCCTCTGAGTGGCATGAGCAGTGGCAGTATGAACATGCCTGACATAAACACGGACCGCCTCTAACGTGTGCCTCGTCCTCTGAATGAAGATAAACCACCTCTACCACGGGAAGTTGTCATAGCTGAAGATGTCTGAGAGGACGTGGTGGAGGGGATACTCAATCGGCTCAGCCTGCAGTACGCTATCTCCATAGGAGGTATGGTTGCGTCAGTCAGAAGTTGAGAGCAAGCCAAGTCATATTTGGGGTTAAGGGCGGCCAGAAACAACCCAATCATGATAGAATCTATGTATGCCTTATGTTCCTCTAGTAAGGTTGTTAGGGGTATGTAGCTATGGAGATGCTCAAACATACCCCTCAGAGAAGTATACATGGCGTGAAGAGGACGATCACCCTGTTCGGTTATGAATATATCATGTTGGAGGTGCAATATCTTCGACGCATTCCTCGCTTGAGTGTATGTTCGTAACATCTGAGTCCGAATAATAAATTAATATTCACTCTATATTGAATAAAACTAGATCGATCTAAAAGTTGCAAGACAAAATTCGTTCGTTCGCAATCGATCAATTCGTTCGCAATATATCAAAAAAACGATCGCATCGTAATGTGTGCCACAGAAAACCCGTATCACGAAATCGGAAACCACGAAACAAATCGAGAGTGCCATAAAATCTGATTCGACGAACTAAAACCAACGGCATTAATCGTTCGTCAATCGAATATCGATTGATATTTATAAATCACAAAATTTAGTCGTAAATCGATATCTTATCTCGAGAATTTCGGGTATTCATACCCGATCTAAAATATATGAATATTATACTCATATTGATCCGCATTCAGAGACAATCAAAATGAGATATTGCTCGTCGAAATCTGATAATCCACCCCGTATGTCTGAGTAAAGCCACGAGCAACCAGTCGAGCCTTGTACCTATCAATGCTACCATTTGCATTCTGCTTCATCGTGAAAACCCATTTGCAGCTTACTATAGATGCCCCAGTGGGGGCGGGGCCAAGGCTCCAGGTATCCCTTGATTGAAGAGCAGCCATCTCTTCTTCCATAGCTAATTGCCATTGATTGTCCTGCAGGGCCTCTTGATAATTCCGTGGAATGGCCACGGCTGACAATGCAACTGTAAATTTCCTGAAATCGCCAGTCAAGCGATCAAAGGAGACCATGGATGTAATAGGATATGATGTGCAGCTACGCTTCTGCTTCCAAAGCGTAATAGGTAAGTCTAACTCAGCAACCTCCACATCTGTCTCCTGTGCAGAGCCCTGCTCAGGTAGATCACCAGACCCATTGTTAGAAATTATGTGTTCAGAACATATCTCACGAGTGTTGGATGATGAGCGGTGACCATGAGCAGAAGTAGGCCGGCGGGTATAGTGATGCGGCAAAGGTTGAACTAGGACCATAGTAGGTGGTTGAGGTGATGGTGGAAGTGGTGGTGGTGTTGGTGGAGCAGGTTGTGATGGTGGAGGCATGTAGATTTCATCATCAGAGTTTGAGGAGGCTAATCGATCACCTGTAGGAGAAAAGTACATCACCGACTCAAAAAAGGTGACATCAGCACTAACATAATACTTCATACGCAGTGGATCATAACACCTATACCCTTTTTTGTGTCATGGAGTATCCAACAAAGACACACTTCACATCCCTAGGAAAAGATTGTCAATACCTGGAGACAATTGATGGACAAACGTGACCGAACCGAATACACGAGGAGAAAGTGAGAATAATTCCTTTCCAAGAAAAGCAAGAGAAAAAGGAATTTTCTCACCCAAAACCGATGAGGGCATGCAATTAATAAGATAGCATGCCGTAAGGACAACATTGCCCCAAAAAGAATGGGATGTACGACTCTGAATGAGAAGAGTCCTTGTAACATAAAGCAAATGACGATGCTTCCTCTCTGCAACATCATTTTGTTGGGAAGTATAGGCACATGATGTCTGATGAATAATACCTTTGGTTGAAGAATAATAGGAAGGAGACTGAGTACACAAATCTAAGGCATTATCAATTCTCACAAATTTCACAAAAGAAGAAAACACATTTTGTACTTTAGTGAGAAAAGTATTGATAATATCTCCAACTTCAGATTTATTCCTTAATAAAAAGACTCAAGACAGACGAGAGAAATCATCCACTGCAACAAGATAAAACATGTGTCCCTGATGATCAGGTACACGACTGGGACCCCAAATATCTATATGAAACAACTCAAAAATGGAGCTACTGCTCTGACTCTGACAACTGGGACATGCAGACCGATGATGCTTTCCCAACTGACAAGCCTCACATTGAAAGGACGAGTGAGGGATCTGAGGCAGAACACGACACATTTTCTAGAGCGGGAGATGACCAAAGCGTAAGTGCCACATGAAAGGTGAGAGAGGTCCAGCAGAAAGAGAAGAAGTGCCAGCATACGGAGTTCGGGTTAAGCGGTAGAGGCCACCTTGCACACGGCCACACCCAATCACTTTGTCCGTAAGGATGTCATGAAATACAAGTGAAGATGGGTCAAAATAGCTCGACAATGTAAATCCTTTGTAATCTGACTAATAGATAACAAGTTCATAGAGAAGTCCGGTGCATGCAACACATTTTGTAAATGCATAGAGGGTGTCAAACTAATATCCCCATGCCCATTGATTGAGGAATGAGTCCCATCTGCAATAACCACAGTGCGTCGCGGAGGAACCTGTCGGTATGCTATAAGTTGATCCATGTCTCCACACAAGTGATGTGTGGCATCGGAATCCATAATCCATTCTACTACATCGGATCCACAACTGGTAGTGAGTGCATAAGTACTACCTGAAGTACTGAAGGCTGAAGCAGCCACATCAGCATGACTCCCAGAGGCCAAGGAAGACATGGCGGGACTGGCTAGAGCTATAATGCCCCTCAATCGTGCTACAAGATCATCAAACCATTGATCCATAGAGGAGGCAGCCGGAGGCTCAATCTACTCAGCCACTCGAGCAGATGCAGGAAATCCATGCTTAGAGTAGCATGTATCTTCAGTATGTCCAGGACGATGGCAAAAGGTACAGGATGGACGAACACAACCTCCTTTGTCGCGAGGTCCTCGTCCACAAAACTGAGAAGACCCTCCTCGACCTTGGGAGGCCGTCGTCGCTGAAGAAGTCTGACTGGTAGTGGAAGATGGAACAGTGATCCAACTGAGCCTGCGGAAGGCTTCCTCAATACGCGGAATAGTAGAGTCTGCCAAAATCTGGGAACGGGCCACCTCATACCCATGATCAAGGCTGCCAGGAACACACCAACCATGGTGGCATTCGAATAAGTTTTCTGCTGCTCAGGGGTAGATGTAAGAGGCATGAAGCTATAGAGCTTCTCGAACATCCCACGCAAGGATGGAGAGTGAAGAGGCCGTCCATTCTGCGTGATAGTAAAGATATCATGCTAGAGTTGCAGAATCTTTGCCTCATTCTTTGCCTATGAATAAGTAGCAGCAAGAATATCCCACATCGCCTTGGTTGTGGGCTGAAGGAGTATATCATTGGCGATCTCTATTGCCAATGTACCTGAAAGTCAAATCTTGGCATATGCATCATCTGCCTCCCATGAGGTGTTAACGCGAGTCCTCTCAACCTGTTCTTCCTCGGTAAGAATGTGTTTCTTACATGTAATACTTCATCATGCTCATGAACTGCATAGTTTGACCCATCCATCTTTACTATAGGCGCAGGACCTCTGAAGGCGCCCGTGGAGGGAATATCGACCTTGTTTTCTGACATCGGCTCGAGAAGACTAGGGTTGAAGACTAGATAAGGGCTTGTCTACACTAACATAGAGAGATATGATTGCATGTGTAGACTCATGCAACCAATCTCATCACGAAGGAGGGCTCGACGACAGCGCTTCTAGAGGAAGGTGGTGGTGCATGTTAGGAAGGTGGCGGGTCCAGGCAGAGGTGCAGCCCGCGTAGAAGGGGCAGCGATGGTGGCCGCGTGTAAGAAGCGGTAGCGGCGCAGCCTGCGTGAAAAGAGCAACAGCGTTGCCCGTGTAGAGGATCGAGTGGCTGCCCGCGTGGAGGGAGGGTTGCATGCCCAAGCGGCGGCGTACGTGGCGAGGTTGGGCGACGGCTTGTGCAGGCAGCGGCCTGCATGGAGGAGAGAGGAGAGGGGAGTGTGTGGTGCGGCTTAGGGTTAGGCTTTCGGAGCTCCGATCTAGGACCGTCGCTCTGATACCATGTTTGGAAAAACAAAAGAGATGTTTTATTCCTTGAGTCTTAGGCTCTCTTATATAAGGAGAGACCTATAGGCAAATTACATAGAGTAGACAAAGAAACATAAAGATATATAAAGGTATAGAAATATAAAATATATCTCGACATATATCAATTGATGAATGCACTTCTCCAATCATCATACAAACTAGCTCTATTATCAGTGTTTCTAAAATCCCTCATCTACATGTGCACCTAAGATTAAATGTATGCATATCAAGATAACAAAGTTATACCAAACTATATTACCAACCAGAAAATTTGGTAAACCTCAAGTAACATCTTATAATTAAGATTTGCCGATCATGCTGATCCTTACACCTGACTGTGCGAGGGTGCGGAGATCCTCAACTGGGCGGGAGATAGGAAGCCCAGTTAGGGCAGCGACAGCCAAGTGTGCGGTACAGGATCCTAGTCCTTTTTGCGGTTTGTTTACGCGAGCTCGCAATGTTTTTATGCCTCGTTGGCATCCAGACTTTTGACCAGTTCCGTTGACCCTCTTTATTAGGGTACATAGGCTGGGGGTCACTCGGTTTTAGTTTTCTTACAAGCTCATCTACCTGTATCGGTAGGGCCGGTTTCTAGAGTGACTTTTCCGGAGAGTCTCTCTCACCCATCTTAGTGGCGTAGTTTTGGAGTAAACATATCCCTTTAGTGGACTGCACTTCCACTTAGAGGGCGAGACGGAAGGGTTTCTTAGGAGACTTCCTCGCCGCTTGAGTTTTGATTACCGTTCCGCCAATAGGCTTGGCGATGGCTACATCTGAACCCTATATGGCTACATCTGAATCAGTTACAGCTCAAATTGGAGGAGTTACAATTGAACTTGGAATGAAGCACAATTGAGTTGGCTAGTGTTGAAATCAATCACAACTGAGTTTGGTCAGAGTTAAGATCAGTCACAATTGAGTTTACTACAACTGAGATTGGTATGGAATCATCATTTATCATAATCATCAATCTTCGACAACTAATTGGATATTAGAACTACTACTCAGGGTGATAGATAAGTTAGTGGACATGTTGGGAACTTAGTTAAGATGCATTATACTCCATCGCGTGCCTACGGAGGTACCCCAACCCTAAGGTATTCCTCACGCCTTAGAGACATAGTGTGAGGTCACACTCAGACCAAGACCAAAGACTATCCACTAGACTTGAAAAGTTAAATAGAATCGAGAATCAGATCGGAACCTCATCATTCCCATTATCAAGATCAATAAACATGATTTTTAAATGACAAAAGAAAATAACATTCACATACGGGCCATCATCTAATATAAGAAAATGGTATAACATATAGAAGCTTATTAGGTGATAGGAAATCATGGAGCATACAAACAAAGCAGCTTGAAAATAATTTACCATGCAAGTAGCTGTAAATTTTTAAATATCATCTCTTTTCTACTTGCTTTCTTTTGGACACATTAAATTCTGTTATTTATGATATATGTTGGATTGTACCGACAATTGTTGATGTCCTTTTGTTCCTTGCATATTTGACAGGGAGCCTCAAAAACAAATATTTGACAGGCAAAAAGTCTGCATCTCAGTAGCTGATTGATGAACCCGAGTTTCCGCTGTTATACCAGACGGTATACTTTTGTTATTCTATACAATTGTAGTTTTTGTTCAGTTTATAAGGTAAATACTTTCTTTTCTCTTCTATACATTTTTGGGATATATGTACACACTGTCAGCCTAGTTGTTACATGTTGTGTGTGTGTGTGTATGAAAATTAATGAAATGGAAATTTGGTGGCACATGTTGTTGTTCTGTAGTTGTTATATTAGATATGAATGTCAAATGCAAAAGCGAAAAATTTTCCCTCAAATTCATGTTGGCTAAATGCGATCTTTAGTGAATGTTATATTGTGAATGCCGCGTAAACGGGTACCCGGATCCGAGAGTGTGAAAATGATCCTGCGAGGATATCTCATATTACCTATGTTGTAGGCTGACTAAGGACATCATTGGTTATCTCAATAGAGATAGAGTCAGATAGCCACACCTTGGCATATGCATCGTCTGTCTCCCATGATGCGTTGGTCCGAGTCTTGCCCATTGGCTCATCATGCGTCAGAATATGCTTCTTATCGTGGCTCTGCAGCAAATTCATGAACTACATTGCCCACAACTCGTAATTCGTGTCGTCCATCTTGACAATAGGTGTTGGACCCTTGAAAGCACCAATATATGGCGTATCAACTCCGTTTTCTGACATCGTAAACAAATAACTAGGACCTTAGATCGATAGTGAGGTGTCTAAACAGACATGAAAAAGGGTGATTGTGGGCATAGACTCATTCCACAACCGACCCTAAACAATCATTATCCTCGTTAGGCCTCAATAAGGCCCATAACGGTGTGATTTAGTTATTTTCAGACTGCAATCCGACCAAAAACCTCCGAATTGAGACAAAAACTGTGAAATCAGACCTACAAATCGTCGTTGGAGCGGTTGAATCACGGCGAGGCCGATGGAGGGAGAGAACGGTCGCTCGTTGCTGCTAGAAGTGACACGCAGCGACTACGGCTGTTGCTATTGTTAGAAAATCGGAAGCGGAAGCTGAAACATGGATAAAAGATAAACAAGAATAAGAACGCGGGATTTTACGTAGAACCCTACTCTGTGAGGAGCGGGATGAAACCACGGGAGAAGCCCTCAACGGGGCGAGTTATTCATTGCACTTTCTCTCAATGGATACAGGAGGTCTGGGGCTCCTTATATACCCTCTCCAGAGCCTCCAAGTCCCACCACTGGACGATGTGGGACTAAACACTGGATGGGTTAAATGGATCTCCTCCAGGATCCATTTACCCTGCTACAACACAATAGGCGCATACAACTTATACTCCAACACTCCCCCTCAAGCTGGAGCATGCAATGCCCAGCTTGGACAAACAGAAAGAAACTCAACTCAACGCTACAAGACACTACGGACAATATCAACCCAACGCGCACATTGCTGCAGTCGAGGACGTTGCCTCTCATGCCGTGTAGGTGAGGAGGATGAACGGGCTGGAGTGTGAGTCAACTGGAGACTCGGAATATGACCATCGAGTCTGAAACTGTACCTGAAGTCTCCTCGTCGGAGAACTGGGTCTCTCCCATCTGGCTCAGAGAATGGTGCACTGCTCGGGTGTCCCTATGATACCACATGAAAATCCTTGCCCTCAAGGGAATGGTCCTCTTCTCTGGAGTCCCTATGGCTCACATGAAAACTCTGGCCGAAGAACAACAAGAATGATGGGGACCTCGAACTGATGATAGCAACATATGCTCATCTGAAAAACGACCGCAATCATATGCGTATCTGAAACTGGAGACTCGGAAATATTGTCGAGTCTGAACAATTGTAGAGTCTGGAATCTGAATGGTCTGGAAATCTGCATGTGAATCTAGAACATCTGAATATCGCTGGAAGAAGACCTGTGACTCTACATATACTCCCCCTTTCTCCCATACTTATCGGAAAAATGAACATCGACCAAGTTGAGAGAAGACAAGATAATGGGGAAAACAACATGAAACTTGCGGCTTTTCATAATTTTTTTTTAATAGCCGCTCTGATTTTTTTTAAACATAAGCCGTTTAACCTCTCTTTTTTACGGCTTTTTCTTTTTTTCTTTTTTTGGATAACTTGACCCAACAAGCTGGGCCCAAAGGCTCAAACCCCTTTTCTCATTTTTTTTCGGCTATTTCCATTTTTTTATAGCCATCATCATCATTTTTTTTCAAACCTCGGCCTCTTTTTTTTTTAAATCAGGCCCCTCACTTTACCCCCCCCCCCTTTTTAAGGGCACGGCGCAACAGGCCCTGCAACTGTTTTTATATAACATACAATGGCCCACTTGGGGCTAAATAAACCATCGTCAAATTAGGGTTCCCGAACCTTCTTTAAGCACCGCCACCCCCTGTTGGGTTTCGTTTCACGCTGCCAGCGCTGGAGTGCCGCCGCCAGAGGTTGGAAAATGGCATGATGGGGCGCCGCAGCCGCTGGAGGCAAGGGCACAAGAGGGGTTCGTCGCCTATCGCCAGGGGGTCCCGCTAGGCTGGAGCCTGTGCCGCAAGCGGGCTGAAGAAGGGTATCGACACCGCCCCGATGTTGGAGTTCTGCGCCCGTGCGAGTGGTCGCCTGAGAGCTCTTCGCCGCCTCGCGCGTGGGCCTTTGGGGGTTGCGCAATGCCTGGCACCTGCTTGGATTTGGCGCCAGGTTCGCCTGAGGTCGCGCGAGTCCCACCGTGATCGCCTGAGGTTGCGCGCAAAGGGAGTTGGTGGCGAGAACGCGCTTGGAAGTTCACGCCTTGCGCCTGGTCGAAGGGCTCCTCGATCTGGATCGTGCCGTCAGGAGTGGAAGGAACACCTCCAGGATCCTTGCCGCGTTGGGTCGATGCAGAGGAGCGGCGCTAGGATCTGCGGGCACCGTCGGGCTGAAGATGCGGCCTGGAGCCGCCTGGATGCGGCCTGGACTGCTGCCTGGAGATAGGGTTTCAAAGCAAACCCTAGAACGTGATCTTGAACAGGAGCCAATCCGAATATGAACAATAATCGAATCTTAAAACATAACATGATTCCTCAAGAATCGAACCCATAATCGGACCTCAAATCAAAATAAAGAACACGATGAATCATCGAGGAACGAACCCGCTCTGATACCATGTTAGAAAATCAGAAGCGGAAACATGGATAAAATATAAACAAGAATAAGAACGTAGGATTTTACGTGGAACCCTACTCTGTGAGGAGCGGGATGAAACCACGGGAGAAGCCCTCAACGGGGCGTGTTATGCATTGCACTTTCTCTCAATGGATACAGGAGGTCTGGGGCTCCTTATATAGCCTCTCCAGAGCCTCCAAGTCCCACCACTGGACGATGTGGGACTAAACACTGGATGGGGTAAATGGATCTCCTCCAGGATCCATTTACCCTGCTACAACACAATAGGCGCATACAACTTATACTCCAACGGGGCAACGACTGGTACTGTTGGTGGTGGTGGCGGTGGCAGCTTCTCGATGCTACTGACGACGGCGGTGCTGCTGCTGATGGTGGCGGTTGCTGTCGTTGACAGCGGTGACACGTTAGTCTGGAAGATAGGGTTTGGATCATAGGGCACAGGCTCTGGTCTAGGACCGTTGCCATGATACCATGTGGGAAAAAATTTGTTTATTCATGGAGCCCAAGGGTTCTATTATATAGGAGAGAGAAACCTTAATGGTTAAATTATATACTAAGGATAGAAAAATTAAATTGTGAAAGAATAATATAACATAAAAACTCTCAACAGTGTGGTAGCAAAGAAGAGGTGAAATATAAAACTCCACCGGATTAAGGTTTGAAAAAACAAAAAGCAGGATGAGGCGGTTTCCTTTGAATCGAGGCAAGACTTAGCCTCGAGGCATATGAGGTCGTAAGCATCAGTTTTCCCACCCAAAATATGTAATTTAATAAAAAACATTGTAATTATACTATTCTCACCCAAAATATGTAATTAAATAAAAGACATTGTAATAATACTAGTGAGACAATATGATTTAATAAGTTTCCAATGTTCTAAAGCAATTAAAGCATATTTCAAGTAATTTTTCAATGCAAACAGTAACAAGCATCCCTGCTAGATTGCTTGTGTTAATGTATGTTGGAGAATGTAATAGAGTGGTAGTTGGATCTCTCCAGGATCCAATTATCACCCACTCATGTTTAGTTATTAACTAAGGGACTCAGGTCTGTCTGTGGAGCTATATAAGGAGCCTCACACCCCCGGTACTCATTTAGAAACTTCAACAGAATATCAAGCCTTTTGAGTCATTCTCCCGTGGTTTCATCCCGTTCCTTAGGGAGTAGGGTTCCATGTTAAATCCTCGTGCTCCATGTTGATCTTTCTTTATTTTTCTGCTTTAATTATCGATTCACTTCCGCATTCTAGATTTCAACATGGTATCAGAGCAGGTTCGATTCCCGAGGATGTATTTAACATTTTTGTTCGAGATTCCATTTTTCGATTCTATATTCTTGAAGATTTATTCATTTAAGAATATTATCATGTATTATTTAAGTTCGAGAGAAAATTAGGGTTCTTGGAACCCTAATTCCGGATCATCTCCAGATCTCCACATCGCAGCAGGCTGATCTTCTCCAACAAGCAAAGGTTGCGAAGGCCACTTCTCGATGCGAGGAAACAACAGAATCTGACAAGGCTCGCCATCACGCATCCCCTTCATCTCGCGCGTGTGTATAGGGTTCCCACACGGAGCCCCACGCAGAGCCTCATCGATCCATCTCGCAGCAACAGGAAACGAGCATGTATCCAGTTAGCAACGAAGCTCCATCTCGCAAGAAAAAGCAGCACATCGTGCAGCACGAACTCCAGGCGGCGAGGTCTCCGATTTAGCCTCCAGGCGGAGGACCCTCCAGGCCGCCGCAAGGCCCCGATTCACGCATCTCCGTCCCCGGGTGCGAGGGACGCACCTCCCCAAGCGACGGAGCACCATTGTGCTGCCCCTTGCAACACTCAGTTGTCAAAAGTAGCAGCAGTGCCACACTCCCACCCTCTCGGCAGCGCCCTTGAGCCCCCTACCCGATCTCGCCTCCTGAAGCCTACAGCCCCCGTCGCTTCATCCATCTACGCCGCACACCATCTCCAGGAAGATGAGAACCCATGGCGACACTCCCGCAGCAGCTTCCAGGCGGAAGCCTCCTCTCCAGGAGTCGGTGGCAGCAACAGGCGGCGAGCCCTGCCTCCCCCTCATCTCTGATCTTCCCATTCTAGCATTGGTGATGCCGACCTTCAACGACGACATCAGGGTTCCATCTGGGAACCCTAGGGTGTGTGGAATAAGGGGCTTGATACCCCTCTTAAATTTTAAAAAAAAACAGTATGAAAAAGGTGAAAAGGCCGAAAAATGACTTGGAAAAAAAGGCTACGTACAAAAAAAACCATACGTAAAAAAAATTACATATCTGTTTCTCCCAACTTGATGCTCCATTCTCTTATTCTATCAAGTATGGGAGGAATGGGGAGTCAGAGATAGATTCTTCAGGACTTTTACTGCTCGTCCACGACTGACAGACCGTCACTAGAGATTTCTACATATCATCCGTCTTCACCGAACATCGACTTCTTCGTCAGGGCATATACTTCTTTTATGACCCGACTAGTACTCCACGTTGGACTTCTTCTATTGCAACTCTTCTCCAAGCATGACAGAGATAAGTTTCGTTGAACTGGTATCGCAGCAACTCTACAGGCATGGCAGATATACGTTCTGGTGACCTAAAAGTCACAGACTCATCCTCGTGTGAGGTTTTCTACTGGCAGCGAACATATATTCTTCTTGTGATGTATCGTGTGAAGATGTGTTGTATACTTTTTTCTTGTTCCAAGCTACAGCTTTCTCAGCTCCAGCTTAAGGGGGAATGTTGGAGAATGTAATAGAGTGGTAATTGGATCTCTGCAGGATCCAATTACCACCCACTCATGTTTAGTCTCGCATCTACTAAATGGGACTTCGGTCTGTCTGCGAGGATATAAAAGAAGCCTCACACCCCCTGTACTCATTGAGAAACTTCAATAGAATATCTGGCCCTTTGAGTCCTTCTCCCAAGGTTTCATCCCGCTCCTTAGGGAGTAGGGTTCCAAGTTAAATCCATGTGTTCCATGTTTATCGTTCTTTATTTTTCTGCTCTAATTATCGATTCGCTTCCACATTCTAGATTTCAACAACGTAAAAGGATAAAATTTCAAGATAAAAGATTACAATGATTACAAAATGTAATATAAGTTCAAATATTCTACTTCGAATCAATGTCCAATAGTTCAAAAAACCCAAAGAATAGCTTCCCCATATCCTAAATTCCTAATTAAGGTTATGGACCTTCTGGTTGCTCATCGGTATTGTCTCCAACTGCAATATATTCATCAAGATCGGCATCCGAAGAACTACTGCTTATTCGATCATCCAATAAGTCATCAATATACTTCAAATTTGCTTCATCTTCCCCTTCATAGCTAACTTCGTTGTCACCGTCATGAAACTCCTCCTCGTCGACGTCCACCACTAATTTATTTCCTCCTCATCTCAAGTAAGGTCATTGAGATGAGCTAAGGAAAAGTGGTCGCGATTACTTATTAGCAATAAGAGTTTCCAGCAAGCTGATCTTTGCATCGAGTCCCACCCTGTAGGAAGACACTTGACGCTTCCCTTTCCCAAAGCATGATGAAGGTCAAACCTTTTCCCTGGGGACATTAGTCTAGCCTAAGCCTTTTTTGCTTAGCAGGTTAGGTTCGAAGAAGTGGCCAAAGGGAAACTGTAACTACAATTCAAGCATTTATTCGTTCTTGTATCTCTTAGAAGCTCAAAATAGGTAGCCTTGAGCCCTCATATATAGCTGAATATATAGGACTCAGAAGAGGTGGAAGATGGCAAAAATGGGATCCAACCAGATTCTCTTAAAATGACCAAATATTTTCAAAAGTAATAAGAAGTTATTATCTTTGTCTTTTATTCTATGCCGACATGAATTGTCTTGTTCCTCGCCTTCTACAACATCATCCTCGATGGGAATGTTTGCATCAAGTTCTTGATACGCTTCAAAGTCACAACTTTGGAGCTCCGACACCCATTCATCACTAGAATCCATGGCATCTGAGCATGGAGTATCCTTCATGGTTTTTCTCCTTATCTCTCCATGTTTCAACTTTAGTTTAAACATCATGTATATCAAATCATTCAACTTTGTTTGTGTGAATCGATTCCCTCTCTTTATGTAGACCGAATTTTCAATATTATTAAATATGTTAATCATAAATCTATAGTTGTTAATATAATTGAAATATTACCTGATTAAAAGAACTCCAATTGCGCTTGCACCCCATGCACAAGTCAAACTAAAAACTCGCATGCCAAAGTTTTGCAACTCGAGAGTTTCGTCTCCAAATTAAGACCATCATTCTGATAAAAATGTTATATTTCACAATCAAAGTTAAGATTAGATAGTAATCAATTGAAAAAAAAGATAATAAAATAAAATAAATACTAACTAGGACTCGTCTTCTTTTTTTTTTACGCTCAAAAAGGGGGACGCACTCGATGGTGCTCGCCCCGATTTATTAAGAAGTTAAAAGAGAACTTACAGGCGATACGCGAACTAGGACTCATCTTCTTGCGCGTACGTATCGTGCTTTCCCATCCAAAGAAGCCTTTTGCATACTTAATAGCATCAAGTTGTAGATCAATTTTCTCATTTATTTTTCAATCGTCTATCAACCTTCCTATATAATCAAACAAGTATTTTTTATAACAAAATGTTTGGAGAATGACGACTCATTGACATTGAGATTGAGAAAATATGCCACCGCATGCAAATTAGTATGATGTTGGTGATACCATCTGTTATCCATACTATCCCACAATGTTTTGTATTTGTTGCATCGTTGCCCAAACTTCTTAGTTCTATCCATGGTCTCATAGATGAAACCCATTGGTGGATATTTTTTAGAATCCACCATCTGCAACAAAACCATGACATTTTCATTATCTGTATCACATAGGAAACAACATGCCAAAAAGTTTTGCTTCTCAAAATTATTTGACATACACTTTTCCCTTGAGGCTTAGAAGCATAGAGACTCTTCTTCCATTTGCTGGAACTAAAAAAAGACTCTACACGATCCCTCATGCTTTACAACATCTACATCAAGAGAAAAGCTGTAGGAAAAGGTGTGGCCGTTGGTCACACCAAATCTCCTATATGCTTCCTTACCATGGCCAAAACCCAATTGTGGGTATGAAAACAATTAATAATCCTTTTCGCTTTCTTGAACACGAGGCAGGTAGAGACATTTCAAGATGTCTTGCAACATCAAGTTCATGCAGTGCGATGCACATGGAGTCCAGTAAATGTGCTTCCTTTTCTCCATCAACATGTGTCCAGCTGCCTTGTAATTCGAGGCACTGTCTGGAATAACCTCTATAACATTTCCTTCACCGACCTCCTTCACAATCTCATCCAACAAGTTAAAAAGCAAGGTTGCATTCTTCACTTCGTCAGATACATCCACGAACTTCAAGAACCAAGTGCATTTCGGATTGTTCACCAAGAAACCATCTGACATTATGTTGCAGTCAGTTTCTTCGCAAGAAGTCGTTGCCTCACTCATAATGTCTCAAATTTTCTTCACTTCTTTCAAAACACAAGTTCTTAACATGATACCAAATTTCGACAAAATGCGATCGAATTTTGATTTCGGTAGGTGACCGAAATTCAATCGAAATGACCTATATCAAACGAAATTTGGGGGGGCGGATCAAAAACCGACTGAAATGTCTGAAATTTCGGTCCAATTTTGACTGAAATTCGACCGAAATTTCATTTCGGTCAGTCACCGAAATGGTGACCGAAATCGAAATTTGAGGACATGGTTCTTAACTCATACACTGATGGAAGCTTCAATCCCCTCCAAAAGGAGCAGACATCATGAAGCATGGCCAAAAAAGGACTACTTGCACAATTGAATGCCAACTCATTCTTAAAGAAGAATCCGCAAATGGCATGACAGATACAATTTCTCTCCTCTTTCTTCCATGTCTCATTCCATATAGTTTGATGACCACTCGTCCGAATCCTAGGACTTCCCAATGGCGATGTATTGGTAACAAAGAAGTCCATGGGACCTCTTACCCTTTTCATGTTACTAGATCCAGATGGAGTGACCGCTTGATTTTTATTACCAGCACATTTGCATCTCAAAGCAACCCCCTCTACAAAGTTCTTCCATCTACATCATTGCTCTTCTATTTTTCTCTTCGTTGGACAATAATATTACCTTCATTTCATTCACCACTTCAATAAGAACTTGTGAACAGCCTTCCACATTTTTTCTGATCTTCGTGAGATGATGCTTGAGTCTAGCGACTCCACGGGTAATCTACTTACCATAAAAAATGCATCGAAGATACACATATCTTGTAGCTTCTTAAGCCTCGTCCATCTCAATTTGCATACAATATTTCCATGTGGGATCATTCAAACCTCCTTCGAAATTCCTTCGGCCTTTGCTTGACTTTGACATCTCTATCATTTCGAGTACCAAAAATAAACAATCATCGTATGTTTAAACAACCATCATACTTCAATCAATACTCAACCTTCATATTCAATTATAAATTTATAATAAAATATGATACAATAGAATATATGAAATGTTAGTTGAATATAAAAAATAAACAATTTATTTTCAAAAATAAACAATGAATGTGCAATCATTAGAAGTTATACTAGCAATGAAAGGTACTAAATCATCCGGATCATAGTATGTTTTACTAAATAAAATTTGTTTAGTAAATTTAACAATAATTTGTAATAAAAATTGTAATACCTAACAAATTTAAAAAAAACAAAGGTACTTAATGGTTACTGCAGGACGGAGCTGCAAGATGAGGGCTTCCAGAATTTGGAGCTTGGAATGTAGAGAGGAAACATAAATCCAGCAGTCGCGTGATGCCGAAGAAGAGGGGGAAGCAGTTGGGTGGCGACGAGGCTCAGAGGAGATCTTCAAGAATCAAATATCGATGTGTTTAACCCACACTCGCCTCAAGCATGCGCCTCGCCTCGCACCACCACACAATGCCTTGATCATCACGGCGATTGCCTCATTGCTGCAGGCTGACATGCGCATCTCCAAGCAGTTTTCTTGCACCTCGAGGTGTGTTTTTTCAAACCATGCACCGAACTCAAATGGGGACATCCTGTGACATGTAGGAAAAAGTACATGACAAACTCAAACTCAAAGAAAGTGATGTCAGTACTAACATAGTACTTCCGTCTGACTGGATCAAAGCATCGGTTCTTTTTTTGGGTCTGGGAATAGCCTGCAAAACACACTTCACAGCTCTGGGAGAAAGCTTGTTACTAACAAGAGTCATGTGATGAACAAAAGCCAAGAGCCAAAGACATGAAGTTTTAAAGAGAAGCATTCCTTGTAGTGAAACGGAATCAAAAAAAGAATCTTATATCCTAACAAGGAGGCTGGCATATGATTAACTAGATAGCAGGCATTGAGGATAGCATCATCCCAGAAAGAGTGGGGAGCACGACTCTATGTCTGGTAACATCAAGAAGATGACGGAGTGTGCTCTCAGCAACACCGTTTTGCTGAGAAGTGTAAGCACATGAGGTCCAATCTATGATGTTAAGGGACATGAAGAAGTGAGATGGATAGTACAAAACTACAAGGCATTATCAAAGCAAATACACTTAACAATAGCAGAAAAATGTTCATTATTTCATTAATAAAAATTTAAATGCCAAACCCAGCCTCAATCTTGTTTTTCATAAGAAAGACCCATGAAAATCTAGAATAATAATTGACAGCACCTAGATAGAACATGTGCCCCCCGTGGTCTGGAAAACGACTGGAACCCAATTATCAAAATGAACTAACTCAAATAAAGAACTATGACTACGACTCTAACAAGCAGGAAAACTGGAGCAGTGATGCCTCCCATGCTAACAAGACTCACACTGAAAAGTAGACTGAGATGGGATCTATGGGAGGACTCTACACAGCTTTTGTAGAGGAAGGTGATCGATTTGAAGATGCCATATATGTAGGGAGACGAACCCAGTGGGAATGGAAGAAGCGCTCAGAAAGGTGGGCCAGGTGGCTGCATATGCAAACGCATATGGGTAGTCGGTGACACCACCGAACCGCATATACAGTATTCGATGTATATACGATTTTGGCGAGTATGTTGCCACATACTCGACCACCTATTGGACAAACCCCCCTCCATTCTAGCTTCAGTTGTTGTTGTCGCCATTCAAGCTTCATATTCAATTGTTGTCTTTCAAGTTTCAAAAGCAGTTGTAAATAATAAATGTTATTTTATTTAATTACAGCAATAAACATTAAACGTTAATTTATTTAATTACGTCAAACATTGTTGTTTGTATGTTAGTTGTGTGTTCTCTATTGTTTATATAATTTGGTTTCAATATACTTTATATTTTATCATTGATTCTTAAATTAGTTCACTATTATTTTGGAATTATATCTCATAAAATTGCTTTTGTTCTTATATTTTTCATTTTTACGGTAAATATGCCAATCGATTTCACTGTTTATATATTTGTCATATCAACTCCTTTATCTGAATCGGTGTTTTTTTTCAAAATGCTTGCATTGAAATCACATCGTACTAAAGATCTATGCTTTATTTTCATTTATGTTATTTTCTCGAGATATATATCTCTAATATTTAATTTATTATTTTTTAGTTTTTTATTTAAAATATTATAAACCGCATAATCAATATATACTTCTACAAATACTTCCGTGTACTCGTTCCAGACCGCCTGACAGAATGAATATCGCATATCAACTTTTCGAACCTTGCCCATGAGTATATCTTGAAATAGAAGAGAAGATGGTTAAATATGTCATGATAATGCAAATCCTTGGTAATCTAACTAATATATAGTAATTCATATAAAAGTCAGGTGTGTATAGCACATTCTACAGACATATAGACGGTTTCAAACAAATCTCCCTTTGTCTCGTAATAGGAGAATGTGTCCTATTTGCAATGATAACAGATTAGTTTGGATGTACTGATCTGTAGGAAGTGAATTGTTCTCTCTCTCTCTGCAAAGGTGATGCGATACACCGGAGTCTATAATCTACTCTGAAATATCTGCCTTGTGACAACCAGTAAGGGCATAAGTTATAGCTGAGGAAGTGGCAGAGGCAGAGGCGACAATGTCAGAAGAGCCTGAAGGGGAACAAGTAGAACCGGCAGCAGGAGTCATAATCTCCCTCAAACGAAGACAAGGTTGTAGAATGTCTGATAAACAAAAGTGTCGTTGTTTCTCAAAAAAAGTGTCGCTAGGCTCAACCTGCTCCGTAACACAGTCAGACGTAGGATAACAATGCCTCTGATAACATGTTTTCTCATAGTAGCCAAAACGGTGACAGCAGATCCACAACTGACGGGGGTGTCCGCCTCATCTGCCACGAATACCGCATCTTCTGCACAAAGCTGGACATCCTCTGCCACGAGATGCGTCCATCGTAGAGGAGGTCTGAGTAGTGGATGCATGAGGCATCATGATCCTACTCACTCTACTATCAGTCTCCTCCATGAGAGTTGTAGTAACACCCGTAAGAAGTTGGTTGCATGTGGTATCATATTGTGAGTCAAGTGTTGCCACGAAAACTTCGACCATAGTGGTTTTTGGGAAACGTGAATGAGATGATTCTATTCCATAGCCCTAGGCTCTCTTATATAGGAGAGTAGCCTATGGGTAAATTACATAAAGAGAATAACAAGAAAATAAAATAACAAAGAGATACAGTGACTCAATATGCGTCAACACTCCCCCTCAAGATGGAGCATAGATGTCAATCATGCTCAGCTTGGAAGCACACTTCTGAAATGGACCTCGTAACAATGCCTTGGTGAATATATCTGCAGTCTGGTTCTCTGAAGTAACATGAGATGTGGCAATGAATCCTTTCTGAATCATATCACGTATGAAGTGACAATCCACCTCAATATGTTTGGTCCGTTCATGGAATGCAGGGTTGTTTGCAATAAACAAAGCAGCCTGATTATCACACTCCAAGTTCATAGGAAGTGGTACATCTAAGCATAAATCTGTCAGCACCGCTTTCACCCACATCATCTCTGTAGTAGCCTGGGCCATAGCCCTATATTCGGATTCAGCACTAGATCTAGCTACCACAGTTTGTTTCTTGCTCCTCCATGAGACTAGGGCATCTCCAACATAGACAGCATACCCTGAGGTGGACTTCCTATCCTTAGGACATCCTGCATAGTCTGCATCTGCGCATGCTGAGATAGAAATCCCCTTTCCTTTCTTGAATAGCAGACCTTTACCTGGAGAAGATTTGAGATATCTAAGTATCATGTGTATTGCATCCATATGCACCTGGCGTGGCTGCTCCATGAACTGGCTCACACGGCTCACTGCAAATAATATATTTGGCCTAGTGATCGTGACATATAACAGTTTGCCTACCAGTTCTCTATATCTTCTCCTGTCCACCTCCTCTGTGTCATCATCATACAGCTTCATGCTAGGGTCCATTGGTGTCGTAGCAGGTCGACACCCTAGCATACCTGTCTCACTCAGTAGATCTGTAACATACTTCCTCTGTGACATGACTAATCCATACGAATTTCTGGCAAATTCCAGCCCCAGAAAATATCTAAGGACTCCCAGGTCCTTGGTGACAAACTCGGTCCCCAGCCTTTCCTTTGCCTGCTTAATGCCCTGGTCATCATCACCTGTAATCAAGATATCGTCAACATAAACCATGATTACAATAATACCTCTCGCCGTCTTCTGTACAAACAAGGAATGATCAGCATTGGAGCGTCTATATCCTTGTTTCTCAAAGAGGTCTGACAGCTTCTGGAACCATGCTCTGGGGCTCTGCTTAAGGCCATAGATGGCCTTATGTAATCTGCAAACCTTGGAACACTCCCCCTCAACAGCAAAACCTGGTGGCTGTTGCATGTAGACTTCCTCCTGCAGGTCTCCATACAGAAATGCATTCTTCACATCTAGTTGATAGAGTGGCCAGTCTCTAGTAACTGCAACTGATAACAGGATCCGCAGAGTGGAATGACGCGCCACAGGGGAGAACGTGTCAAGGTAATCTACCCCATATGTCTGTGTGAATCCCCTTACAACTAGGCGTGCCTTGTACCTGTCAATGGAGCCATCTGCATTGTGTTTCACTGTAAACACCCATTTGCAACTCACCGGGTTGACATCTGGAGGTATAGTAACCAAGCTCCATGTTCCTCTAGACTGAAGTGCGGCCATCTCTTCCTCCATTGCTAGCCGCCATCTAGAATCCTGCAAAGCCTCATGGTGGTTCCGTGGAATGTCTGTAGCTGAAAGTGCCAATGCAAACGTCCTGAAGTGTCCAGATAGCCTCTCAAAAGACACAGCTGCTGATACTGGATATTTGGCACAGCTCCTCTTCGGCTTGCGTAGAGCGATTGGAACATCCAGATCCTCTGTGGTATCACCATGCTCCTGTAATGCATCCTGCTAAGAAATGTCGTCAGATCCATCAACATTAATAGTTTCATTACATACCATAGGCGAGCTAGTTGACTGGTCAGGACCATGAGCTGGATGCGGCCTGCGGGTGTAATGGAATGGTAACGGGGATACTGTTGATGGCGGTGGTGGTGGCGGTGGTGGTGGTGGTGGTGATGGTGGTGACGGTGGTGATGTTGGTGGTGCCATGAATACGGTATCAGGAGATATAGGTGGTGGCTGCATGTTCCCGGATTCTGAAAAATACATAATGGATTCAAAGAATGTAACATCTGCACTGATCATATACCGCCGACGCACAGGGTCAAAACACTTGTACCCCTTTTGAGTTCTGGAGTACCCCACAAAGACGCACTTGACAGCCCTAGGAGAGAGCTTGTCAGAACCAGGCGACAACTGATGGACAAATGCGACTGACCTAAACACACGAGGGGTAAGAATGAACAGATCCTTGTCAGGATAAATAAGTGAAAAAGGAACCTGTTCATTCAAGACAGACGAGGGCATACGATTTATAAGATAACATGCAGTGAGGACTGCATCACCCCAGTAGGAATACGGAACATGACTCTGAATGAGAAGTGACCTTGTGACATCAAGTAGGTGACGGTGTTTTCTTTCTGCAACCCCATTTTGTTGAGACGTATGAGCGCAGGATGTTTGGTGAACAATTCCTTTAGAAGTGTAGTAGTTGGCTAGATTGTTGGTGCACAACTCTAAGGCATTGTCACTTCTCATAATTTTGACAGTTGTGGAAAAAACATTCTGAATCTCATTTAGAAAGTGAATAATAATATTTCCAGCTTCAGACTTATTTTTCATTAGAAATACCCATGATGCTCTAGAGAAGTCATCCACAAATACAATATAAAACCTGTGCCCCTGATGATCGGGAACACGACTCGGACCCCAGACGTCGACATGAAACAACTCAAACTTGGAGTTACTACTCCGACCTTGACTACTGGGAAAAGATGACCTGTGACGTTTTCCCAACTGACATGCCTCACACTGAATAGGTGTGTGAGAAAGACTATAAGGTAGGACTAGACGCAACTTCTGAAGCGGTAAATGACCAAAACGCAGATGCCACAGGAGAGGAGATACTTGTTCTGTGGGAGAAGCTGTGATTCCGGCAAACGGGGTCTGGTTCAGACGATAAAGGCCTCCTTGCTCATAGCCATGACCAATCACGTTGCCCGTACGAATGTCCTGAAAAATCAAGGAAGATGGATCAAAAATAGCTCGACAATGAAGATCCTTCGTAATCTGACTAATTGACAACAGATTCATAGAAAAATGCGGTGCATGCAAAACATTCTTGAGCTGCATAGAAGACGTCAATCTAATCTCCCCCTGACCCGTGATAGGAGAATGTGTGCCATTGGCAATAACTACTGTCCGTCCTGGAGGAATCTGAGTGTATCATGTAAGTAGGCTCTGGTCGCCACATAGATGATGTGTAGCGCCGGAGTCCATGATCCATGGCAGTGTATCCTGTAAGTAGGCTCTGATACCATGTTGGGAAACGTGAATGAGATGATTCTATTCCATAGCCCTAGGCTCTCTTATATAGGAGAGTAGCCTATGGGTAAATTACATAAAGAGAATAACAAGAAAATAAAATAACAAAGAGATACAGTGACTCAATATGCGTCAACAGTGGTGTTCTTGTAAGCCCTATACTGCTCTGGAAGTGGTCGGAGGCATGATGTAACATCCGGTTTCCAATCAAACTCGAACCCGACCCGATTAGGGTCCGATTAATCCAATAAAGCTATCTGGCAACATTAGATGACTTAAATGGACCAATTGATCATGAATCAAAAGTCGTTCGAGCGAAATCGGCCAAAAATCGATCGCAACGTAATGCGTGACGGAAAAGCCGCGACGCAAAATCGGAAATCGCAAAACGAACCGAGGCCATCATAAAATCCGATTCGACGAAACAAGACCGACGGAATCGACCGTTCGTCAATCGGATATCGTTTGATATTTTAAATTCATAAAATTTAAATCCAAATCGGAATCGTATCTCGAAAAGTTCGGACAACCAAACCCGATCAAAAGTATATCAATATTATACTCATATTGATCATCGTTCAGAGACGATTAAAACGAGCCATATTACATCAAAACCGGAGATTCGAGGCACGAATATGGAGGACTTTGGATTATTCAAATAAGTGACAGAATATAAATAAATAAATAAATTTTATAAAAAAAATCTGAACAGTAGCAGACTGCTACTCTTGTCAAAAAAAAGTCCAGCCGTGAGTTATTTTTCTCTTCCCCTTTTTGATTTTCTTCTCTTTTCTCCTCTTATTCCACTTGGCATATTCTTTATCCACATGTCAACTAAGCAAACCCTTCCTTCCTTATTTATAACTCCTTAAAGCCTCATATCTCCTTTCAAAGTTCCACCGAAATCATCCCCCATTTCCAGTGAAACCCTCTCCTCCTTTCTCTCTTTTTCCCTTGGTTTCCAGCAAAGAAATTTCCAAGCAATCACCTGTAGTTACATGTGCCTCAGCAGGAATTGCTGCTCCAAATGCTACCAAGCAGAAGCTGCTAGCAAGCCTCTATCTCATCCTTCCTGCATGCTCTAATTCCAAGTTTAAGGTACAATTTCCCCCATTCTCTTGCTGCCAAAATATGTTCTTGCACAATTCAAAATCATTTTCTTTGTTCTTCTCCAAGTTCGGAACAAATATTTTAGGTACAATCATCTCCCTATTGCATGAAGGGGTTCTTTTCAAATCTTGGTAAGAAATGTACAGTCCCTCCCTAATCCTTTGCTGCCATCCATGCAAATTCATCTCTCCTTTATACCTTACATGATCAATCAATTTTGCCCATTTTATTTCCCTGATTTTGAGTTATCACTTGCTGGGCTAGGTGTGTTTTGAAAAAAAAAATATCTGATTTCTGTAACCTCCTGTTAAAAAAATGGAATTGAAGACTCTATATACTGTCCGAAATTACTCACTACTGTTTAAACATTTGTTTAAAAGTAAAAAAGATAATTGAAAATTTCTGTAAACCGATAATTGGATTGAAATGTTCTCCTGCTTGATATCATATAAATTTATTTATCTTGGCCTTTGGTTTTGGTTGCATAATCCTACTGAAGAAAACTATATAATAACTTCCACACGTTATTTTACCACCAGCTATTCAGCCTGTGTTTTCCTCTGTGTCAATATTCCGTTTCTTGGGTTCATTATCATGCTCTTTAGCTTTGTAATTATTGATGCAAATATAATAGTTCTCGGAGGTGCTTATGTTCCCTAAATAATTCTAATACCGTCGCTCTTACCTACTATCATCTGATAAAATAAGTCTAACATTTTTTATATGCCTCTAAATTGGTCAGAATCTATAAATGACAAAATGCAAGATTTAAATAGCATTATGAACAAAATGTTTCTCCAAGCAATAAGCACGTATGCAGAATTCTCTCCATTCTTAATGGGGTGAAGTATGAAATTCAATAGTCTATTAAGTCAGTCATGTTAGATTTTTCTTTTATAAATAAAGATTTATTCTTTATTAATTTTCAAATAGCCATTGATTTATCTCATCAAGATTGAAACACTACTTTCATAATATCATTAATATCAAACAACACTGAAGACAAACTTATCTCCTTTATTACTTCACCGGTGGTTTTCCGTGTTCTGTGTGAACACTAATTATCAAATAACCTGGGTTGATCCAAAATGAGATGAAATCATCCCTTGGGTATACTCTACTATCTGTTGCTCATTATCAATAAGATTGTCGACCAAAAAACCTAGATCTGATTAGTCAATCACATAAAGGATTGAAAAAAAAGAAGAATAGTCAAAGAAATAAAGATGTTGATGAATCGGTGTTGATATCTAATAGTGCCGATAATGGTGACCTTTACACCTGACCGTGCGAGGGTGCGGTGACCCTCAACTGGGCGGGAGATAGGAAGCTCAGTTTGGGCAGCGGCCTAAGATCCCAATCCCTTTCACGGTTTTTACGCGAGCTCGCGGTGTTTTTACGCCTCGTTAGGATCCCGATTTTTGACCAATTCCGCTGACCCTCTGTTTTAGGATACCCATGCGGGGGATCCTCGGTTTTAGTTTTTCCGTACGAGCTCATTTGCCCGTTACCGGTCGGGCCATTTTCTAGAGTGACTTTTCCGGAGAGTCTCTCACCCGTCTCAATGGCGTAGTTTTGGAGTAGACATATCCCTCTATTGGACCGCACTTCCAATTAGAGGGCGAGACGGAAGAGCCATTTGTAGGCTACCTCACCGCTTGAGTTTTTCTTTCACCAGCAGACTTGGCGATTTTACATCCAAATCATCTATGTCTACATCCTGGTCATCTAGGTTTACATCTGGAACAGTTACAGTTAACTGTTGGAGAAATTAAAATCAAAGTTGAGTTGGTTGGAAGTGTTTATAATAAAGTTTGATTTGAAATAATATGTCTATAATAATATGAGAATATATATACACATCCATACACTTATGAACAATTAATTACAATATAAATATCTTATTATATGAGAAACGTTGGGATAATGGGTGAGCATGGGTGGTACATACAAGCAACTTGACAACCTTTTTATATTGCAAGTAGATGTAAATTTTAGAAGTTTATGCCTTTCTACTTACCTGTTTTGCAACCACTTTAAATACGTTTTTTATATAATATGATTACGGGAAGTACCAGCAACCGATGATGCCTCTTCGTTCCTAACCTGTTTTGGCAGGCAAAGAGCCTGCTGCCCAGTAGTTGCTGATGATTCCAGGTGATAGGGTATATACCAGACGGTACGTATACTTTTGTCTCAGCTTTTGTTCGATTCACAATGTAAAAGCTTCCCCTTCTCTTCTGTACAGAATTTTGGGAATAATGTATGTACTGGCAGACTTCTTGTACATATTGTAAACATATGAAAAATTATAAAATGAAATGTTGGTGGCACTTGTTCTGCTTGTCTATATGGTTTATTTATATGAATGTGAATGTTATGGCAAAACGCACAAAATTTCCTCATATTTTAAATAGCTTGTGCGATCTCTAGCGAAAATAATGCCGCGAAAGTGTTGTAAACGGGTACCCGGATCCGAGGGGGTTCACACATGAAGTTGTAATGCTTCTCAAACATGCCCCGTGAGCTACAAGTTGAAAGCATGAAGCGGACAACCATCTTGCTTGGATGTGAAGATGTGGTACTAAAGTTGTAGAATCTTCGTCTCATTCTTCGCTTGGGAATATGTGGCTGTGAGGATGGCCCACATTGCTTGGCAGTAGGCTGATGGAGGATGTTATTGGTTATCTCTATTGTAAAGAATACCAGGTAACCACACATGCGCACACGTGTTATCTTGCTTCCACGAAGCATTCACCTCAGTTTTGTCGACCAGCTTTGTTTGTGTCAGAGCGTGGTCCTTATTGTTGCAATGCATAAGGCTCATGAATTGCGTAGACCATCTCATCCATCTTGATGACAAGGCGTCGAACCTTTGAAGGCATCGAAGGAGGATAAGTTTACCTTACTCTCTATCATGATGGTGGAGGAGACCAAAAAAGCGACCGGGGTTGTAGATGATCAAAAGATGTCTATACAATCATATGGGGAACCAGTTGTGTGTGCCGACTCTAAGCACAACCGTGCCCATCAACACTAAAGACTCCCTAAGGTCGACGGATGGGATTTTAACAGTCTAAAATCACCCTAACCGCCGTAAAATCAGACCGCACATTGAATTCAGGTACACGAGGATCGATACATGAGAATCGTCGAGAAGTGGCACGACGGGGTGCGGCTATACACAAGAAGGGAGCAACCCCTTCCCAAAGGTGAATCAGCACCTTCGGAAGGGAGAGACGCGTCTAGGAAGCAGTAGGTGATGTTGCACATTCCTAGGTGGTGTTGGGTTGTGTTGCACGCAACCCTGGGGACTGGTTGTCTTTTTGGGCGGCAGCGGTGGATGTCGCGTGTATCCCTAGGGGACCATCAAAGAAAGAAGATGACGAACTGGTTAGGGGCCAGCAAAGGGGCAGTGGCGGCGGGGTAGTTGGTGGGGGTAGGATACGTGAGGCCCAGGGCTTCGATCTAGGACCATCGCTCTGGTACCATGTGAAAGAATAGAATAATGTGTTTATTATGAGGGCTATATGGCTATATTATATAGAGAGGAGAAACCCTAGATCCTAGAGGGAAAAGTACATAATAGAAACGAAATAACTAAGCAAATATAAAATAACTCTCAAGATACATGTTCTTTTGCAATTCATTACATAGCACATATATTCATGGTTATCAAATGTATAAGGAAGCCAATCCGAGATTAGTTGCTAGTGAAGGAGGTAAAAATCTAGAAATATGGCATATCACATATATCATTTACCACTCTGCGAGGTATCAGCACAATGTTGATGACTTTCGTGAAATCCACCATAGCCACAACTAGTGTAACTGACGGGAGGTCTGACATCATGCATCATTGAAGCAAGCAGGAAAAAGCAGATCAAATCTAAAAAGAAATAAGCCAGCACTTGCAATATCGATGGCCCCAACTACCGAACTTGAAACAATGAAAGTTGGTGAGGGGGGAGCCAACGGCCTAATGACGAAGCCTCCATCGAGCTCTACACCCCTGGAAAGTCTCCCACTCCTCATCAGCAACACCAGAAGCATCTACAAATCAAAACAGAGAAGGACCACCGACAGCAGATCCACGAGCAGCCTCTACATCCCCACCAACAGCAGCAGCCACTCTAGGCAGCGGACTAGGAACCTCGCACAAAGATCGACCATATTCAGCACCCCTCGGACCAGGTGGAGAACAAGAACGAGGAAAATATGTAGCACCTCTGGCATCAGCACGCCCCGATTGAGCTCCAGCAACAGCACCATGGTAGAACAGGCACTAAGCCCCACGACCCCTCGACCGAGCCCCCGGTGGAGCCCTAGGCCCATGTAAATGGCCCAAACCCCCTAGTGGAGCCCCAGGAGGAGCATTTGGCCCATGTGAATTGCTAAGACCCCCGAGTAGAGCCATAGGTGGAGCCCCAATCCCCCCAAGCAGAGCCATGAGCTTCCCGATGAAAGCCCAAACCCTCCTGGTGGAGCCTTAAACCACCAGGCGGAGCCCCAGGGCCACCCAGTGAACCCCAAGACCCACGATACGGAGGGAGGCCTCTGTAGCGGGATCGAGCACCCCTGTCACCGTCACTAGGCCTTCAATGCCCCTCTCTCACCTGACGAGAATCGACACCAGCAAAGCGCACGAAAGTCACCTTATTCCTAGTAGCCTTAGCTCGCCCCCATTCGTGGTAGCCCTCTCGCTCACCCAACCCTCATGCTTCCCCTCCGAAACCTTGCCCCTCTCTTACCGGCACAAACCTCGCTCTCAAACACTATATAATGTTAGGTGTGCCTCGATATAACTCCTTACATCAACATCACATCACCTTATATGATCTAACTCTTCATATCATCGGTTGTATGATCCTTACAATGGCCATGGTAAGTATCGTTATTCATACAGAGGGACCTTGATCAATAATGCAAACATAGATATCCTTTATTTCATATATGGAATGATATAAGTGCAATAACAACTATTGCAAAAGGGCTAGCCAAGGACTTATATGTCTAACAGTAACCAAAACCATGATAGAAGAAATTGTATGATTTATTATGTCCTAAGAACCATTTACATTATATGGGCTTGAAGTAGCTACACCACCCAACATTGAATCTCCTTCAACTTTCATATTCAAGGATCCCATCGAAGATATCAAATCTTCCATCATGTTATCATCCTAGTGTTAGTGTGGTTATGGTTGTGGGTATAAGTACGATGTAAATCAATAGTAATCCATCAGATATGTGGGATTTGGACCTCGGGAGTGAATTAGAATATATTAGCCATATATGGAGTGTTGTCTTATATACTCATGATCGGCATGTAGTGCTTCAAATCCGTGTCCACCGACAATATCATGTCATGCACTCCCATCAGGATATGTCACTCCGTTAGAAATCTCTTCATTGCATCATCATCACCTCTTCCTGATTTTGATTTTGATTATTATTTGGAGGTCTCATCGTCTTCGCTTTCTGAACCTCACCCAATATTGTTTGGACTTCAATATGAAATGGATGTGTAATCTTCAGCATCTACCTTCATTTACAAGGCAATATGTGTTTTACCATCATCTTATCGCATCAAGCGCAAGAGCACCATTATGTCCATCCACATCAGCAGGACGTTTTCATTTTCACCACCCGAATCTTGAATATGTATCCAAGGTCAATGGGGTCAATATAGTCTTTCCTATCATGGCCATCCCATACATGCTTCATCTTCGATCTGAGATTGTAAAGTACATAGACAAGATCATCCAATTTATCTATCCCCAAAGAATTTCGCCTCTTGGAGTGAATGAAGTAAATGAGCTCCAGTTCCTCTTGCATCCTCCAACAAATATGATTTGCAACAATACCTTCACAGCCATTTATCACAAGTTAGGAGCATGCAATCCATAATGGTTTCATTCAGCTGCCAAAGAAAACACATGAAATTATTTTAGAACACCACTACAAAGTTATAATGACATAAGATGTAACTATACACATTATACATATTAAAAAGAGTGCTAGATGTATGTTGATTGCAATCACTCTTCCAAACGACCTCAAAGCCTTCATAAAATATTTTCTCCAGAAAATGATAATAATGTCATACATTCATATCAAATTAGCGTACACATTTTTGATAGTTCAAAGAGATTTACTAAAAAATATATGTGATTAACATATTGTATACATCATTCATGCAACATGTTTACATGTCTCTTGATTTTACTAGATTCTAAAGAGTTGATAAGAGTTGCAATAGTGATGCCCCATATTAAGATAATACGCTAAGAAGACACATAAGGATTCAATCAAAAATAATGTAGCTAGCTTTGAGAAAATGACACAAATATCGATATATAATTACATTACATACTAGCCTAACGAAAAGGATGGGATAACATTTCATTTATTATTCATAGGATGCCCAACGATACTTTAGACCCTTTTCTAACGCTTACGTTCACCTTCTCTCTCATCATCTACATGGCCCCATATATCACCCCATGGTCAACTTTATATCACCATCCATTATCCTTAATCTTGATACTTGTAGTTTCAGAATTCTTATCGCATGGGTGACAACATCCCAAAAATTCACATTGTGAATCAAGGTCTCTACCTTTCAATCTTAATCTACTTGCGCCTCGAGGATCTCAAACCACTCCTGTAGATAACATATTTTCCTCAGCCCCATCTTTCGTTATTGTGTGCTTTGCAACATTGCAAAACTGGTTCTAAATCCAGTGATTATGGGCATTACAGTGTCACCCTCACACATCATCATCATCAATGTTAGAATTTTAAAATGGTTGTAGAAGAACGTTGTGACAGGGCGAATGGTTGTAGAAGAACGACGTGATCAATAATGTCTGATCAACACATTCATGATGGTCTTCCTCTTCCTAAAATCCACTAAGATGGAGTTAATGCAGTATGCAACATACAAGGTCCAAAGATCTTGTACATGTTGGACTTCATAATCATTTTACCAAACTTCTTGAAGTTTTCGTTGTCTATGACCACATGTACATTGTTATCGGGCATGACTCTTCAATGATATCTTGCAAGAGCTTGAGTATGTACTTGTGGTTCTTGACATACTTAGTGCCTCCACAAACCAAGTAAAAATTATATTCCCATCAAAATATATAAAGAAATTGATGATTTTCTCCCTTTTATAGCTTGTCTAGCCATCACACAAGAGAGCCCCAACGAATTCAGACCGGTTTTTCTTCAACCCGATAATACATTCCCCAATGTCATCTTTCTTCATCCAGCGATGTTTGTTAATTATTTCATAGAGTGTTCGAGTTTCAACACCTCCTGTTGAAGTAATATCCTCAATTACGAGTAGCGAGAATGATCTCCTTGCCACATAAGCTGGAATGCCCACTCCAACAAACAACTTGGGGGCAACCTTTTCAACTTGCTCCCTAACATTCCTAGAATCCGTCATCGTGTTTTGTTTCCAATCCTTGCTCGTAAACTTAGTGAATTGAGATGGTCCTTTCAAGAAATGGTTCAAGCGCTTTACCCTTTTGCTTCTTCTTTAGTGGTGCCTCATATGCAACACTTCTGCTACGGTTGCCTCTTCCAGCTCCGACAGAGAAAGTTGCACACCCATCAACGTCTCCAAAATCACCACAACCATTAAATGTCTCTAATGCTTAGTCCTCATAGAGTCGTAACGCCATCTTATATGCATTCTTCTCTGTTACAGTCTAAATGTAAGCTAGATATAGGAAATCAACAAGACAAGATGTTGAACTACTAGATATAGGAAATCAACAAGACCAGTGTTGTAAAAGTCGCCCGACTGGCCCGACTATTAGGTCTGACTAGTCTAGTCAGTGGGGTGGCCGACCGAGTACCGACTAATTCCGACTAAGCACACTAGTAGACCAATTTTTGCTTGGAGATACCATATTTTTTTGTTTTTCATAAGCAAACTTATTACAATATGTTTAATGTTTTATTTAGATTCAATTACTTCCTTTATTTCATCATGATAGTATAAAAATGTACAAAATCTATGTAAATATATGTGTAAAAATGAGTTATTTGTTTAAAATAATTATAAAATTCAAAGCCAATTAAAGTCCGACTAAATCCGATTAGTCGCCCGACTGCCGATTAATCCTTAGTCAGTTACACGACCGACCGAGTACCGACTACCGACTTTTGCAACCTTGAACAAGACAAGATGTTGAACTCTCTTTGAAACAAGAATCGTCAAAGTTCTCGTCTCTTTCGACCCTCTCTTTCTTTTTCTTAATATGCCCCTCTGTGTTAGCCTTCACTTCATTCCTTACCTCTCTCGTACATGTGTGGTATTCTGTCATGTTCTTATAGCTACCAACGACGCGTTGTTTCAGTCTGGTGATTCCACTTCCCTTAGTAATCTTTTCACTAAATTTGCATTGAGGCTTCTCTTTATGACCATCAATAGCATTATCATACTTCCAATTCCTCATCCATCTTTAGCCTGCTCATTATCTGAACAAGAAACCATAATCATCGCTCCTCAAAATGAATGAGATAATACAAGCACTATGTCAACAACAACCAAAAAAACAAAATGTATGAAATTGAAATAAGATGACAAATTTCACGTGTATCATCACGTGCATCACCTAAGATCAATGTCTAACCTAACCAAATGCAGATTTAACAGCAAATGTTAACCTAAACACGTCAGATTTGACATAGTAATAATGGACAGTTGCACAATATTGTTACAATAACTATCAAAACAAATATTCAACAAGATATCAAGAATTATAATGCAAGAATCATCATGCTTCCACACACCAAACGATGAGAAACTAAAGAATTACATTGTTAAGGGGATCTTAAGAGAACTTTCCAATGCCAAATGTGTCTAAACCGATTCGATGCAAATCCAGGGTTAAAAAAATACATGGAATAAAGTCCTTATAAGCCTTCGTATCCAGATGAAAAAGCAGAATCTTATGGGAACTTTCCAATGCCAGATGTGTCTAAACTGATTTGATCCAAATCAAGGGCTAAAAAGATACATGGAATAAAAGTCCGTGTAAGCCGTCTTCCCTATAAGTAGATTTTATAGAATAAAGAGGATAAATTTTAACACCATAAAGTCTGTCAGCACAATCTCTCTTCAGGTGACATGAACATTTTGAGGGGAAACTGTCTCTCGTTAGGAAGGATAAAGTTGTGTAAAGTAGACATAAACATTCAAGACATTTTAGTGGAACTAATTATAACAGGAACTTAGTCATTCTAACCTTCACAGACAAAGGATTCATACTATATAATGGCATCCTCGGAAGATTTGAGCGGTAGATGACGGTGTGGATATACTAACAAAAAAACTGTTCATAGAATCACATTTTGACACATTAGTAAGGCAACCCACTTCAATGGTCTGGTGGTAGTGCAGTGTGCCTACCCCCAAAAGACCATTGTTCAAATCCCTTCTTGTGGGGGTTGCGTTAGGTAGCCGGCAGCCGGCGTAAAAAATAACCGGATCTTTCAACATGGATTTGAGCAAGAATCCATGTAACCGATCCTAGTTAGAGTGGGAGAAGGCTTCGTCATTTTTTTAGTTGGTCATTCCGCATTCCCAGTTTGTGCAGGAGATTACTGGTTTCAAGTAACTAATAAAATTAAAATGGCCCAACAAAGGTAGATGCATCCTTCGAACAGCATATCAAATGAAGCAAATGGACTCGACTGACTGATATCTTATTTTATATAAAAACTAGCACAAAACAGTCTAATAGAGAAATGAAAACCAGTCATAATCAAAGCATTGCCAGCAGTCGTATTCAATTTAAATGATACCAAGTTCATAAACCTCATTTGGAGTTACAATAGAGTATCCATCTCTAAATTAGAGTCATACCGAGTTCAGAAACTTCAGATTTGCAGTGACGCTAGAGTATCCATCTTTGATCAACATATCCAGACTTGACAAGTTGGCTAAGGTTGCAGGAAATCGTCTGCACAAATACCACCACACTATATCAAAGCCCATCCAACAACCAACACAGTTTGACAAAAATATATCTTGCAATGTAGAAATCAGATAACCTCTAACTCCATAACCTACAAATCCGTAGTGAGAAATATGATACTCTTTTTGCTTATAACTGATCATTCTGCAAATGACAGCTCAGAAGTATATATTTGCCTGCCATACGCAAATGTTACATGCTACATGAGGAAAAAAACCCAAGTGCAATCATAAGAAAATGGGAGTTTTTATGTATGTGTGTGTTTAGAGAGAGACAGGTCTCTCTTATAAGGTGGTAGTCTATATACAATAGTCACCTCACTCTACATGGATGAAATTAGAAAGGAAATCAATATGTTCCGCACGCTTTCAGAAACATTTCATATAAGAAAATTTTGAAAGACCGAGCATCAAACTATCCAAAGTTAACTTTTTTAACAAAACTTTCCAAGTTTAAAAATTTTGTGAAAATAACAATTTTAAACAAGGTTTGTTTGATTTCTCAAGCCCATGTCAACATTCGAAAACATTATAAAAGTATTTACAAACGGCATATCATTAACTTAAACTTGTTATTGTTAGAAAATAAACATGCGGAAGCGAATATCAGAGAAAAGATAAAACAAGAAGAAACATCGGGATTTTACGTGGAACCCTACTCCGTGAGGAGCGGGATGAAGAGTACGCAAAGTTTTTCCAAAAAAATGTTGCAAGAAAAGTGCTATATTTTTTTGTGAAACAGCTTAAAAAAATACTCAAAAAATCAAAAAATGTAAAAAAAACAATAATGATGATGAACAATCGTAAAAAAATGTGGACGACTTTAAAAAAATACATGTTTTATGTTGTTTTCCTCATCTATCTTGTCTTCTGCCAACTTGGTCGATGTCTTCATTCTGACCAATATGGGAGAAAGGGGGAGTATTGTGAAGAGTCACAGGTCTTGTTTCAGATTCAGATATTCTCCAGACCAGCCGATTTCCCGACTCTACAGAGATTTTGTCAGACTCGATGATTGATTCCAAGTCCACAGTTTCAGACACGCATAAGGATGCGGTCCTTTCTGATGTGCACATGTATGCCATCTTTTGGCGTGGCCCCATCATTCTTCTTGGTTTGTCGGCCAGTGTTTTCATGTGAACCATAGGGACTCTAGAGTAGAGGACTATTCCCTATGCCATGTTGGCAAGGGTTTTTATGTGGTATCATAGGTACTCTAGAGTAGTATATCATTCTCTGTGCCAGATGGGAGAGACTCCGTTCTCTAATAAGGAGACTTCTTTCAAACTCCATTCTCCAGCGATCGTGGACTCCGACGAGGATTGCACTTTCACGGCCCTTTCAGTTCGGCCCTTTTCAGAGATGGAACAGTTGTCCACATGTTGTGGCAGGCCAGAGTACTCCGACGAGGAGACTCATTTCCAGTTGCAGTGACTCTGACAGGCGCAGTTCAGAGCACATGCTCTCCGACGAGGAGATTCAACAGACTCACACTCTAGCTCGTTCGTCCTCCTCACTTGCATAGCATGAGAAGCAACGGCCTCGACAACAATAGTTGTGCGCGTTGAGTTGATATTGTCCGTAGTGTCCTGTAGTGTGAGTTGAGTTTCTTTATGTTTGTCCAAGATGAGCATTACATGATCCAGCTTGAGGGGGAGTATTGGAGTATTCGCTGTATGCGTCATCTATGAGGGAGATGGGTAAATGGATCTCTCCAGGATCCATTTACCCCATCCATGAGTTTAGTTCCACATCTACCAGTGGTGGGACTTGCAGGCTCTGTGGAGGCTATAATAGGAGTCCCAGACCTCATGTATCCATTTAGAAAGTCAATAGACAAACCTGGTCCTTTGAGGCCTTCTCCTGTGGTTTCATCCCGCTCCTCACGGAGTAGGTTTCCATGTTAAATCTTTGTTCTTCCATGTTTATTTATCTTTATTTCCGATTCTGCTTCCGCTTCCTATTTTCTAACAGAGACTAAACCACCAGATGTGATAATTGGACCTTGGAGGGATCCAATTACCCATCTATACAAGTGACACATATATTCCAACACATACTTTATTAGTGTTTTACATATTTAGTGGTTGATTCTAGGAATGTATATTTTATTTTACTGGTCACCTTTTTGGATATAAATGATATTTGCATATTATTGTACAAAATTAAAAAAAAGTGAAATCAATGTATATAAAACTATTGGAGTTCACACATGATATTGTCAAAGCCAAATAGTATCAGATGAAAATGCAATAATAATCGATATATTGCTAATCTGCTAGTCATTTTCATTATGCCGAACAACGTACATAATTTACAAATACGTAGTATACTTATTTTACATAAAATCATAAGCTATCTACCTCGAACGATATTGGTTGAAAATATAACCGTATATTGATGATATACGATACAACAACAAAGCCTTTTCTCACATTAAGTGGGATCGGCTACTTGGATTTTTTGCCTCCATTCAGATCTATCATAAGCCAATCTCAGGCTTTGGTCCAAAAAACTAAGATTCCTTCGTACAGTCTCATTTTAACACTTCTTTGACCTTCCTCGCCCTCTCTTAGTTGGTTCAACATCCTGAAGCTCACATCTCCTAACTGGCGCATCAGCTGACCTCTATTGCACATGGTCAAACCACCTTAAGTGGGTTTCTCGCATCTTTTCCTCGATCGAAGCTACATCAGCTTTCCTTCTTATTGCATCATTCCTAATTTGATATTTACGTGCATATCCACACATCTACCTTAGCATTTTCATTTCTGCTATTGCATTCTCTGCACATGTCTATGGTTCACATGCCAATATTCAGATCCATAGAGCATATCTGGTCTCACGTCTGCTTTGTATAACTTTTCTTTGATTTTCAAAGTAATTTTCTTATCACAGAGAACAATAGAGGTCCCTCTCCACTTTAACCAACCTACATTTATTCTATTAGTAACATCTTTGTCAATTTCTTCATTATGTTGCAAAATAGATCACAAGTATCTAAAAGAATCCTTTACTGAACGTTGTCGTCATCAATCTTCACCCTGATTCCCTCACCGTTGCTTCCATCAAAAGTGCACTACTCCATATATTCAGTCTTAGCCCTACTTATACGAAATTCTTTAGTTTCCAATGCATATCTTTAGACCTCAAACTTCTCATTTACTCCACCTCTAGTCTCATCAATCAACACAATATTATCAACGAATAACATACACTATGGTATCTCATCCTGAGTGTGACTTGTCAACTCGTCCATAACCAAAGTAAAAAGTAAAAAAATGTGCTAAGCCTTCTCCTACTATAAGTAGGGCCGGCTACATGGATTCTTGCTCAAATCCATGTTGAAAGATTCGACTATTTTTTACGCTGGCCGTCGACTACCTAACGCAACCCCTGCAAGAGTGGGATTTGAACCCTGGTCTTTTGTGTGGTAGACACACTGTACTACCACTAGACCAAAGTAAAAAGTGTTGAAGAAAAATAGAATGGCTTATCATTGAAAAGACCATAGGGCTCTCTTATATAGGAGAAAAGCCCTGGGTTAATTACATAAGAGTGTATAATTAAATAGAAATAATAAATACATATAAAGAGATACGAATATCTCAATATCCCCCCTCAAGTTGGAGCATATATGTCTATCATGCTCAGCTTAGAACAACATCTCTGAAATAGACCTCAAGCAAGGGCTTTGGTGAATATATCAACAGTCTGATCTCCAGTAGAAATATGGGAGCTAGATATGAGACCCTTCTGAATCATGTCTCTGGTATAGTGATAATCCACATCTATATGCTTGATCCGTTCATGAAATATAGGATTATTGGCAATAAATAGAGCTGTTTGATTGTCACATAAAAGCTGCATGGGAAGAGGTACCTCAACAACAAGATCAGTCAAGACGGATCTAACCCACATCATTTCCGTGCACTCCTAAGCCATGGCTCTGTACTTAAACTTTGCACTGGATCTAGTAACCACGACCTATTTCTTGCTTTTCCATGACACGAGTGAGCTCCTAAACAAAAATAGCAAAGCCATAAGTAGACTTCCAGTCTCTAAGGCATCTACATAATCTGCATCTGCACAACCAGTCATCTTACGATATGTAACTCTGCTGAATAAAAAACCAATACCTGATGAAGTCTTCAAATATCTCAGAATCATATACACATCATCCATATGAACCTTCCTGGACTGCTCCATAAACTGGTTCACATTGCTTACAACAAAGGATATGTTTGGCCTGGTGATCGTAGTATAGAGAGCTTCCCAACAAGTTCCATGTATTTCCTCTTGTCTACCTCCTCAGTGTCATCATCATATAATCTCATGGTCGGATCCATATGGGTAGTAGCAGGCTTGCACCCTGTCATCCCTGTCTTTAGTAGAGTATCAGTCACAAACTTCTTCTGGGTCATCACAAGACCACTATGGTTCTTGACGAACTCTAGTCCAAGGAAGCAATGAAGACTACCAAGATCCTTAGTCACAAACTGCTGACTTAGGAACTCCTTGGTAGCCTGAATACCTTGTTCATCATCACATTTGACAATAATATCATCAACATAAATCAGAATGACAACTGTACCTCTCTGTGTCCTCTGAACTAAAAGCGAATGATCCGCAGTGACCGCGTAAACCCCTAGTTCTCTATCAACTCTGATAGCTTACAGTACCAAGCTCTCGGATTCTGCTTTAGGTCGTAAATCGCCTTGTGGAGCCTACACACCTTCTGAGACTCTCCCTCAACAACAAACCCTGGTGATTGCTCATGTTGATCTCCATATAGAAACACATTCTTGACATTATGTTGGTAAAAAGGCCAGTCTTGAGTCACAACAACTGATAGAAGAATGTGCAATGTCGAACGTCTGGCCACTGGTGAGAAGGTATCCTGATATAATCCACCGCGTAAGTCTAGGTGAACCCACGTGCTACAAGCCTTACCTTGTAGCGATCAACACTACCATCTGCCTGTTTCTTAACTATAAAGATCCATTTGCACCCCACAACAGAGGCACCTGGAGGAGTAGAAACAACACTTCAGGTACCACGAGACTGTAAAGCGGTCATCTTCTCCTCCATGGCAAGTCACCAACCAGTATTCAAGAAAGCGACTGAGTAAACCGCATACTCGACCGCATACACATACTCGGTAGCCTTGTCGCTCTGAATACAATGAAACATCCATGTATGCAGGTTGACCAGCATACTCGGTCGAGTAATATAGACCTCATACTCGCATAAAACATCATACTCTCCCGCATAAAATCGCATACTCCCCACATACTCTCCCGACTAAGGATATTAACACATTATTAAATATTTATTTATATTTTTAATCATACAAATACCAAACCTCATAAAACCACATATTCCTCGCATACTCTCCGCATACCGCATACTCTTTATGTAGTGACCCCTCCGACTGAATATCGCATAGCGCCTTTTTGAACATTGTCACCAACTACTATCATGTACAGCCTCCTGGTATGTTCGTGGGATAGTAACAACAGAGAATCCTGCGACAAACCTCATGTACTACTCGGAAAGATGATCCAAGGAAACATGAGTAACTAGAGGATAAGTAACACATGTACGACGGGGCTTCCTTTAGGTAATAGGAGCATCAAGGTCATCAACCTCTTTGTTCTTTGGTATCAACTCCTCTTGTACAGTATCCCGTGGTACAAGTATATCACCAGTGCCGTTAGTAGAAACAATGTATTCAATACATACCTGAGGCGTGCTGGATGACGAGGAATGCACATGAGCAGAGGGGCGAGTAGAGGACATACAAATGTAAAACCGTGGCAGGAACTGTGTCGGGGTAGTTGGAGGTGGAGGTGGTGGAGGTGGAGGTGGAGATGACTGTGATTCAACATGGGGTATTGTTGGAGATAACAGATGTGGTGGAACAAAGACATCCTCTCCAAAGTCAGATTTAGACAACCTGTCACTGGTAGGAGAAAAATACATAATAGACTCAAAAAATATAACATCATCAATCACATATTACTTTCTCCCTATAGGATCAAAACATCAATACCCTTTTTCGGTACGAGAATAGCCAACGAACACATATTCGACAACTCTTGGAGAGAGCTTGTCACGATCATGAGTAAAATTGTGGACAAATACCACAGACCCAACGACCCTCGGAGTAAGGGAAAATATGTCCTTCTCGGGAAACACAATCCAGAAAGTAACCTTTTCTCCAAGGACAATGGAAGGCATGCGATTCACCAAGTAGCATGCAATGAGAACTGCGTCACCCAAAACGAATGAGAAGCTCGACTCTGAATAAAAAAAGTCCTCGTGACATCCAAAAGATGACGGTATTTGCGTTCAACAACACCATTCTGTTGTGAAGTGTAAGCACAAGAAGTCTGATGAACAATACCAAGAGATATGAGAAAGTCAGATAGATGTGGAAAACTCCAAGGCATTGTCAGTGCGAATGAACTTCGAGCCTCCAAGTCCCACCACTAGGCAGTATGGGACTAAACACTGGATGGGGTAAATGGATCTCCTCCAGGATCCATTTACCCTGCTACAACTCAATGGGCGCACTATCAAATACTCCAACACTCCCCCTCAAGATGGAGCATGCAATGCTCAGCTTGGACAAACAAACAGAAAGAAACTCAACTCAACGCTACAGGACACTACGGACAACATCAACCCAACGCGCACATTGCTGCAGTCGAGGACGTTGCTTCTCATGCCGTGCAGGTGAGGAGGACAAACGGGTTGGAGTGTGAGTCTGCTGAATCTCCCCTCGGAGAGCATGCGCTCTGAACTGCGCCTGTCAGAGTCGCTGCAACTGGAAATGAGTCTCCTCGTCGGAGAACTCTGGCCCGCCACAATAATCTGGACAACTGCTCCATCTCTGAAAAGGGCCGAACTGAATAGGCCGTGGCTGTGCAATCCTCGTCGGAGTCCACGGTCGCTGGAGAATGGAGTCTGAATAAGTCTCCTCGTCAGAGAACTGGGTCTCTTCCATCTGGCACAGAGAATGGTGCACTGCTCTGGCTTACCTATGATACCACATGAAAACCCTTTCCCTCAAGGGAATGGTCCTCTGCTCAGGAGTCCCTATGGCTCACATGAAAACTCTGGCCTGACAACAAGAAGAATGATGGGGACCGCAAAACAAATGATGGCAACTTATGCTCATCTGACAATGACCGCACACTCGTGCGTGTCTGAAACTAGGGACTCGGAAACAATGGTCGTCGAGTCTGAACAACTGTAGAGTCTGATCAACTGGCTGGTCTGGAAACTGGCATCTGAATCTGGAATATGGATCATGAACAGACCTGTGACTCTATATATACTCCCCCTTTCTCCCATACTTGTCGGAACATGAACATCGACAAAGTTGGGAGAAGACAAGATAAATAGGGGGTTAACATTCGCAAAAAAAAAAATCCTTGCGGCTTTCCTTTTTTAAAAAAAAATAAGCCGTCATCTTTTTTTTTGAAACATTTTTTTTAAAACCGTTGACATTTTTTTTCCTCGGCTTTTCATCCTTTTGTTTTTTTTCCTCAATTTGCGTACGGCTTTGGAGATGTACGCGCCTTTTTCTTTTCTTCTTCTTTTTTTTAAAAACTTGCAGCCCAATTTGGGCCTGAAAATAACGCAGCCCCATCTCTTTTTTTCTGGATAACCGTCAGTCCACTTGGGCATTTACAAGACCCATGATTTTTTTTATATAACGTGGGGGACTTTTAGGGTTCCCCGTATGGAAACCCATATCACGCGCCGCTATTAGGGTTCCCAGCGGAACCCTTCATGTGAACCGACGTCGCCAAAGGGTGGGGGGCTTACGGGATCGCCGCCCCCATCTCTAGGGTTCCCTTGGGAACCCATATACTAAAGTCGCCGCCGCCCTTGTAGATGGGAGATGCGAGAAAAAAAACTGGAACTCGATCTTTGTGCACCTGTCGATCTTTGCAGACTTGGAGAACAATATGCACCGTCACAAATTTTTAAGGTTTCAAACAGGAAACCCTAAAGTCTTGAATCATAAAAAAAAACTCCACGGATAAAATCGAATCTCGAATAACAACAAAGAACTTAAACACCTCGAGAATCGACCCACTCTGATACCATGTTAGAAAATAAACATGCGGAAGCGAATATCAGAGAAAAGATAAAACAAGAAGAAACATCGGGATTTTACGTGGAACCCTACTCCGTGAGGAGCGGGATGAAACCACGGGAGAAGCCCTCAAAGGGGCGGATATTCTATTGAACTTTCTCAATGAGTACAGGAGGTCTAGTGCTCCTTATATAGCCTCTCCAGAGCCTCCAAGTCCCACCACTAGGCCGTATGGGACTAAACACTGGATGGGGTAAATGGATCTCCTCCAAGATCCATTTACCCTGCTACAACTCAATGGGCGCACTATCACATACTCCAACAATTATTATTCCAAGGCACAATATAAACTTTCTACTAGAATCAAAACTATGGAATTTTGAATTTCATCTGCTTGGACCAATATTATGAATGTATTGCATTCACAATACAATTCCAATACATGTAATATACTCAGCTGCTTTTCAAAAAAAAGTGGAGCTGTATTTGTTAGTTTACGAGATTAAAAAGTGCAGAGCTTTGATAACTAACTTATCCTTCTATAGAAGATATCGATAACTCTCTTTATATCAAGTAGAAAGAAAAAAATCGGAGCCAGACGATAATATGACAAAGATTCCAATTTCAAATATATCGATGTAGGTTTCATCCCATGATAATCTCCAAATAGAAACCACGACAAGAAATGATATGACAGAAGTTCTGTCGTTAAGTAACCAACTCTCGGATTTATCCCTTCATTTTCTCTCCTAAGACCGCACAATTAATTTGAAGAATGGAATTTAACCATAGATTGGATTTCATTACAGATGTGAGATTAAATCTGAATCACATAAATCGTAGGCTTTTTCCGGGTAAAAAAAACAATTGTTTTAAATGTGTATGTATATATGTTTGCATAAATAAACTCATATATATATATATATATATGGGTTAAATGGGGCTGCCCCTGGGGGAGCTAACTTGGCTCCACCTGCGCCATTTACCGTTTTCTTTTTTTTTAGTTTCTTCCGTGAATATTCATCACTATATCCCTATATGATGCTATTCAAATTTTGTGCGAAACAGAGACTCCTACAGCCTCCATCCAGACAGTCATTTTTTAACGGTAACAGAATTGCTAAAAACGACCCTTCTTCTGGATGGAGGTCGTAGGAATCTCTGTTTCGCGTGAAATTTGAATGACATAATATAGATATATATTGATGAAAATCCACGGAAGAAAATTAAAAAAAGCGGGCGAAATGGCGTTGGGGGAGCCAAGTTAGCTCCCCCCATAAGGACAACCCCATTTTACCCTATATATATCCGTGTGTGTGTGTGTATATATGTACATGTACATCTGCATACACACACCCATGCATATGAGCACATACACAATACATGTGCATAGGACGCATGTACAAGCACGATTCACACCACAGCTACACACAACTACATACACCAATACATGCAACATGTTCAACCACACCCATAACACACAATGCATGCACCATATCCATGTATATATATCTATATGTATATGTACGTCTGCATACACACACCCATGCATATGAGCACATACACAACACATGTGCATAGGATGCATGTACAAGCACGATTCACACCACAGCTACACACAACTACATACACCAATACATGCAACATGTTCAACCACGCCCATAACACAATGCATGCACATGAAGATGCGTGCCCTTTTTCACAACATGTACACACATCATGCACGCACATATGTAAGCACACTTGCCCAGTATATCTGTACATGCACACATGCATAAAAAAATGGTGAAGCCTTCTCCCACTATAAGTAGGATCGGCTGCATGGATTCTTGCTCAAATCCATGTTGAAAGATTCGATTACTTTTTACGCTGGTTGTCGACTAACTAACGCAACCCCCACAAGGAGGGATTTAAACGTTGGTCTTTTGGGTGGTAGGCACACTGTTAAAAAACTAGAATGCGGAAGCGTGATTAGAGAGAAAGAATAAGAACAATGAAGAACACCGGGATTTTATTTGGAACCCTATTCCCTAAGGAGCGGGATGAAACCACGAAAGAATATCTCAAAGGGCTTGTGTTTTCGGTTCACTTTTCTCATCTGATACAATGAGTGTGGGGCTTCTTATATAGACACCCTTGAGTCTCCAAGTCCTACCAATAACTGATGTGGGACTAAACAACTGGATGTGGTAATTGGACACTGGAGGGATCCAATTACCCATCTATACATGATGCATATATTCCAATACTCCCCATCAAGCTGGAGCATGCAATGCTCAGCTCGGACACATAGAAAGAAATCTCAAACTCGCAATACAAGGCACTACAGACAATATCAACTCAACACATACTTTATTTTCGGTTGCTATCGAAGACGTTGCTTCTCATGTCGTGCTGGTGAGGAGGAACAAAAGGGCTAGAGTGTGAGTTGAAATGGGTCTCCTCGTCGGAGAACATGTGCTCTGTACTGCGACCATGGTATGAAAAAGCGTGCCTCGAAGCAGTCAAGGCGTATACCTTGAGGCGAGGTGATCCTTTTTAGCCTCGAGGAGTGCACCTCAATCCAGTCCAGTGAGGCGTACGCCTCAAGAGGCTGAGACATAGCCTCCAGGTGTTCCGCCTCGAGGCGTTTTTGCTTTTTTGAGATATTTTTTATGATTTTAATGATTTACTTTGTATTTTGAGAAGCTTATAAATATATACTTCTTCAGGATAATGATAATACGAGATATATGCCTAAATCCGATGTTTCTTTCATGCTCATAACTTCATATTTACTAATAATTGTGTCCAATTATTTAGCGAACTCTTACAATTTCTCTTTTAATGAATGAATTCATGAATATCGAATCCAACAATACTCGTAAACTTAATAAGCTTTGCAATATATCACGCAAAATGAAATAGATAGGGCTCACGATTTATCATGTTTCCATATATCATATATTTGACATATAACATAAATTTCTTCGATGTATATTTAATTGTACTTTTAATTACAACAATATTTCAAATGTTTGCTCGAATTGGATAGGATTTACGGTTTCTCGTGCGTCTATATACTATACACATAATATAAATTTCTTCGATGTATATTTAATCATACTTTTAATTACAACAATATTTCAAAGATAGATATTTATTGTTTAATTCTTTCACAACATTTATAGACAATGAATTCCTCTTTGATTGGATGAAAATGTGTAGAAAGAGATATGATGTTGTTCTATCTTCTATTCTGGTATTTTATCTCTATTATTTCATCATATTTTATAGTGTTAAATATTATGTATAGGGCAAATAACATATAATCACATTACCGTACATATAATTATAGTTTTCTGCATATCTTTCTCTATAAACTAAGGCTTATGCCTTGAGGCTACGCCTTGCCTCGATTCTAACGAAAACACCTCGTTCCGCCTTCCATTTTTTCAAACATTGATTGCGCTTGACAGAATCACTGAAACTGAAATGAATCTCCTCTTGGAGAACTCTGGCCCACAACTGCTCCATCTCTCCGAAGGGCCGAACTAGAAAAAGTTGTGTAAACATCCTCGTCGAAGTCCACGATCGCTGGAGAATGGAGTCTGAAAGTCTCCTTGTCAGAGAACTGGGACTCTCCCGTACTGGCTCAAAGAATGGGATCTCTACTCTGCAGTCCCTATGAAACCACATAAAACCCTAGCCCACAATGGCATAGAGAATGGGATCTCTACTCTGGAGTCCATATGGATCACATGAAACCCTAAGCCGACCAAATCAAAGATGGGGACCTCTCAACTGATCGCATTCATGTGTGCATCAAACTAAAGACTCGGATCCAATCTGAACGTCGAATCTGAACCTGAAGCATAAAGTCTGAATTCCCTATAGATCACATGAAAACCCAGAGCCGACCAAATCAAAGATGGGGGCCTCTCAACTGATCGCATACATGTGTGCATCAAACTGCAGACTCGGGACCAATATGAAGGTCGAGTTTGAACCTGAAGCGTAGAGTCTGAATTCCGATCTGGCATCTATACTGGAGAATCTGAATATGAGCCATAGAACTCTACACAATACGCCACATTTCTCCCATCCTTGTCGGAAAACAATGGCATCGACAAAGTTTAGAGAAGACATGAAAAGATGGGGGAAAACGAATGAATCACATAAGCCGATTTCATTTTTTGGCTTTTCTTCTCACATTTTTTTTTGCAAATCATTTTTTTCGACTATCCTTTTTTGTTTTTTTAGTTATCTCATTCTTCTTCTATTTTTTCACGTACGATATTTTTGTAAGCATCTTTTTCTTTCAAAATAAATATTTTTTTTGAAACATGGCCCAAAATAGGGCCCGAAATTGCAAAAGCCCAATTGGGTCTGCACTTTCTCCCTCTTCATTTTTTTACTCATGGCTCAATTGGGCTCCAAACTTCACGTTGTCCTTTTTTTATATTGCAACAGCGGGCTCATTGGGCCAAATCTCACCAAAAAGCTATTTAGGGTTCCCTACTGGGAACCCATCTCTCGATCAACGATGTTAGGGTTCCCACGATGCGAACCTTGTGCTGGATTAGTGTCGCATCCGCTGGAATCGAAGCTGGGTTTGTTGCTGTCTCCTGCTCCTCTTCTTCTCCTTCTTGATCTCAAGTTGGAGAGAAGGGGCTGGCAAAGCACCACGCTCCTCGGTACTGCCTGGGATCGGTGACGCCTTCGAATCTAGGGCTTGTAGGCATCGCCTGGGATTAGGGCTCGTGCGAGTATGTTTGATTTGGTTTGCTGAGGCATCATCTCCTGGAAGAGCATCACCCGAGAAAGGGTTCTTCTGTTCAAGATCAAGTTCTAGGGCCTTCTTTCGGAACTCTAAATTCTGAGGCATCGAAACCCTCTCTTCTTCTTTTTCTTCGAGGAACAATGGCTTGGAGAAGGAATTATTAGCCTCCGTACCATCAGGAATCACATGTCGTCTGTCTTCGTGCATATATCGTTTGACTTCGTGTATTGCCTAGGGTTTAATGAACTTGATGAAACCTTGAAGATGATTGGAGATGCATGTTGTTCAGAAAAACTTAAGGTTTCAGTAGAAACCCTTGAACTTTCAAACCGCTCTGAACCTACAGAATTTAGAGTTCCGAAAGAAGGCCCTAGAACTTGATCTTGAACAATCACAGACATGAACTTGAATCGAACAATAAATATGCACGAATCGATCTTTCAAAAATTTGTGATGGTTGAAAAGTAGGATTTCAAGAAACCCTGAAAAGTGAAACTCGAACTTGAACGATCTTGAACAATATATGAACATGAATAAATAATCTTCAAAATCAACAAAGAATCGACCCGCTATGATACCATGTTAGAAAACTAGAATATGGAACCATAATTAGAAATAAAGAATAAGAACAATGAAGAACACTGGGATTTTAGGTGGAACCCTACTCCCTAACGAGCAGGATGAAACCACGGGAGAATGCCTCAAAGGGCTTGTATGTTGTATTCACTTTTCTCATCTGATAGAATGGGTGTGGGGCTTCTTATATAGCCCCCACTGAGTCCCCAAGTCCCACCAATAACCGATGAGGGACTAAACCACTAGATGTGGTAATTGAACCCTAGAGGGATTCAATTACCTATCTATACATGACGTATGTACTCCAACACACATACGCATAATGAGGCATAATATATGCATACAAATGTATATACATACAAGTGTGTGTGCCTCTATGTGTATACAAGTGTTTGTGCATAAATGGTAAATTGTACACACATACACTCATGTATAAGTGTACGCATGTCTATGTGTATACATTTGTTGTCCATGCACACATAAGATTTACATATATGTATATGCATATACCTACAAGCATGTGTGCACGTATATGTATATTTGTGTATTTATATATGTGTATGGATGTGTAAAGTACACATTTCATTTTTATATTTTGTGTATGTATATGCATATCTATGTGTGTGTGAAGTTTTTGGGTGGGTGTCTCCTCGACATCACAACCCTTTTCCTTTCAAAAAAAAGTATCTACTTGTGTGTGCATGAGGATTTTTCAAATGTGGTTAAGATTTCCCAAAAAGTCACTCATCATGACCATTAATTAAAAAATACGGTAAAAAATTTGTCAACCACATGTAAAGAACTAAAATAAAATAGAATATCCATGTTAGGGAAAAATGGATATTTCGGCAAAAAGAACGGAATACAAGTAATATAGCACAATCTACTAGTAAAAGTACTAACTATGTGTTATTAGAGAGTAAAAAACTAGTAAACTTTCAATGAACATAAGGTCGCTTCTCAAATTTGAAGTCTCCACCTCGTTCTCTTTTGTGAAGGTCAAAAAGATTGTCTCTCATCAGGAAATCCCCTGTCAGATACACACCACCACGAGCCTTCTCTTGGCCTTATGTGGGTCCTTCTCTCAGCCTAGGGCCTCGTGCAAGGCTCCACGCAAGGAAGAAAGCCGTCAACGGCAGCACTTGCCTCTCTAAGGCTATCCTGCACCCACGCAAGAGTGTCGCCTAAGGCCCTAGGTCTTCGTCAGGCCTCCAGGAACCTCGAGCTCCGCCGCAGGAGCATCTTCAGTCTTCCAGGCCGCTCACGTCCACTGTTGGAATGTCGTCAGGCCCTATCGAGCGTTGTTGAAGCATCGCCAGGCCCCACCATCCGCTACTGGAGTGCCGCCAGGCCTCCCATTCATTGTTGAAGCACTTCTAGGGCTTCCAAAGACCCTTAGACCCTTTGTGCTGCTAGATATTACTTACTTCAACTCCAGCTTGCCTGAACGTGCATTTTAGGGTGTTGTTCAGACCCTCATATGTGTGATTAAATGCACGATTATTCTTCCTGATACCTCATTTTGACCACAATGGCATCTCTTCCTAACAAGACCAAGTCCTTGTACACTACGTCTTCTATAATGGTACAGGACACTGATATCAAACTCAAAGGCACAGAATACTTTGTTCTCTAGTCTCATGCATTCAAGGTGTTCATCGATGGTCAAAAAAAGATCTACATTATGATGAAAAGATCCTCTAAAAAAGATGGACAAAGACTATGACACGTGGCTTGGAGACAGCTACCAGGTCATCACTTGGATAACCAACAGTGTCGAACAGCACATTACTGCAAATCTGCTCTACAAAGACACGGCCAAGGAGATGAGGGAAGATCTTGAATAGATACTCCAAGAAAACGACCAAGTCTCGCCTCGCCGACATATATATGTGGATCCGGTCCGCTTCTCAGGGAGAATCCACTCTCGTCGAGTACTACCAGTGTGTAACATCCGAATCCGCACAAACCCGAACTCGACCTGATTTGGGTCCGATTAACCCAATAAAATTGTTTGTCAATACCAAACAACCTAAAACGATCAACTGATCATGAATCAAAAGTCGTTCGGGCGAAATTGACCAAAAATCGGTCGCATCATAATGCGTGCCGCGAAAAAACCGCGACGCAAATTCGGAAACTGCAAAACGAATCGAGACCGTCATTAGATCCGATTCGACAAAACAAGACTAACGGAATCGACCGTTTGTCAATCGGAGGTCGTTTAATATTTTAAAATCACAAAATTTAACCCAAAACCGAAACCGTATCTCGAAAATCCCGGGCATCCAAACCTGAACAAAAGTACATCAATATTATACTCATATTGATCGTTGTTCAGAGACGATCAAATCGGGATATTTCGCATCAAAATCGGAGGCTCAAGGCGCGAACTCGGGCAACATTTGTATGCCAAATAAAAGAAAAGAAAAATGAAAAAAATAATTTTTTTATTTCTAAACAGACTGCCGTCTGTACAGCAGACATGGCCTTTATTCTATCTCTCTCTTTGACCTCTTCTCCTCTTTCCACATGGGTTATAGCTAATTACACTTGTCTAAAGAATAATACACCCATTCCCCTATAAATATCCCAACAAAACCCTCCCCCTTTTTATATTCTTGCTCCAACAAATCTCATCGTCTACTTTCCCCATTTCCATCGTTCCTTCCCAACAACCCCATTTCCCTTCTCCATCTCTTTTCAATTCACCTCTAACTCCCATCGAGGGGGTGCTCTCATTCCAGATCCTTTCTGCTGGAGCTTCCCCTCCATCTCCTAGTTGCACAACCGGTGAAGGAGAGCCACAGCAGGCAACTCTCAAACCACAGAACAGCTGCTATCGTCGTCGACTTGCTGTTGTTCCTCTCATATAGCAGTGACTACCGTGAACTCCTCCAGAACAGTTGCTCTAACATCAAAATTCTGCTCAGAAAAAATCAAACACAAATTGAAGTTATTCTAGGAGCCGATCATACATGCATTAGGATCTCAAATTCAGAAGATCTATAGGTACAATCCCCCCTTTTTTTTGCTGCCATGCATGTAATACTACACAAACTTGATCTTATGTTGGGAATGCTATTAGAGCCATAATGATTTGGGGGATTTCATTGTAAAGTTGCACAGTAATGTTTTTGGAGGTTGAAAATTTTCAAATCTGCTAAACTTTGGATTGGGATGTCAGGAAATAAATGATCATTGAAGTTATATTGATTTGGATTGAACTTGATTAAATGTGCATTCGGTAGATATATGGATCTATTACTTAAATTTTGATCAAAACACTCACTGCATCACTTCATGCTTTAGTAATAGACAAGTATTAACAGTGGACAAATTTAGCCAAATAATTTCCTTTATTAAATCTGGGCACTCGTTTTTCATAGAAGGAATTGGTTATCATCTCGTTAGGAGTAAGGATAAATCTTATCATTGAATTAAGGCTGGAAGTAAAAACATGTTGATACATATATGAAAAAGAAAATTTTTAGGATGCGTAGTTGCTTATATTGTTACAGTTCTTGAACAATAAGCTAAAATGTTACTCTGCATGGAAACCAATATCGTGATGCATTTCTGGAATACAAATAAAATATATATATATATACCCATATATATGTATATACAAGTTTGAACAGTTATAAAACTTCAATGGTGGCAGTATATGTTATTTCATGCTTTGGGACTCCAATATTCTAATAAGATTACTCTAAACTTAACACTATTGGTGGATGGAAATTTAGGACTGAAATCATACATGCGAGATATCTACATAAAAGTTGATGAACTTGATATATTTTGTAGTGTCAAATGACTATTAGGGTATACGTATGAAATCAAGAAAAATTATCATTGAATTAAGAGTAAAGGATACAAGAATATGTAGCATATACATTAGATTATTACATGAACCTCTTAGTGAAGTAATGTCAAGGCTTTATTCACCTGCCTCCATATCTTTGGTTCACCTATCTAAAAGATATGATGGAAGACTTGAAGTAATGTCGAGAAGCCAAATGGAGAAATTAGACTAAATTGAAGACGTTTAGATCAATATGCATCATAGTGCAATAATTGACTCTGTAGCTTTGACTTCGACTATGGATAATCGAATGAAATACTTTCAGAAAGAGGTGTCTTGGTGATTACTTGTGACAGATGTCTTTGATATAGCCGATGAGGCTAAATAATGGAGTTATGAAAAATAGGAGATATCACCACAAGGATTATGTTCAATACTTGTTCTCTGAAGTGCGTATGGAAGTACAGATCCATGCATGGAGGTTCGGTTTCATTTTGACAAGATGTAGAAATTAGTGTTAAATAATACAAATATCGAATTTCCTCATTAAATATGAAAGATATAAGCTATCCACAAGACTTAAAGTGTTACATTTATCATCAAGGATATGGTAATACACAATACAAGGATCGCTTTGATTGGATAACTCTTAAGATAATAATGTGAGTTAGTACATCTACAGGGTTGATGAAGACTTAGTGATGAACTATAATTAAGACTGCCGGTTAGAGTGCCCCTTACACCTGATCGTACGAGGGCGCGGTGACCCTCAACTGGACGAGAGATAGGAAGCCCAGTTAGGGCAGCGGCCACCAAATGTGCGGGTCTAGGATCCCAGTCTTTTACACGGTTTTTACGCGAGCTCGCAGTGTTTTTACGCCTCATTGGGATCCCAACTTTAGACCAGTTCCGTTGACCCTTTGTTTTAAGATACCCAGGCGGGGGATCCTCGGTTTTAGTTTTTCGTACGAGCTCGGTTGCCCGTTAGGCCGTTACCGGTCGGGCCGTTTTCTAAAGTGACTTTTCTGGAGAGTCTCTCTCACCCGTCTCAGTGGCGTAGTTTTGGAGTAGACATATCCCTCTACTGGACCGCACTTCCAATTAGAGGACGAGACAGAAGAGCCATTTGTAGGCTACCTCACCGCTTGAGTTTTACTTTTGCCAACAGACTTGGCGATTCTACATCCAAGATCATCCTTATCTATATCTATATCATCTAGAGTTACATCTAAGACAGCTGAAGTTAAGATTTGGAGAAGTAAAAATCAAAAGTTGTGTTGGTAGGAAATGATTACCATTGAACTTGAAAATCAAGTAAATCCATAAACATTTCCAAATCCCATCTTTCACATCGTCAAATTCACAGATATGTATCTGGTCAATATGATAATATAGATATATATATATATATGCATACACTCATACACTTATGAATATTTGATTACAAAACAAATATGTTATATATGAAAAGTGTTGGAATAATGGGTGCTTATGGGAAATGCTTACAAGTCTGAAAACCTTTTTACTTACGCAAGTAGATGTAAACTTTACTTTTTCCACATTTCTACTTGCTTGCTTTTGCACATATTAAATGTCTATTTATTTTATACATTATGGGAGGTACCAGCAACCGTTGACGCCTCTTCTTTCCTAAACATGTTTTGACAGGCAAAAAGCCTGTTGCTCAGTAGCGATTGATGATTCCATGCGATAAGGTTTATACCAGACGGTATGTTGTTTTGTTTCAGTTTTTGATTCACTTTATGATGTAAATGTTTCCCCTTCTCTTCTGTACAAAGTTTTGGGATATACTGTGTATAATGGCAGATTCTTGTACATGATGTAATTATATGAAAATTTATGAAATGAAATGGTGGTGGCACTTACTTTCTTGTCTCTGTGGTATGTGTAAAGAATGTGAATGTCATATGCAAATATAGCAGTGCGGGAAAAAAATTTCCCTATTTTCTGTAATTTATGCGATCTCTAGCGACTAAAATGCCGCGAAAATGTTGTAAACGGGCACCCAAATCCTAGGGGGGTCACACAGTGTCTCACCGATCTTTACAAGGAGCTTACGATATTTCATCATGCATGTTGTACTAAACAGGTGCAGGAGCGATTTGATTGGTAGGTTTATCATTTTCTTGATGGATTGCATCTTCGGTTCCAAGTAGTAAAGGAGCAGTTCTGATGTCTGATACCCTGTCATCGATCACGACCATATTTCGTCGTCTTCAGGAATTGGAGCATCTGCTGGACAAGTCTTTACTCTGCCACCTACAGAGAATTTTACCCACTTCATGTTATCTGGGTAAGGAGGACGACAAAGCTTTCGAGGAGGCCACGAACGTGACTTCGATCGTGGTTGTTGACATAGGCCGCAGTCGTGACTCCTATCGTGGTCGAGGACGTGACACTAGCACTCCTCAACATCCACAGTGCATCCACTGCCAGCGTTAAAACCACCCTTCAGAGGATCGTTGGGCAAAGTTTAGCTATACACCTCATGCCAATAGTGCCTATGAGAATGCCTATGATAGTGCAGAGGCATCGCCTGATCCAGACTCCGGTGGACAGACTGTCCAACTCAATGCTACAGGTTACGTTTGATGCAGCTCCTTCAGAACCCAAGTGCCTCCACTATTAAGAGTACTACTGCTAGTCTGGCTACCACTTTAGGTACAGTAGCTAACTCTGCCACTGCTTTTGCTCCTTCTTGGATTATTAATTCTAGAGTTTCCACACATTTGACAAGAGAAGGTAGTCTATTAATCTTCTCTAAACCCTTAATTAGTGAAGTCGGTTCAGATTGCCAACAAGGCTCATTCTTTTGTTACTACTGTCGGAACTATGAAGTTCTCCTCCAAGCTCCGACTCACTATAAGTCATTATGCCCATGATTTCCCTCCCAGTTTGTTGTATATTCATAAGCTTTGTACTGAGCTTAACTGTCATGTGATTTTTAATGAATTCTCTTATTATTTTTAAGACATCTTGATGACGCAGATTTTTGGTGGGGGATATGAGAAGAATGGTCTCTATTATCTTGGCATGCCCTCTTATTCCACATTCGTTAGTGTTGCGTCTATCTCCAACGATCTGTTCCTTTGGCATCTTCGTCTCGGTCATCCTTCTGTTAGGGCCCCCTCCATGATGTTCCCTAAACTCTCTATTTTCAAGCCCTTCGAATGCGAGGCATGTGAGTTTGGGAAACAACATAGAGCTTCCTTTCTTGCTCATGTTGAGTCTTCATCGTACTGTTTCTTTTTCTTTAGTTAATTGTAATGTTTAGGGGTCATGTCCAGTCCGCACTTTTGAGCGATCACAGATATTTTGTACTCTTTGTGGGTGATTATAATAGATCCCCTTAGGTATATCTAATAAAGGAACGTTCAGAGATAAAATTGTCAAGACTTTCTTTCAATACTTCAAAACAACTTTTTCCGCTTGTGTTCAAAGTATTCGAATAGACAATGCTCTTGAGCTAACCCAATGGGACTTGATATCATTCTATACCTCACAGGGGTATGTACATTAGACTTCCTATTTGTATACCTCCCAGCAAAATAGGGTAGCGTTATAGGTGTGTTTTGTCCATTATGGACAACATGATCATGCGTTTTGTCCACAATTTTTATGATGCTGACAAGTTGCCAACTAGAGCTATCAAGTGTACTTTCCTTGGGTACTCTCGCACTTAGAAGGGCTATAAGTGCTATGATCATGTTGGGCATCGGTATTATACTTATGGTGGTATTACCTCATTTAAGCAGACTAGCTACTTTGCACAATCTGCCAATGACATCCCTTTGGATCTACCACCACCATCGATTGTTTATAAATGTAACCACACATTATTGCCCCTGATGCACCTTAAGAGCTCTGTATAGCTCTCGAAAATCAAAGAGGCAATATACTTTTTATCCTATGTCGCATTTTACTTCTATTGATGGTTTTTTTGAAGAAAAAAGGGTGGCATACCAAGTTGAGACCAACCACAAAATCACAAAAACAAAGCCTTTTCCCGCAATTAAATAGGGCTAGCTACATGGATTTTTTGCCTCCATTAAGATCTATTTTGAGTCATTCTTGGGCCTAATCCAAATAACTAAGATCCCTTCGGATAGTCTCATTCCAGCACATCTCGAGCCTTCCTCGCCCTCTCTTAACCAACTCAACATCCTAAATCTCGCATCTTCTAATGGGTGCATCAACCGACCTCCTTTGCAAATGGTCAAACCATCTTAAGTGGTTTTCTCTCATCATATCCTCTATCGGAGCTATGCTAGCTTTCCTTATCGCATCATTCTGACCTTTTCGGTATGACCACATAACTACATTATCATTTTTATTTATTGCAACTGTCATTCCCTGCACATGTTTATGATTCGCAGACCAACATTCTGATCCATAGAGCATAGGTCGCACGACTGCTTTGTAATACTTTCCGTTGACTTTCAAAGGAATTTACTTATCACAAGAAACAGTAGAGGTTCCTCTCCACTTTAACCAACCTACATTTATTCTATGAGTAACATCCATGTCAAATTCCCCATCCAGATCCCAAGTATAGAAAGGAATCTTTCTTCTGAATATTATTGTTTCTAATCTTCACCTCAAGTCCTTCATCATTTTTCCCATTAAATATGCACTCCATATATTCAGTCTTAGCCCTATTTTATACGAAATTCGTTAGACTCTAAGGCATATCTCCAAACCTCCAGCTTCTCATTTACTCCATCCTTTGTCTCATCAATCAACACAATATCATCGGCAAACAACATACACCAAGGTATATCATCTTGAATGTGACTAGACAACCAGTTCATAATCAAAGCAAAAACAAACAGAGTCAAAGATGAACTTTGATACAAAACGATGCGAATGTTAAAATAGTCAGTCTTCCCAGGTTGGATCCTTAAACAAGATGATGTCTCATCATACATATACTTTATAAGCTTGACGTATAGGATAAGTACTTGTCTCTTCTCCAAAACTCTCCATAATATCTTCCTCGGGACTGAATCATAAGCCTTCTCCATAAAAATCATATGGAGGTTCTTCTTTTTAACTCAATAAATCTCCATTGTTCTTCTCAACAAGTGGATAGCTTTAATAGTTGACCGACCTGGCATGAATCCAAATTGGTTTTCAGTTACTTAGGAAACTTGCCTCGATCTTTTTTCCCAAATTTTCATAGTGTGACTCATAAGTTTGATACCTCCATAATTCGAACAATTTTGAATGTCTCCTTTACTCTTATAAAGAGGTACCACAATGCTTCTCCTCCGTTCTTCAGTTGTTTTCTTGGCTTCTTGCTTCGCTAACTTCAATATGAACGTCATCAAGTCCTACCTCTTTCCTAGGTTTCTTAAACTTTTAAAGCCTCCTCTACTTCCTTTGTATCCATCTATAGCTTGCACAATTCATGTAACATTCACTGCCAGGCTGCCAGCAAGATCTCTCAAAGTAATCTCTTTATTCCATTCCTCAATGAAAAGCTTATGGAAATATTGCCTCCATCTAGTCTCTATATCCTTTTGAGTAACAAGCACATGTCCTTCCTCATCCTTGATGAATCTCACTTGACAAAGATCTTTGGTCTTTCTTTCTTTTGCTTTGGCCAATCTAAATATATATGTTTGTCACTCCTTCGAGTCAATATTTTTGTACAAAACCTCATAGGCTTTCGATTTCGCTTCACTTACAGCCTTCTCTGCATCCTTCTTCGTTATTTTGTAGTTTGTGGCAGTTTCCTCAGTATTGTCCTTATACACAGCTTTAAAGCAAGATCTTTTAATATTAAGCTTCTCTCGCGTCCCTTCACTCCACCACCAAGCCTCCTTTTTGCATGGAACTCCTCCCCTAGATTCGCCTAGTATCTCTTTGGCTACCCTTCGGATACAAGATGCTACCACCTCCCACATCTGATTTGCACTTCCGCTACAATGCGAAGATAAGTCTTCTAAAACCTTCTCCTTGAAGCTTGATTGCTTCAATTGAAGATTCCACCATTTAAGGCTAATGATCTTTTTTTTTGAAATCTTGAAATAGGGGGAGACACTCATTGGTGTTCGCCCCATCCTTTATTCAAAAAACGAAGGCAAAAAAAGGGGGGAAATTACAGAAAGTCCGGTCGCCGGAGCGACCAACTACAACACCCAATCATCTATCAAACACTTGGCATGTACCTCCATATTTTCCTTATAAAAGCGTTGCCCCGAGAACAACAAGGCATTCCTCCCCAGCCAAATGGCCCAAAGGACGGCCAGAGGAAGGATCAACTCCCTTCTATAGTCCTATTTGTCATCAGCGAGCCGCAGAAAGACTCGATACCCATAACGCAACACCAGGCCAACCCCGACCCCTGCAAGATCGGAAGCACCATCCACTTCTTTGTCAACCCCTTTATTTGCACATCCATGACTAGCAAGCGATGTTGAGATGTCAAGCACTCTCCTAAGATTACTTTACAGTCTCTGCAACATAACCGATCTCTTCTCCTCATCGCAAAATAATCTATCTATGATTTAGTCAGGCCACTCTTATAAATAATTAAATGTCCATCCCTCTTCTTGAAGATAGTGTTTGCTATGAAAAGGTCATAAGCCATTACAAAATTTAAAATGACTTTTCCATCATCATTTCTATCCGCGAAGCTAAGGCCTCCATGAATACTAGTATACCTTGAGGCATGCTTTCCCACATGTCCACTAAGATCTCCACTTAGGCAAATCATCTCTCTTTGTGGGATCCCTTACATAATCTTATTCAAATCCTCCTAAAAAACTTGTTTAATCCTTTCCTCTAAACCAACTTGCGACGCATAAACTGGGATTATATTCATAACTTCTTTTTCCAGCACCACTTTTAGCAAAATAATCCAATTCCCAACCAGTAGAGTCAGTGGACGGAGATGGGAAGGGTGGTTCTAGCTAATTCCATGCCCTCAATGCAAGCGGAATTCAGGCTTTTGAGGGAGTGATCAAGTTACGAAATCCCTCCCGTCCTAGCAAGAACTAGATTGAAAGTGGCATAATTCGACTCCGGAAGGCAGGAACTAGATTGAAAGTGGTATAATTCGACTCCGGAAAGCCGAAAAGATGCACAACATTTGCCTTCCCATAGTATTTTCAGAATTCCTCGAAACTAGAGGCATCATATTCAGCTCCCAGTATATAACCTTCTCTATGCTCTCCTTATTCCTGAGTACAGGTTCGATGATCCATGCCATGTCGGACGAGCAAGATACGCGGAAGATGGGGGGTTTGCCTCCTCGTTTCCTTTTACATATGATATAATGCTCATAGGCAACTTATCTCTAATTGGAACTCCTTTTCTAACCCCCAAATATATAGTTGCCTTCCCCACCACGTCAAAAATTCAAATAGAGATCAAACAACCTATTAGATTATCAAGCACATAAATTCAAAAAAAAAGATAAGCCTTCGCTAATTTGAAACTTATATATTATAAGTAGCGAAAGGATTCGTAGCTAACGAGTCAAGCGACTACGCAAAGGAAGGACTGTGGTAGGGAGTGGGTGAGGCATCAATCTACTTCCCTGGGGGTGGGAAGCGGCACTTGCATATCTAAAGCATCAGGAACTGCTGTTGACGCAGCGGTTGGCAATATCTGATTATCCTACTAGCTAGTTTTCATCTATGACTAACTAGAAGAATCAATCCTAGAGGCTTGTGCTTCTTAAGGTTCTAAGCAACCTCCCTACTTTAAAACTTTGAGCAATCTATTCTAGGTTCTATTTAATGCCATGGATCATTCTTGCTCTTGGCCTTTATGAATTTAGTCATGTTGTGCAAGACATTCAGAAGTGGTCACCATATCCATTTGACTATCTATGGCAGGCCTTTCTCGTGATAAAAGAAGATGGGCTGATGCAGCATTTCTTTGAAAGTAGAGGATAGCGCTTGCGCATTTCTTCCTCCAGTCCCCAAGTAGCTTCGAGACAAAATAGAGAGAGGTCGCATCCGGGGTAGCAATGATCTAGTTGCCTCGTTGGAGACACAGACGTCTAAGCCCGGACCAGTGAATCAATCAGTCGTGGAGTTTCATCCATTTCCAACTTTCCCTAAACAATATATAATAGGAGGAGAAATCAGCTCAAATTCATCGCTTGTTGCTTTCTCTCATACTCGTGAGGTTGAGTCGTATGGGTGAAAAACAAGACTTGAACTTCGGATCCTCATTATTTTTCGTATAGACCGTTAATATTTCTATATAGGCAAGAAAGTTGTGGGATAAGGAAAGCACTACGGACTATCACTACTGACGGCTCCATCCTGACAATTATGAGAACTCTAAATAGCTAGAGAAAAGGATATGAGCCTTCGAGATCACCTAAAACCATGTGGGAATCAAGCCTAGAAGCGAAATATAGCTAGCCTCGAGGAATCCTCCTCGAGATCCACACCTTCATGTACTCTCGTTGAAAAGACAGTCCACACTATCCTTCAAATACTTATAGACAACTACTCCAACATCATTTCTACCCCTCTCTTTACCTGAATACCATAATTTAAAGCATGTCTTCTCGATCTCCCTTGCTTTCACTCCAACCCATTTTGTCTCTTGAAGATATAGTATCTGAATGTTCCTTCTTTCCAACGTATCTATTATCCACATTGATTTGCCAACCAACCAATATTCCAACCACTATTGTAAAAGTCGACCGACTAATCGATCCGACTAGTTGAGTCAGGGGTAGCCGACTCGACTAGGCCTAGTCGACCATTAGTCGGTCGTATTGACTAATTTAACGTTATATTTAAAGTCAATTACTTATTTTGTTCCATTATGATAGCATAAAAATTGTACAAATCTATGCAAATATATAAGAATATATGTATAAAAATGATATATATTTATTTATTTAAAATAATTAAAAAAATCAAAATCACCTAATGGTCAATTAAATTCGATTAGTCGCTCGATTGTCGATTAATCCTCAGTCAGTGATGCCACCGACTGAGTACCGACTACCGATTTTTGTAACCTTCATTCCAACCACCTATCATAAACATATTTTGCAACCTCTTTTGGACTAACATCTTTACTCGCGTGTGTCTATCATGCGAAAACCCTTGCAAATTTTGAGTTGTATCCTTGCGATGATGCAGTGGAACTAGCTTATTTGCTCGTGTGTGTTCCTCATGCGAGAACCCTTGCAAAATTTTAACTACATCTAGGCAGCGATGTAGCGGTCCTTGCTAATTTCTCATTACATTCGGGTGATGTAACGCATCGCTAGTAGGGAACGTCCCAATGAAATCTAAATGTTTGCTTAAATCCATGTTGAAAAGATACGATTGTCTTAAGGTAAATTCATAAATAGTATTTAAAAAGACATTATTTAGGAAATTTGTCTCTGACTGCTTTACACTGGCTATCAGCAACCTAAGCAACCCTCCTCATTTGCCTGGGATTGGGATCAACCACGGCTGAGTTGACCCACCACAAAATGTACTAAAAAAATTTAAATTACATTTGACCAGAACGTACAAAGGGCCTTACAATGTTCCAAAACATTCTCCGAATAAAAACATTGGCCGCGAAACGTGAGCTCATTGCTAACACACCATATCGCCCACAAGATTGTGAAGCGAAGGGACATGTCTGCATGTGAGTTTCCACAAACCGACTACTATATGGAGGTCTAGAAGAGAGGGTTATAATTGGCCTTGAGCCATAAAAACCCCCGTTAAAGCCCAGACCTGAGCTGAGAGGTCACATATGAAGAATAGATGGTCCAAATCTTCATCCTCCACACCACATCTTTCGCATAACCGGTCCCCAACATGAAGTATTGTATCACGCCGCTCCTTAGTAAGCAAGCGGTCATGACAAGTGAGCTATAAGAAAAACTTCACTATTAGAGGCACTTTGTTGCTCCAAACGATTCTAGTGGCATGAGTTATTTCGACAGGCAATAAGTTCCCGTCGTCTAAGAAAAAAACGATATGCTTTCTTCACCAAGAACCTCCCCCCAGCCCATTTGAAAAGGCGACGGACCCTCCAATTCATTCAGCTCCTATTATAGCCTCAAAAGCTCCTCCACTCGCTATTCAAAAAACTACATTGTAAATGATGGTGACCACATATCTAGAGACCAAGCCTCGTGCACGAAGATGTTTTGATCATCTGTAAGTGCAAGAAGCTGAGGAAAATGTTGCCCAAGAGCACCACCAACCGACCAGTCATCCAACTAGAAATGGAACACCTCACCACCGCCAAGCACATGTTGCATCATCTCTGACAATCCAGGCATGACCTTTTTGACGTCAAGCCAAAAAAGATGATGGCAAATGGGGTCGTCAGCAACCCACCAATATCATATATTCTTCGCATCAAACAACATACTAGTTCATCATAGATGCCTAATAACTGAACCGCCCACTTCGCACTTAAAGTTTTATTCATGCACTCCACTCTAAGCACCACCAAACCGCCTTTCTTCCTCGAAGTAGTGGTCATGTCTCAATTAACTAAATGAAAACTTTTTTTCTCATACTTGCCATCTGCCCAAAAGAATACGCACATCAAGGCCTCCAACTTCTAGCGAACACCCACATGCACTAGTAGAGCATAAGAAAATGGGATCGCAAATAAATCATGCTTCAACAAAACTAATTTACCGCCCTCCCCATATAGTGTTGTCGCTTTCCATCCCGCCATCTTACTTTCCAATCTGTGCAAAACTGGTCTCCGGTCAGTTGCTCTAATCTTGCCCATCACAAGAGGGAGACCCAAATATGATATAAGCAAATCACTAATCGGGGCATCCCTGGCTTACTGAATCCACAGCGACGGGAGATCAAAAGGTACAAATACCGACTCCTCTATGTTTAGCTTCAAACTTGAAGTGTCCCTGACTCCATAACATGAGCAACCCTTTTAGCCTACCCCGGCATCCCATCCAAGAGAAGCACAATATCATCAGCATATTGCAATAGAGGAATCGGAATATCACAGTCGCACTACCCAGAGCACCAGCCATTCTCAGCAGCCAATCTTACCATGATAGATAGAGCATATGCAACGATAACAAATAGAAGAGGAACCAACGGGCATCCCTTGGACAACCATTAACTAGGACCACATAAGATGTCGTAGTAATGCGGCATCTAATCTAGGAGATCCACGCCTCAAGGAAACCTCTTTTGTGCAACGAGGTCCAGAGAAACTGCCAATCCATGCAGTTGTATGCCTTAGAGAAGTCAACCTTCCAAAGTAAGCCTTTCCTTCTATTCCTCTTTCAGTTCGAAATCATTCCCGATGCCAAAACAAGGTCATCCGCCAAAAGCCTACCAAGCACGAAAGTTGTTTGTTCAGGAGAAATAACGGTGTACATGATGTTGCGACGGCGGTTAGCGAGCAATTTGACAACAATGATGTAGATTGCATTGGATAATGCAATCATCCTGAACTCCACTCTAGTAGGTGTGTCCCTCTTCGGCAACAAGAATAAGAGAGTCTCACTCAAAACCACATTTATATCTACTGAAATCATGCAACACCTCATGTAAATCATCCTTGATCACATCCTAGAATTCTCTATAGAAAAAGATCGGGAAACCGTCAGGGCATGGGGCTCCATCTGCATTGAGCCCAAAAACCGCCTTTCTGATCTCAACCTAAGTAAAGCACAACTAAATCTCTTGCATGATCTAACGATAAAACCCTTACTCGTCTCCCTCCCCCCCCAGCCCCACCCCGAATGGGTATCTCTCTTGCTGATCGTATGGAAATGAGATCGTAGTGCTCTCCACACATTTCGGTCACCACGCGCATGCATCTTACCCATAGTGATCTCATGAATATAATAACTCCTTTGCCTCCCACACGCCACGACATGGAAGAACTATGTATTGCCATAGTTGTAGTTTAACCATCGTTGATGGGACCATGGCCTTAAATTTCGCCGAACTTCGGCCGAATTTCGGTCGAATTTCGGTTTCGGTGGGTGACCGAAATTCGATCGAAATGCCTATATCGATCGAAATTTAGGGGGAGCTAGTTCAAAAAATAACCGAAATGACTGAAATTTCGGTCGAATTTCGACCGAAATTCGGCCGAAATTTCGTTTCGGTTACTTAACGAAACGAAACCGAATTCCGACTTTTAAGGCCTTGGATGGGACCTCTGCCTCCATTCTATCTCCACCTTCTTGTCCTCCAAATGAACATCCTCTTGGAGGTGCCTACACCTCTCCTCAATCTTCGTACCAATAGCTCATGTTCGTCCTCCGACCTATCCAACATGTAGATCTCCTCCTGAGCTTTCAATCTTCTACACAGGTGTTGCTCCCAAGCACTTGTGTTGTAATTCATCAAGAAAAAATGAAGCCTCATCAATTTTGTGGCCATCCTTACTGTAGTCGACCCCTCCAACGTCCCTACCAGACGTCTTTCACGATGTCTCGAAAACCATCCTCCAGTATCCATGCAAGCTCAAACTTGAAGAAAGTTCTCGCCCTATTATCCTCCCCCAAGGACTAAATCAATGGAGTATGGTAGAAGTGTACCCTCAGTAGAGCTCATGCCCTGGCAAGCGGAAAGCTAGTCAACACTTCAACAGAAGTCAGAAACGATCAATCTACGATCTTAATCTCGAATTTCTCCAAGTATATTTGCAACCCGCAGCGTCCACACTCGAATTTCTCCAAGTATATTTGCAACCCGCAGCGTCCACACTCACCGACCCCATCTCACAAATCAAGTCTAGTTATGACAAGAGATTTGCATATGCTCTAATGGCTACTTCTATTCCTCGAGATCATCATAGTGCATTGCAAGACCATGGCTAGCGACAAGCCATGAATGAAGAGATGGACGCACTTACATCCATGGGCGCGTGAGATCTTGTGTCATGGCCCTGGGAGTCAGACAGGTGACATGCAAATGGGTCTTCACGACCAAACAGTCGCTCGATGGGTCTACTGATAGGTCCATTTATAGATTGAAAACCAGACTGGTAGCTAAAGGCTTCACACAGACTTATGAGGTGGATTACTTTGAAAATTTCTCTCCATTTACAATAATAGGATTCAAGCAGCATCATTCTTTCAGTTGTTGTTAACGAAGACTGCATCTCTTTCAGCTAGATGTGAATTCCCTAATGGCGACCTCGAGGAGGAGGTTCACATTATGCAACAGTCGGGTTACAAAGGCGAGGGGGAGTATGTGTGCCGTCTTCGTGAAGTCCTCTAGGACCTTAATCAGAGTCCTTGGGCATGACTTGACAGGATTACTATGGAGATTAGTTCTCCTGGCTTCCACAGGACGAGATCTGACTACTTTGTATTTGTTAGACGACGGTCTATTGGCATTGCTGAACTAGCTGCCTACGTTGATGATATGGTTGTCGCTGGTGATGACAAAGCAGGCATTTTAATGACGAAGGCCTTCCATCAGAAGGTATTTATGACAAAAGACCTTAGTCAACTTCGATATTTTCTAGGCATTGAGATGATATGTCCTATAGAGGGACTGCCTCTCTCACAAGGAAAGTACTGCCTAGATACTCTAACAGAGGTTGGGCTACTTGGATGCAAACCATCTGGCATCCCTAAGAACGGAGGAAACACTCTATATATCTAATGATCCTAAATTTGAGGACACTACACGGTATAGAAGTCTAATGGGGAAACTGATTTACCTTATTGTTACTAGACCTGGCATATCGTATGGCATGCGCAGAGCGAGCCAACACATGGAGATACATCTCGATAGTCATTGGCAAGATGTTATTCTAATTCTCAGATATTTGAAGAAATCTCCAGGGTAAGGCCTCTTCTATGGGGTGAATGGTGATACCAATGTCACCGCCTATGCCGATGTTGATTATGCCAATTCTCTAGAGGATCGATGTTCGACTATTGGATATGTTATGTTTATTGGTGACAATCTTGTTACATGGCGCACTAAGAAGAAGACAATAGTTTCTAAATCAAATGCAGTGGCAAAATATATGGAAATGGCCCAAGCTACCTGTGAAACTACGTGGCTCCTCTCCTTTCTACAGGAACTTAGACTACATACTATCACACCAGTCCCTCTATACTGTGACAACAAGTTCACTACATATATTGCCACAAATCATGTATTTCATGAGAGAACTAAGCATATTGAAGTAGACTGTTACTTCATTCGTGATGTTGTACGGGAAGAGAAAGTCACTACTCCACATCTCCACATATCTTCAGCTTCTTCACGAGGCCTCTACTAAAGAAACTCCTCTCGTATATGATTTCCAAGTTGGGCATGATCGATAGATGTGCTCCAACTTGAAGGGGAGTGTCAGAGTTATTGGGTCTTTATATGTATTTCTTATTTCCATATTTCTTATTTCGATTTTGTAACCCCTTCAGGGTATATATGTAATTTTCTGCATGTGCTACTCTAGGATTTCACGTAATATAAGAAACTCTAGACCCATGGAATAAGACAAGTCATTTCATTCTCTCATCTTCTTCTACACTTATCTTCGAACGTTTCAGGGAATCTGTTAGGGAGTAGCCCGGTTCCAGCAATTCCAACCATGAGAGATGTCTGCAATTCTGCCTTCCCAGAGAAATGGGTGGGAGAAACTCTAACGCTGAGAGGGTAGAATGCAAAACAACAAGCAGTGTCGCAAAGGAGGAAGACCGCTAACAACAGAAGTTTAGAGAGGACACAAACCAGTCTCAGCAGGGATTACATCCAGTGCGAGGTTCTCTATTGGAAAATGCGATGGAGGGAGCCTCAGCTCGACCTTCACCACATTAGACACTGAGTTTCTCTTCAGACCCTTCAACATCCAATCATTGTAAGCAGGACAGAAAGAAAGCGCAGGGCCTCTTTAGTCGGTTTAAGAACCACCAAGGACACTTCCTCCATAGACGTCGGCTCAAGGACTATTTCAACCATTATGCCACTAGGTGGGTGACGCATATCTGGTGGCGGAAGTGGCGACATCACTTCCACCAAAGGACTGAAGGTGGCTCCGCCCACAACCATAAGACATGTGAACATCATCTCCGCACGTAGAGGTCCCAAAAACTCCAGAACAACAGCGTTGACATATACCCAAACACGTAGTCGTTAGAAAAGATCCGGTGCACCTCACACGCCATTGAGTGCCCTTATTGGTGAAAAAATGTCCTTGGAGAGTAGAGGCCCCCATGACCTGGGCAAAGAACAGCTATGCATCCGAGAGCTCGCCATTAGGATGCGAGATTTCCTCCACCCGATAAGATCTTACAGGCCTCTCCAAGAGCAACTTCTCATCGATAGCAGAAGAGAGACCCCTCTCGCACAACTCCTTCCCTTCGAGGATAGCAAGGTCACCGAAGAAATCCTCCCCTAGCAATTCAAGAACTAGCTTCAAGGTGTCACCAAAATCCAGGTTATCATCCCAGAAAAACCCTAGTAAAATCCACTCGTACGAGTTTGTGCTTGGATTAAAAAATTGGAGTTTCTTTAAGTGGTCAAAGATCCATCGGTGCGTTACATTTTAACTACATGTTGAAACATCCATGTTTAGATAGTTATAAAAGTATTACATGATCAAAGACATGAATTTGATCAGAATACATAATCAATTCATGATGATAAAAGCAGCTTATGTGTTATATTAAGTGGATTACGTAATGAATTGAAGTATTGATTTTGTTTCTTATTTATGTCTCAATTTGTAATAATATAGTTTAGATTAATCTTGTACAAATCCATCAAACACGAACCCCAAGCTTAGAAACATAACTGTAAATATCACAACAAATCGACGATATAATGCCAATATTCGGGTATAGGTAAGATGGCAAGAACGATACCAGTTTTTTTCTCTATTTCTCAGATATCAACGATATATCCGCAATATATCTCTAATAAATCGGTAAGATGAGGAATAGTGAAGATTTCTTCCTTTTATCTTTTTTTCGCAAATATTTACCATTTCCCCATTTTGTGTTCTAGATGCAACGAGTGGGCATTTAGGCGATTTTAAAACTTTAAAGACTTATTAGATGCCTGAAGCTCGTTGATTCGACGATAAGTGTTCTCTACCCTCTAATTTCTGTAAAATTGATTATCATATAATCCACTTCATATTTCTCAACATTTATCAAACTGCGCCTTCTTCACATCTGCCTCCTCGTAATTCTACCTCCGCCAGTAACCATTATCTTTGGATTGGCTTCCTTAGACATGTGGTTGACTATGAATATAAAACATAGGCTTTAAAAAGCGTGCCTTGAAGCACCGAGGTATAAGCCTCAAGGCGGTTTACATGAAAACCGCCTCGAGGTTATAGCTTCAGTATGGAAATCCGAGGCCTAAGGCAGCCCCGAGGCATCGCCACGGTCTGTTGTACATTTTTTGAGCAAGTAAATAAAAAACTATATAAAGCTATACTTTTACAATAATAGTAAAGGAAAAAAGCATATATTAGTCACAAATATAGAAGTCACAATCACAATATTGTATTATAGTATAATTATATGTTACTTCCGAATATAATAGTCCTAAATATATAATTATACATTTATATTACAATCATCATTGCATCAAAGATATCATGCAAATGTATAATGATTAATTCTAATTAGTATGAACAAATTTTATATCAACTAATGATATTCAATTGCTTGTATAACTACAATGAGTATAATATATGTTTAAAAGATTGTATATTTTTGTAAGAATATCAGGAATTCACATATTTATAATATTAACATTACATAATCACAAAACGGATAGTTTGGTATGTTTTGTACATGTATTAAATTTGAAATATTCAAATTGAGGATTTGTGATCATATACTATGTGAATATTTGAAGTTTACGATTTTACGACAATATAATAATGTTCAATAATAGTTTTGACATGTATTTTCTCTATAAACTGAGACTTACGCCTCAACATCCTCGAGGCTTACGCCTCACCTCAATAACGAAAAATTGCCTCGATCCGCCTCACGTTTTTAAAGCCTTGACATAAATAACAGCTAATGGATTACAAAGCCATATACTCATATATGACATGGGAGAGTTGTGTGGAATATAGAAACTTGATCAAGAAATGTTGTGGCATAGGATATCAAGCAGGGCACATGAATACACCAAGGAACTCCTTGTTCTAATGAGTAACGAACCTTCAAACTAGCTATGTGGTTAAAAAAAGTAACGGTACTTAATGAATTGTGAGCTTTATTAAATTGTCTCATTTATAATTCCATGTTATTTTTTTAAAGAGGACACAGGGTGTGACGTTTAGCAAATGCCCACCCATAACTTTCATATATCCACATTACTACACAAAAATATTTACAAGGACCGAAAGGTCCTAAAGATTTTAGCACGTTAAAAGACATTCTTTATGTGCATTTTCTTCTCCCAAAATATGACCATAGAATATCCACCACCCAAATCTTGATGGGGCTACTTCCACAGAATATCCACCACCCAAATCTTGATGGGGCTACTTCCATGTCCAAGCCTCAAAATGGACTCCCAAAACCAACTCAATCTAAGGTTGACATTGAATCCACATGTATCGCAATCCAGACCTCCCTCAAAATATAACAGCTAAAGAGGAGATGCTCAATGTCCTCCATTGATGTACAATGCTAGTATGTGTTGCCCACGCTCAGGAAAAACAAGGCTCTTCTCTCACCGGTCATTAACATATCCCTTCTCAATAACCACATAAAAATCCATACACATTGGGATCTTCCACCATCAGATTCCCTAAGATGGTCTGAAGCAATTCCATGATCAAAAATCATCTCCAAGTAAAAGACAATGTATGTCTTTCGCACCATGAAATGACCATCCGCCCAGACGCAATGATCTGCAGTAACCCCAATCTCCAGCAAGACCTAGAAAAGATGCAAGCAATACAAAAAATGAGGAAGCCAGCCACCATCTTCCATGTACTCCCTCACTAAATCAAGGCCTTAAATGTCGGTTTCGGTCACCATTTCGGTGACCGACTGAAACGGAATTTCGGTCGACTTTCGGTCAAATTTCGACCGAAATTTCGGTCATTTCGGTCATTTTTTGTACTAGGCCCCCATATTTCGGCCATTTCGATCGAATTTCGATTTCGACTGAATATTGATATTCGACAGAAATTCGACCAAATTTCGCTGAAATTTGAGGCCATGCACTAAACATCAATCATCGGATGTCAAAGTAAAAAGCATGGGAAAACAAACTCAATGTGTCCATTGTCTCGCCCAATCAACACCCAAATCAAAATCAAGAGATATCACCCAAGACAAGCTTCATGAGCGGGTTTACATAAGAAAGAATAGAGCGTATGCCCCTCCAGAAGTTGGAGGCCAAAGACCCACAGCACCAACATGTGTAGAAAAGTCCATAGAAGTCCTGTATATTGAAAGAATCGTTCAGCAAAATAGACTAGACCAACCACCCCAAATACAGGTCAACCACTTTGCCAACAAAGCTTCATTCATCTCCTCCATGCACAGAACCACAAGCAACCATCCTCCTCCCTGAGCATCATGGCATTATACTCCATTAAAGGCATTACATGTGTCTCCTCGGAAGACTCCTGGAAGAAACATCTCATCAAAGCCTCCAACTTCCCCTTAACCCTAGCAGACAAAAATCATGTAGACAGGACAAAAATAGGAAAGAAGATAGGACCACCATTAGATGTATTGAAATCTGAGAAACGGAAGCGGAATCGATAAACAAAATATAAACATCAAGAACACGAAGATTTACGTGGAACCCTACTCCCTAAGGGGCGGGATGAAACCACGGGAGAAGCCCTCAAAGGGGCGGATATTCTACTATTAAAATTCTTAATGAGTACAGGGGGTGTGGGGCTCCTTATATAGCCTCACAGACAGGTCAGAGTCCCACCGCTCATCCATGTGGGACTAAACATGAGTGGGGTAATTGGATCCTGGAGAGATCTGATTACCCACCTATTACATTCTCTAACACTCCCCCTCAAGCTGGAGCTGAGAAAGCTGCAGCTTGCAAAAAAAAGAAAGTATACAACACATCTTCACATGATACATCATAAGAACTCATATTTGTTGCTGGTAGAAGACCTCGCACGAGGACGAGTCTGCGGTTTTCAGGTCATCGGAACGTTTCTCTGTCATGCATGTAGAACCGCTGCGATGTCAGATCACCAGAACATATATCTGTCGTGCCTAGAGAAGAATCGCTATAGAAGAAGTCCAACGCGGGGAACTGATCGAGTCGTAAAAGAAGTATACGCCTCGACGAAGAAGTTGATGCTCGGTGAAGACGGATGATCTGTAGAAAGTTGGAGTGATGGTCTGTCAGTCGTGGGCGTGCGAATGTCCTGAAGAATATAGCTCTAACTTCCCCTTTCTCACATACTTATAGAATAAAGATAATGGAACATCATCAAGTTGGGAGAAACAAAACATGAATCTCTTAGCCATTCCATTTTTTTGGCTTTCTCATTTTTTTCGTCTATTCTATAGTCGTCTTCCTTCTCCTTTTTTGCATTTTTTGCTTCTCTCCTCTTTTTTTGCACAAGACATTTTTTAGCCATTTCCCTCTCTTTTTTGCTATTCCCCTTTTTTCTTCTCTCTTTTTTCACTATTCTCCTTTTTTTCTTCTCTTTTTTTTCAAAAATAAATTCATTCATTCCTTTTTTTAATGAGCCCTTTCTCTTCTTTTTTTGGCTCTTTTGGTAGCCGCCCACTATATTCACCCCACAGCTTTTTTTGTTTTGGATATAAGGGCCCACTTTGGATGTTCCCTCTCTGTTTCTTTTAAAGATAGGACAACAGGTCCACTGTGCCAAAATAGGAAAGAGAACAATAAATAAATAAATAAGCGTAGGGTTCCCATCGAGGAACCCTCCTCCAGTTGTAATGCCATTGCCTTCACCGCTCGGATCAGGGGCGTTGGAGCACGCGCTAGAGACTGCTGGAGATCGGAGGTGCGCGTGGGAGAAAGGAGGCGCTTGGTCGGCGGCGTCCCCGACCTGGAGGTACGGGGACCTCCGCCTTGGAGGCCTGGTGGAGTGTGCGCATCTACAGAAGATCCGGAAGAGTGCACCGCCACTTGGAGGCACTCGAAGGTCCCGCGCGCCGCCAGGTGCTTGGAATTCGAAGGAGGGGGCGCGCGATGATCAGGATCTGGAGAAGGGGCAGGCGAGGTCGGTAGTTGCAGAGATGGAGATCGCGCATGGGGGAATCGCAAAGCCCTGTCGCCTAGGTGATGACTTGCGCGGGGAAGAACACGTGCTTGGCACTCGGGCGATGATCAGGATCTGGAGAAGGGACAGGCGAGTTCGGTAGTTGCAGAGATGGAGATTGCGTATGGGGGAATCGCAGAGCCCTGTCGCCTGGGTGTTGACTCGTGCGGGGAAGAACACGCAGGGGGAGTGGGGCACCTTATAACACGCAGGGGGAATCGCAGAGCCCTGCCGTCTGTCGCCTGGGTGTTGACTCGCCTGGATATTCCGCCTGGAGTAGTGTTGCGATGGCATGGCTAGAGGGTTCACGCCGCCTGGCGCATGCCCTGGAGAAGATGGGGCGATGGAACCTGGACAGGCACCTCCTGCGCACATGAATTGTTTGCTTGGATAGCCTCCAAACCTAGGGTTTCGTGGAGAAACCCTAGTTAATTTTGAAAGCATGATCTTCAAAGGCTTGAACATGGAAGTTGGATCGTGCGGAATCAGATAGGATTCTTGAACCCTAAAAACAGACCATTGAATCTGGAACTCTTGAAGAATTAGGGTTCCATAATAAACCCTAGAACTCTTGAACAAATCTCAAACGAATTACATAAAATCAAATCCGATAACAAATCCCAAGAACGACTTGCTCTGATACCATGTTGAAATCTGAGAAACGGAAGAGGAATCGCTAAATAAAATATAAACATCAAGAACCCGAAGATTTACGTGGAACCCTACTCCCTAAGGAACAGGATGAAACCATGGGAGAAGCCTTCAAAGGGACGGATATTCTATTAGAATTCTCAATTAGTACAGGGGGTGTGGGGCTCCTTATATAGCCTCACAGACATGTCGGAGTCCCACCGCTCATCAATGTGGGACTAAACATGAGTGGGGTAATTGGATCCTGGAGAGATCCAAATACCCACCTGTTACATTCTCTAACAAGAAGAACCAAATTACCACCAATAGACAAGCCTTAGCATCTTCATCCTAAAGCAACTTCTGTCTTGACTTATGTTTCCACAACACTTCTCTTTTGTGGTCCTCCTCAAAATCATTTTCTAAGCAACTCATATGGGACAAAATCCCTCTCATCCTCCAGCCATTAAGCACGACGCTCTCCTAAGCCGAGGTGCGCCTCTCCTCTCTCTGTGTCATGGTCTCATGCTTGTAACTAGACAGCATCTTACGAAGTTCACAAACTTTCTAGGCCAAACACATCGAAGCAAAACCCGCCACAGACAAACATGCCTAGAACCCACCACCAAATCTCGAAAGCCATCCTCCTACAGCCACGAGCGCAAAAAGGAAACTAAGACGACGATCGACATCCCTCGACACTATCAAAGCACATTGGCGTATAATTTAAACAGGACAAGGAAGTGATCAAATCACCGCGATTGAGAAAGACCAATATCTCCACTGATAGAATGAAGTAATCAATCTGAGACCTCAAGGAAGAATTCATTCATGTGTACCTACTACTAAAGGCATCATAATCCTCTAACTCCATATTTTCCACTACCAATGCAAACAAATCGGATCCCAGGTCCGAACTAGCCCTAGCTCTAAGATGATCATCAGATCTCACGTAATATTGAATCCACCACCAACAAGCCACGAAAGTCTCGAGAATCTTGAACAGATGCTGTGCATCTCCTCCTACAATGTGACATCCACTGACATCCATGTCTCATCATGGACCGATGTCACAAGCAATTTGGACCCATCAAAGATGCAGTCAATGCAACCATAACCATTCTGGAGGCACCAATCTCGTCAACCTTCTTGAAAAGTCTCCACTAACTAACCATAATACCATCAGAGCTACTAACCAAGCCAACATGCCTAAACTCCGAGAGATGCGAAGTTGGGATAAATCTCCACTTCTCAGCATCCCAACTCTCAACCTTGGTTTTCTGCAACCACAATATGTCTACCTGCTAAGAAGCAAGCAGAGCCCTTCCCAAACCCACACATTCCATCATATACACTTCATTGATAAACCAAAAGCATAGACCCCGCCACATGAACCCCAACACACGATGGCACTTTGAATGCAAACAATCATTTGCTTGGCTCCCTTCTACTAATTTTATCCATGTTCAGCCTGATTTGGGTTGCTCCTCTTGGCCCCAGCCAACCCATACAACATCTCACATACTCGGTGCATGCACCAATGCCAATTTAAGAGGGTTGGGGCACTCGAACTCTGCAGTGATCAAATCCTTGGCAACCTTACTGTCACGTACACACATCTCTGCCTGTCTTATTTCCCAATTCATAGCATCTAATCCTCGCCTCTTGCATAAAAAAAACAAGTCAATCTTTTCCCAAATGAGACGTATCCGAGGCTCTCTCACCCCAATATCTTCCTCTGTTTGCAAGAAACTCCCCCTACTTGGCAAGGTCCTTAACCCTCCATAGAAAGGAACTGGTCCACAAAGTGTGGAAAATGATAAACGAAAGCGATAATAAGAACAAGACCGTAAACAGATGAAGAACATGAAAGATTTTACATGGAACCCTACTCCATGAGGAGCGGGATGAAACCACTGTTAACGTCTTAAATGGTGTATTCTTCTATTTCATTCTCCCAATGAGTACATGAACGTGGGACTCTTTATATAGCCTCATTGACTCTCCAAGATCCATCATTAGTAGATGTGAACTATCTCTAGGTCATTCATCAACACTCCCCATCAAGTTGGAGCATACAATGCTCAGCTTGGACAAACAGAAAAGGACATGAACTCACTCAATGAATACATGATACTAAAGACTATAATGACTCAATGCATACTCTGCCAGTTACTATTTAGGATGGTGCTTCGCATGCCATACTGGCGGTGTTGCAGAAGACGGTATTCGGTATTCAATCGGAGGGGTCATTGAATAGAGAATAATCGGTATCCGGGCGACTATTCGGAATTATTCGATTTTGTATTTTTTAATATAAAAAGTATTTATAATACATATATTCTTATATTTTTATACATATATGGTCATTAGTTAACATGAATCCAAGATAAAAGTACCAATTAATATAATAGATATATAGAATTTGACATTTATTGCGATACCGTGGTAAAATGTAACCCATAAAAATTGAAATTAAAAATAAAAAATAAAAATATCAAAAGTCAAACTCCAGTCGGTCTAATAGTCAGGCCAGTCGGCCGACTATTCGGTCAGACTGACTATTGACCGACTGGAGGTCTGTTCAGTCGGGGACCCCCTCGCACCACATAGTTGGACCAACTATTCGGGATAGTCGGCCGACTATTGCAACACTGCATACTGGTGATGATGAACTCGAGGTCTACCTCTGTAATGAGCCTCTTCTGTTGTTGAAAAACCTGTGGGAGTTGGCTCGTCACCTATAGGGGGATATGTAATCGAATATATTTTTCTTCATGCTGTGGGAAGATCCTTGTGAAGATTTTTGAACGTGGGCCTCTCTCTTGGGACCTCGAAGTAGGTTTGCTCTCTTGGGAACCTCGGAAGGATCTCGTACTAGAGTTCACGATCATTGGAGTCTGCTTTTGCCTATATTGAGTTAGTTTCTAAGTAGAATCTATGGGGAAAATGGATGAGCATCTCATATACCCTCTCACTCTCCCTTTCTCCCATACTTGTCGGAATTTGAAGAGTACTAGACCAAGTTGGGAGGACAAGTGAACGGGGACTAAAACAAACTTCATCAAAAAAATCCAGATCACTGTTTTCCATATTTTTTGTGCTTCTGATTTTTTTGGCACAGATCATTCTTTCTTTCCCTTTTCATAGCCATCTTTCATTCTTCTTCTTTTTTCGATATTTTCTTCTTTCTTTCTTTTTCACAAGCCTTCTTCCCTTTTTTGTCTTTTCATTTGTTGCATACAATAGTGGCCCACTTGGGCCCGAAATCCTTGGCCCTTTTGGGCCTCCATTTTGCATTTTTTTGAAGCAGTCCAATGGGGCCATCACTAACCCCTTCTTGAATAAAATACATGTCCTTTCCCCTGTTAATGTTTTAATGCAGTAGCACTATGGGACCAAAAACCCTTAATTATTTTTACTTTCAATTGAATCTCTCCCCAAAATAATTGTCTCTCTTTTTTATTAAAGGAAGGGGTGGCGTCCCTCTTTCTTCAAACACGCCTAGGGTTCCATGCCAGAACCTATAGCCATTGTTGAATCTAGAAGGAGGCCTACCATGAGGCCAGAGCATGTCTCGGTGCTGCCAAGGCCCTAAATGTCGGTTTTGGACACATTTCGGTGATCGACCGAAACGGAATTTCGGTCGAAATTCGATCAAAAATTCAGTCATTTCGGTCATTTTTTTGTACTAGGGCCCCCATATTTCGGTCATTTCGATCATTTCGGACGAATTTCGATTTCGACAGGATATCGATATTCGATAGAAATTCGACCGAATTTTGCTGAAATTTGAGGCCATGGGTGCTGCATGCGCTGGTCGTCGAGTGTGGACGGGCGGCATCACATCGACATGAGGGAGGTCTACACGACGAGAGGTTGCAGGTGGCGGGAGGGGCTAATGCAAGGTCGTACAGGGCTTATGGGGACTGCATTGGAGCTGCCACCTGGAGGTCGGTGGGCCCTCGCACAAGCCGCCGGAGGATCTGAATCCACTACTAGTCGTGAACTGCTAGGAGCATGGTGTGCATCTCTGGCATGATGGTGGCATGTAAGTGTGTCCTATCGCACGTGAAAGAGGTTGGTTGTGACGTTGGAATCGCCCAGAGGGGATACGCTTGGAGAAGAAGCTTGGTGTGTGGTGCTCTGTACACTTGAAGGGGATGGGGCCGACGCATGTGGATGCGGTAGCCGGTTGGAGGAAGAGGCATGTGCGTGCCGGTTGGAGGAAGAGGCATGTGCGTAGAGGAGCAAGGTGTGTGCTATCGTAATCCTTCTTCGATTAGGACATCTAGGGGGGAGAGGGGTTCGTGTGCATATAGAGGGGCAAGGTGTGTGCTATAGAGGGGTTGGTTGTGTGTGCACGGAGATGTGGTTGCCTAAAGGTGGTTGATGCTCCTTCTCCCTCACGAACTCGATGTGCATTGGCTTGGTGCTTAATGGCACTGACAGTGTTCTGGTGGTGGCCTGGAGATCCTCAGCCTAAAGATGCGACCGGAAGAATGAAGATTGTGGCGGTGTTGGAGACGTTGGGTTCCAATTAGGGAACCCTTAATACTTTTCTCAAACTCGACTATGAACAAAAAGTTATAGAAATAAAATAGGTATCGTCGTCATCTTCTTTGATGAACAAAAATTTAATACGGAACAATAAGAATAATAACAATTGAACTTGGAAACAAAACCAACTCTCCCAAAACCGACTTACTCTAATACCATGTAGAAACGATAAGCGGAAGCGATAATAAGAACAAGACAATAAACAGATGAAGAACACGGAAGATTTTACGTGGAACCCTACTCCGTGAGGAGCGGGATGAAACGACGGGAGAACGCATCAAATGGTGGATTCCTCTATTTCTCTCTCTAAATGAATACAGTGGTGTGGGGCCATTTATATAGCCCAACTGACTCTCCAAATTCCCATCATTAGTAGATGTCGGACTATGTTTAGGTCATTCTCCAACACAAAGGTCACGTGCGATCGTAGTTAAAGCCAGTACCAAAGGTACCACCGAGAGTTTCATAATGCATCCATTGTGCTGCTCAATGATACGTCCAACAATTGATTCTGATCTCAACACTTATTTAGGGTCGAAGGGTGTGATGCCCGCTCCTTCTCGGATCCGGGAAACCCGTTTACATATCATTTGTAGTATTATGTTCTCTAGAAATCGCATTAGGGAACTGGAAATTAGGGAAAAAAAATTTTTTTTATGATGACATTCACAAATTAACTAACAGGCCACAGAACTATAACATGTCACACTTATATTGCATAAATTCCATAGCAGTTAACATGTAGCAACAGAAATTGCATTATGTACATGCATCCTAATTTTATCGGAAGAGAAATAAAAACATTAATAATATCCTTGAACAAAATTATAACAAACATACCTGATATGTTTTGCTTCAGAAACTGACATTCAACTCTCCCAATACAACGGTGCAGGTATTTTGCCTGCAATCCATGGAATAGGGAGAAAAGAACATCAACAATTGACTCCAGAACATCAACGGTGCAGCGTGTATCGGAGGGCGATCCTCGTCCACGCGGTGCTTGTGAGTCTCGATCTTTCGCCCAGGTGGTGGCGACTGCTACTTCCTCTCCTCCAGAGCATCCTGCCGCTGATGGTGTCCAGGTTGGTGATATTTCGTCTATCCCTCTTTCCTCTGGTGACTCGGCTTCGTTTGACCCCAAGGTGGGAGGGGGTCACCCCCAGGATGCCCCGGTGCTGGGGGATCCGTCGTCGGCGTTCCCTTCCTTTCCTTCGGAGGGGGCTTGTCCTGTTGTGGATGTTCTCGGCGCGGGGGTGGAAGATTTGCCCGTGCGTACGGGCCCGTCTTCAGCCCACTCGGTGCTTGTTGGGGTGCTCCGGAACCGCTCTATTTCGCTGGATGAAGTTCGTGATGCTACTTTGGTCCTTCTGGGTGATGGCTTTCGTGGTGACTTTATCTCCCTTGACGAGGTGCGCTGTTGTCTTCGGGGTCTCTCCCCGGAACAGCGGGAGAGAATCACTCTGTGCAAAGATCTCGCTGGGGTTCAGTGGAGGGGGTTGCGGGTGTCTGATGGTGGGGTTTTCTCGACGGAGGTCAGGATGGCCGTTGTGCGGGGGGTGCCCTTCCTGTCTCGGACGGTGCATGCTCTCTCCAAGGCGTTCTCTAGCTGGGGCCAGGTCCTTCAGGTCCTTGATGATGGGCTCTCTCCCGGTACTGACTGGCGGTACTGCCGTGTTTTGGTGGAGGCTCCGGCCGCTTTCTTTGCAGACTTGGCGGGTAAGATCCGCCTGGACAAACTCTCGCTGGGTCGATGGACCTTTTCCCTGGAACTTTCTCTTCTTCCCCCTACGGGCTCGCCGGTGATCCCGTCGGTGGCGGCCGATCGGCCGCTACTCGCCGCCGCGTCTCAGGCGATGCATCCTCAGGACGGTTCATCTCCCTTTTGCCACGTGGTCCGCCCTGGCATGGTTTCCGAAGCGGCGACGTGCATGCATCATTCTGCACGTGCGGGTGCGGAGGCGTTTCGCTTCCCGCATGCATGGGGAAATTCAAATGACTTGGTGGCGGTTCAGATTCAGAATGTCCCTTCGCCTTCTGACGCTGTTATTCTCGATATTGATTCGCTTTCCTCAGACTTTTCACTTTTGGGGCCAGACTTATTGCAAGTGGTCCCCCCCAAGGTCAGTTCGTTCATCCCATTTGACCCTTTCGTGAATTCCATATGGGCCCCTATACAGGTTTCCTCGGGGCAGTCCCTTTCGGATCCGTTCTCGGACTCACTTATCGGCTCGGAGCATCTCTTATGCGACTCTAACGTGGAATGCCCTCGGCCTATTCGAGCAGCTCCTCCCTCTGGTTTTATGGAAGACTCTCTCTCTCCCGCTACGCCGATGTCCGGGCCGCTGCGTATTGACCTTGGCACTCAGTTGTCAGGTGGGGGGGATGTTATTCTCTTGCCGTCAAACGATATGGGCCAGCAACTTATTCAGACCAATCTGAACTCCTTTATCTCGAACAATGGCGATGTCCCAACCACTCCGCTGGAGGCTGCTGTGGTGCGTGAACTATCTCCCTCCTCTCGTTATGGCAGAAGCTACCTTAGGAGGCGTTTCTACTCCTCGTCTGTTGTGGTATCTACGTGCCAAAACTTGCGTGACGCCATTGCTGAGGCGGCGGGCCTTGTCCCTATGGCTGGTCAGACGCAAGGTGGGATCTGAGTGCTTCTCTGGATCTGGTGGTTTTTGTGGGCCTCTTCTTTTTGGGGGATATATTTTTGTTGTTTTAATGAAGATTATATCTTGGAACGTTCGTGGCTTGGGTGATGCGGAGCGGAGGCGAATTTTGGGCTCACGCCTTGTGGAATGGTCCTGTGATATTGCTTTTCTGCAGGAGACGAAGCTTCAGGCGGTGGACGACACTATTTGGCGGTCTTTTGGGGCTGGTCAGATCGATGAATTCCGAGCGTTGGACGCCTTGGGTGCTCGGGGTGGTGCAATCTTGGCATGGCGCTCTTCTCGTTTTGCGTTTTTATCCTGTCGCTTGGGTCGCCATTCGATTTCTGTATTGCTTATGTGTGGGAGGACGAATCGTTGCATGGCTTTTTCCTGTGTTTATGCCCCTATCTGCCATATTGCCCGTCGTGATTTATGGGATGACTTACGGCAGGATGCGAATACCTTTGGGGACGTCCCGTGGCTGATTGGCGGGGATTTTAATGTTACTCTGCATGCTACTGATCGACCGCGTGGGCGCGGTGGCCTCGATCCGGGTTCCCCGGACTTTCTGGAGATAATTAATGACTTGGCCCTTGAATCGATGGTTCCTAACGACATTTCATTCACGTGGCGGAATAGCTCCTCGCGATCGCGGCTGGATCGTTTTTTGGCGAATAATTCTTTGCTGGCGACTTTTCCTTTATGCTTTGTGGAATCGAGACCGCGCTCCTTCTCTGATCATAACCCCATCTTCTGGTCTTCCGGGGAAGAGATTCGCCCGCGCTCTATGTTCCGTTTTGAGCGGTCTTGGCTCTTGGAGCCTGGATTCCATGATATGGTGCGACACCATTGGTCCCAGCTTTCTCCCTCAGGCAATGCTGCTCGTCGCTTGGAATTTAAGATCTCTTCTCTCAGGAAGATGTTGGCGAGTTACAAGAAGGCCTCCCGCTCAGCCCGCATTGCCTCACGTGTGGAGGCAGAGGACGTGATTTTACGGCTTGATCGTGTTGAGAACGATCGCGACCTTAATTCTGACGAGTTGCTTGAACGCGCTAGTGCCCTGGATAGGGTCAGATTGGAGGATCGCAAGCGCGTAATTGAAGGGCGCCAACGTTCTCGTCTGCGTTGGCTTAAGGAGGGCGACGCCAACTCGGCGTTCTTTCACAGAGTTGCTTCGGGACGCCGGCGGTCTAATTCTATCTCTTCTCTTCTCATCAATGGGACCCACGTCCAGGGGGAGAGGGAGTTGGGTGAAGCTGCTTCGGCTTATTTTAAAGATTGGTATGGGCGCAGGGCGTCGCGCCTATGGCGTTGGTCGGGTAGGGGAGCCGCTGTGCTCCCTCAGTCGGATGCTGATCGCCTCTCTCGTCGGATTTCGTTGGAGGAATTGAAAGATGCGGTCTGGTCTCTTAACTCTGATGCTTCCCCAGGGCCTGATGGCCTCCCGGTTTTTTTCTACAAGGAATTTTGGGATATCCTATCTCAGGACGTTATGGAGGTCGCTCAAGAATTTTGTACTGGTAATAACGGCTTCAACAGGCTCAACAAGTCTATTATCGCTCTCATCCCAAAGACTTCTACCGCCACCCGGATCGAGGATTTCAGACCTATCTCCATCTCGAACGCTATCTACCTTATCATTGCCAAGGTATTAGCTCGCCGTTTAGCCCCGCTCCTTGATTCGCTTATCTCGCCCTCCCAGGCGGCGTTTATTAAGGGGAGGCAGATTGGCGACTGCTACGCGGTGGCGTCTGAAATTATTCATGCCTGGCACAAGAACGCCACTAGGGGGGTTCTTTGGAAAATCGATTTCTCTAAGGCGTACGACTCCCTTGACTGGCGTTTTTTATGGTCTATTCTGCAGAAGCGGGGATTCCCCCCGACTTGGATCTCCTGGGTTCGCCGCTGTGTCACCTCGGCCTCTCTCTCGGTCTTGCTTAACGGGCGTTTGGCGGGGGGCTTTTTCCAGACCCGTCGGGGAATTCGGCAAGGTTGCCCCCTTGCCCCATTGCTTTTCGTCCTGGCTGCGGACGTTCTCTCATCTATGGTTACCAACGTCGTCGGGGCCGGTCTGTCCAGGGGGTGCTCGTTTGGACCCTTCTCTTTGCCTCTTATTCAGTTTGCAGATGACACCATATGCTTTATTGAGGGTGATGAATCGAATATTGCGGGCATGGCAACCACTCTGGAACTTTATTGCGAGGCTTCGGGGCTTTCCATCAATTATAATAAATCCTCTATGGTCCCTTTTTCTATCCCCACGGCGGAGGTGGAAACTTACTCGAGAATATTGCGCTGCGACGTGGGCTCTCTTCCTCTGGATTACCTTGGCCTTCCGTTGTCTGTTGGTCGGGCTCGTTTAAGGGATTGGCAGCCATTGTTGGACCGCATGGCTGCCCGCTTGGCTGGCTGGCGTGCCGCTATCCTCTCTCGGGGCGGGCGTCTGGTTCTCCTTAAGTCGGTACTCTCTTCTCTGCCGATCTATTTCCTTTCTGTTAAGGGGATGCCCAAGGGAATTAGTCGGCGGGTCGACTCTTGCTTGCGGAAGTTCCTTTGGGGTAAGAAGGGGGAGGTGCGTAGCGGCGTTCCTTTGGTGGCTTGGGATGATGTCACTCGGCCAAAAAAGGAGGGGGGGCTGGCGGTTAGGAGATTGGCTCTTGTTAATGAGGCGTTTCTTCTTAAATGGGATGCGCGGCTTTATGGGCCAGAGAATAATTTGATGCTTAATTTCTTAAGGTGGGCGGTTGGTATTGACCGGTCGCTGGTCACGGTCATGGATGCCCGGTTTATGGCTTCTTCCTCTCAGTTCGCGCGTGATATTGGCAACGCTTTTGTTCGTAACCGCGCACTCTTTGTCAGCAAACTGGGTGATGGCTCCCTGACTCGTTTTTGGGGCGATGATTGGACCGGTAGGGGTCCCCTTAGAGATGCATTCCCCCGGCTTTTTGCGTTGGTGGATGATCCTGACGCTACGGTGGCTTCTTATTGGGATGGCGCTGCTTGGGGGCCGAGATTTATGGCCAACCTCTCCGAACAACGGCAACTTGACTTTATGTCCCTCCTGGAGATCCTCGCGGTCTCGCCCTCGCCGTTGGGGGGTCGTGATCACCTTTGCTGGAAGAACGGCTCCTTCTCTGTCCGTGACGCTTACAAGGCCCTTCTTCCGCCCTTGGTCGTGGTTGATGACTCGCTGCTCAGGGATTGCCAATTTTTTTGGGGCCTAAGGGTTCCAGAACGGATTGGCATCTTCTTATGGCTTTTCCGTCGTGGGCGTCTTCTGTCTCGTAGTAGGTGTGCCGTGTTCTTCCCTGCGGTCTCGCCTATCTGTGGTCTATGCAATCAGGAGGATGAGACTATTGACCACCTATTCTTCTGCTGCGATTCTACGCGCCGTATTTGGTCGGACCTGACGTGGCTTGACGCTTCCAGCTCTGCTTCCTTCTGCGACTGCTTGGCTCGTTCTCGGACAAGGAGTAGGATCGACGTTTTTTCCTCCATCGCTCGATTATGGTGCATCTGGATTGCTAGGAATGAGGCTCTGTTTGCTGGCCAAAGATTCTATTTGGAAAATGTCCTCATTTCTGCTTCACGCCTGGTTTGTGATTGGTCTAGCACTTAACTTGGTTCTTGGCGGTTTCGGGGTATCATCTTGTGATGAAGTCCGTTTGTGTTTTTTGTTTTCTTTCCTTCTCTCTTTCTCTGCGTATCCCCCCCTGTAAGTCTCTCTCTTCTCTTATTCTCTTCTCTCCATTAATAAATTTGGGGTGAGCACCATCGAGTGCGTCCCCCGTTTTTTGAGTTTCAAAAAAAAACAATTGTTGAGTAAATCTTAATTAACTAAAATAACAGGAAATTTAGTGGTTCCAAAAGAAAGCAAGTAATTTGGCCTTGACAATTAAAAATTAAAGCTACTTGCAATGAAACAAGCTTTCAAGTTGTTTGGTATGTATAACCCCAGTCTACTCATCCTACACTCATTACCCACATAATCATTTATATGTAAATATCATATGGTCCATATTTGAGTCATTGCCTTTTAATTAATTATAATATAAGTTTGAGTGGTCTTGAAAATGTGATTGATGAGACTTTGGTATGATCATTATCTCTATTAATTGCTTATAATGATGTTTAAGAATCTTGTGGATTGATCATAGTAAGGGTATATGATGGATATGGGGTTTTGATTCTTTTCTTGTTGATTTTCTCAAGCCTAGTAGATAGTCTGATAAGGATGATTTTCATGATATGGCCTTTCTCTTTGCCAGGAATTATTGGCAGAAAAGTAACTAGTTCAACGGAAACCAACTCAACTGTAATTCAACTTTAGCCAACTCAATTGTGACTCAATCCAATATCAAATGTATCTTTTTCAGATTCAACTGTAACTGATTCAGATGTATCCATAGAGGATTCAGATGTATACATGGATGATTCGGATGCAGCATCGCCAAGTCTGCTGGCGAAGAATAAACAAAACTCAAGCGGTGAAGTAGCCTACAAAAGGCTCTTCCGTCTCGCCCTCTAATTGGAAGGGCGGTCCAATAGAGGGATAGGTCTACTCCAAAACTACGCCACTGAGACGGGTGAGAGAGACTCTCTAGAAAAGTCGCTCTAAAAGAAAAACCGGCCCGACCGGTACGGGCTAACGAGCTCAAAAAAACTAAAACCAAGGGTCCTCCAGCCTAGGTACCCTAAAGAACAAGGGTCAGCGGAACTGGTCTTTAAAAGAAAACCTGTGGATCCCAGAGAGGCGTAAAAACTGCGAGCGCTCGCGAAAAACCGAGAAAAAGACTGGGATCCTAGACCCGCGCATTAAGCGGCCGCTGCCCTAAATGGGCTTCCTAATCTCCCGCCCAGCTGAGGGTCACCGCCCCCTCGCACAGTCATGCGTAAAGGTCACCATGACTGGCACTTTTAATTATCAATCATTATTAATTCGCCATCATTGATTTGATTCCTCATCCTCTCTCGATCTCTAATGTGATTGAAATTCAGAATGCTGAACAATGATATTCAATGATATTGACTGGATGAATGAGATTGTAGCTGATTCAAACTATGTCTAATATGTAATGTGAAATCAACTATTGGGTCTAAGTGTAGTAAGATTCTTTGCATATGAAATCAATTTCACGTGGATCTAAGAAAGGTTTGCTAGAACCATTATAATATCAATTGATCTTGGCTTAGCATATTTTAAATGCTAACTCGAATTATGTCAAATGTTTAGGTGGACTTGACATATTCATAAACTTCTGATTCTAAGAAGATCAGCCTAATGGAATTCAAAACACAATTCAATGAGGATCGCAACTGATGAAATCTTCAGTTAATCTGGTGTTTGTACTCTATGCACCTCTAGCAATAAGATGTATGTTTCTTAATAATGAATCGAAGCTGGATAACTATAATTTGTTGTAACGTAACTCACGCATTTTGAAAAAGAAATGATCACATGATCTGTAATAAACTTTATGCATTAACAACTCATCAGATATCCTATAACTTAAGTCTTGTACCCAACTGGTGTAAGTGTAAGAATTATAACAATAAAGCACATATCTTGTTTTCAGAGTCTGTTATGGAAATCAAATCTCAACTATATATGTTTCTATTTATATTAAAAAAATCCATCGGAACAACGACAAGTGACTCTGTATTCTATTTTATATTTCTCGCCGTGTATATTCGGGGAATATGTAGTAGTAACTGCTACAAAAGCAACTTCTTGTTCATACTTCCAACAATTTAGACTAGTAACATATAGCTACTGTTGTCAATATCGTTATACCTTTCTAATGTACCTCTTAGTATCCTATTATGTGTTTAATAAATAAAAATTTTCAGAAATTGTTTTACATAATGTTTCAAGTGTATTCCAGCCATTCATGTAATGCAAAATTCTTTGAAATTCTGAATTTTATGGATCCCTCAAACTTATAGCAGTATGTAAACAAAATAGTATTCTGCTACACATTTCTCATGTTTCGAACATTTATAGAAGTATGTTGAGAACAAAAGCTAAGGGATCATGTCAGAGGGAGAGGTCCTTTTTTTCGTAGAAGCCCATATGCAAAGCAGACATATATCTTATGTGACAATATGTAAACAGAACTCTTGTAAACATCTCATGTTTATAAGCATTTAACGAACAAACAAAAGCAAATGATTAAAATCAGCATAGAGTTATCAAGCAAGAACTAAGATCCAACCATGGAATCAAAAACTCAACCAATAGGAGAGAAAAATATAGAAATATCCATGGAGGGCAACAAGAGAGGATTTAGTTTGTGCATGCATGGCAGTAAAAAGGAAGGGAAAAAGGATTACACAAAAACATGGATTGCAGCAAGAGAATGGAGAGATTTTACCTTAGATCTCCAAGGTTTTGGAGATCAAAAAGCATGCAATAGCCTCATTTGGAGGCTTCTAGCAGCATGAAGGAGCTTTCAGTAGCAGCAGTTGGCTGCCCAGCTGCTTGGACAGCAAATAAGGCTACTGCAAGGCTCCATGCCCTTCTAAACTTTGTTAGAAATTTGATCTCCAGTATGTTGCATTGGTTGGAAACTTCAACAACCTCCAGTTTGGCTGCATAGTGATGGTTGTATGCTGAAATAAAAAGGTGGAGGGGCTTGGCTCCTCCAAATGGAATTTTTTTAAGAAGGTGATTTGGAGAAATGTGGAGGAAGTAAAGAAAGAGAAAGGGGTTCATACGTTGGGTTTTAGAAAGACAATGGAGAGAATAAGAAGGAAGGATTTTACCTTTGATCTTCTAAATTTTGGAGGAAATGGGTTTTGCATGCAACAATAGATGGCTCTTTAGGAGCATGCAGCAGACATCTGCTCTTGGAGGAGTATCTGGCAGTGGTTGCATGCAGCTTCAGCTCAATTGGAGGGACAGCAGTACCAGCTTGGTTGCTGGATGAAGGCCATAACATCAGGAGCTTGAACCAAATGAAGAGTAGTAGAAATCGGTACCCAAAGAAGGCTGCAGAAATGGTCCAGAGCTGCTGGACTGCAGCTCCAGCAAAGAGAGATAATATTCTCGGTGGATTTTAGGGGAGATTTGGGAGAGGATTTGAGGGTTTATATTACCAAAGAAAAGCCCTTTGGAGTTGACATGTGTAGGAGCATTTGTATGCCAAGTGTGGAGGGAATAAAGAGGCCATGTGGGAGTAGTCAAATGAGTCAAATGTCTACTGTACAGCCAACAGTCTGTTGATGTACAGTTTGACTTAAATTTTTTTATATATTTTTTTTTTACCAATAGCTCTCTTTTGTCTAGAAAACCGAAGTTGATCGTATACGCACATTGCGTGTCGGATTCCGATGTACAATAGCTCGTTTCAATCGTCTCTGAATGACGATCAAAATGAGTATAATATTCATATACTTCGGATCGAAGATGAATCCGCGAAATTTCTGGGATACGGTATTGGTTTATGGCTAAATTTTGCGGTTTTAAAATATCAAACGACCTCCGATCAACGAACGGTCGATTTCGTTGGTCTTATATTGTCGAATCAGATTTTTGGGTGGTCTCGGTGCGTTTCGCGGTTTCCGAATTTGCATCGCGGCTTTTTCGGGCACGCATTACGATGCGATCGATTTTTGATCGATTTCGCCCGCACGACTTTTGATTCATGATCAATTGATCGATTTATGTTATCTAACACTGATTAATAACTTTATTGAGTTATACGGACTCAAATCGGGTCGGGTTCGGGTTTATATAGATCCGGATGTTACAAAGGGTCTTTTAAAACCCCAACCCATAACTCGGTAATAGGATCCCATACATGTTCAAAATCGAATGGAAAAGTTCCACCCAAACGAAATCGGGCCTTGATGTAGGTCCGACTCTACTAGAGAGAAGTACCTCCTCACGTGGCAGAGAAAGCACAACTTTTAAGTAAGGTTTTCTTGTTGTCAAATAATTGTTACCAAAACTTCTATCATAGCCCTCTCCTGAGACATCTCCAACCAGATATAACAATATTTTCCCCCATTTCTTAGCAATCTTTCCAAGATCGTCCATGGGTGAGAAGCCCCCTCTCTATGACATTCACAATCAAGATCGTCGTTGGCGAATGAATAGTCTTCATCTCTCAACAAAAGGGATCATCGATCTCTCCTCCTTCAATGAGGACCTCAATCCCAATGTCATCCCTCGTATTCAAACCACAACTAAGATTCTGGACAGTAACACCAACGCTTGAAAGAGCCTGGCACACGGATGCCCAGTTCCAACATCGAAGGGAAACCTCGTATATATGTGCCCTCATATACTTCATTACTATGTCAATACATCTAAGTAAAGCGATACGCACCACAGATGACGCTCGAAAATCCCTCTAAGTCTAGTGACAAGACCTTTCGAACCCCTTTGGATCATAAGCCTCGAATACAAAGCATGCAATCATTCAACCATATCATATTGACGACTCCATCCATGTTGGCCCATCCCACATGAACATTTAAAAATACTAGCTCTCCATCCAGGCATTCCCCAATCACGACCCCATCAATTACAGGTGATCCTGCCCCACCATCATCCGCTAGAGTAATTAGGATCTCTGTGAGATCCCCAAGTCTCGCACCCCCACCGGTAGAAACCTCTGCCTACTTCCACACCCCTCGAACCGAACAAAGTTTCGATGACAGCAGGATAGGTTAACTAAAAACATACAGCCACAGCCAACGAACACTCCCCTAACTAAGTTGCCACAATGAAAACATCATCCCACCTACCTCGATGACTTAGAAGCATGTGGTCCTCTCCTAAGGGTCTATCACACCACATCCTCCAATGTAATGTTGGGCGCACACCTCTTCGCATCCTCCATCAAAACATCAACTCCCTTACTGATGGTGGCTCCCTTCTCATTCTCTTCTGTTGAAACCCATCTACTCCTGAAACCTCTCTTCATAGAAAGAACGCATGAAATCAACAAACAAGTTAAACATCTGTTGCTTAGCATTTGTGAAGGGAAACAACTTCTCTTGCTTAAGGTTTGATGGCCAAAAAAGAAAGCAATATCTGCAAATGTTAGAGTAGGTTGTTTTATATAGGGAAGTAACCCATTAGATGAAGCAGCCTTTCATCCAAAAGACACATCTAAATCAAAAGGTACATACAAAGATTTAACTTATGATGTTTACAAGAATTAAAAAATGCAATAAAATTACAATTACAAAAAAAAACCAAGTCAGATGTTTTTGGATTGCGACAATTCTGCTATGTTTGAAAAACTCATCTCTCGCTGAGTTGTCAAATCATTAGGGTCGACGGTGGAAAATTGCCCCGATCTAATGGAAGAATCTCCCCAATTCTGGACCAATTTTGCTTTTCGTCGGAATTCCTTTTATAATTATTTTCCACTGGACATAGATGTAATAATCCCTATCCCTTCACTTATACATTTACTTATCCATGTGTTCCCCACAACTTTACCCTTTTGATAAAAATGTTTTGGATGAGGTGTTTTCTTGTAATATTTCCAAAGCAGTCCCACATCCATATTCTTAAGCGATACATTTCTCGACTCAACATTTGCTACCACATAGATGACGGCAGCGACATGCGAGTTGGGAGAGCTAAAGACACCAACATCATATGCTCCAAGAACGGAGCTTCCAATGCCAGCCTTGTAGCTAATGGTGGCTGAAACTAGGGGTTTTGATTCCAATGGAGGCACCCTACACGGTGACGATGGCAAGGCCTCCGAGTGGTTTCTCAACTCACTATTTCATAGGGTTTCTGCACCACGTAAATGATGGCGGCGAGGGCAAGTTGGGAGAGCTACATACGCCAACATCATGTGCTCCAAGGACGAAGCCTCCAATGCCAACCTTCTAACTGATGATGGCCAAAACCTCGAGGTTCAATTCCAAAGGAGGCACCTTATACGGTAATGGCAGCAGGGCCTCCGAGAGCCACAGAAGTGGAGTCCCGTTCCGAGATCACAACAGTGGAATCAAAAACCATCGCAGTGGCAACGGCACAAACTTTAGGGAGGCCTACAACGGTAAATCCATAATCGGAACATGCATTCTCACGGTTGCTAAGGAGTTGAGTTGTACGTTGGAGCAGCATATCTTGATGCAGCTTGAAATGGGAATTAGGGCAAAACTAGGTTTCTTATTCATCACGTCCAATTAGTTTCATTATTTAAAACAAGGGTTCGTTGTCTTTATTTAGTCTAATTTTGAGTCCTTCACTTTTAAATTTCTTTTGAATAAATGAGATCATGTGTGATCTCTAATTAGTTGGATTAAGTAATTTACATCGTTGGAGCTTTGGATTCGATCGTAGCTAAGGGACTCTCCATTAGATGCACACCAGACTAGCACCTCATGTAAGCCCTCTAGATTTGGAAGGGGCATTGCACCATCTAGTAGATAGCAGTTGTTAATTATAAGATGTTACGGCTCATCAAAGAGATGGAGCTAGAATGAGGAGATAGGTCAGTGGGATTTACCATAACCATCGTCAACGCATGTTCAACTGCAAGAATATATGTGGCCAACTGTCGAGGGCCCATCATTGGAGCTCTCAAAGGTACTGCCATCGTTGATGATTTCTTCGATGCAAGCACCAACGCTGATGCAGCTCCTTCCATCGTTCTTGCACGTGGTGACTTCACCATCACCTTGCTCCCCGGTTTCACCATTATCGTTGTTGTTTTCTCCATATCTATCTCTAAATAGTGATACAATGGGAAATGGGGAAGTAGGGCACAATTAGGGTTTGTCGTCTGCCCCATCCAATTGGATTCGTTATTTGAAAGTAGGGTTGATCATCTTTAATTAGTCCAATTTCGAGTCCTTGCATTTTCAATTTATTTTAAATAAATGAGATGGCATGCAATTTCTAATTAGTTGTCATGTTGAGTAACTTACGAAGTTAAATTATTCCTTTTATTTATTTAATATGTAATTCCATCCTTCCTAATAAAGGGAATGATTTTAGACATTATTTAGGGATTTATTTATTTAAACCTACTTAATGGTTTGGCGGTAGTGCAGTGTGTCTACCACCCAAAGACCAGGGTTCAAATCCCCCCTTGCAGGGTTGCGTAGGTAGTTAACGGTCAGCGTAAAAAATAATCGAATCTTTCAACATGGATTTGAGCAAGAATCCATGTAGTCGACCCTACTTATAATGGGAGAAGGATCAGTTAAATTTTTTAGCCGACCCTACTTAATTGTGGGAAAAGGCTTTGTTGTTGTTGTTGTAAATTGGAGCTTCTCCATTCTTCATCTCCTTTTCTTCCTCCTCTCCCTCCACTTATCTTTGTGTTTCTTCCCCAAAATCCCGTGTACGGCACGTTTCTAACCTCGTCCTCACCCTCGAGGGTCGACCAGCAATGGATTTACCATGAGTGATGAAAGTGATGAAATCTTCGCAAAACAAGGTCAAACAGTAGGAGGAACCATCGACAGCCACAACATCAAACATGGTCGGTGGTTCACAACTTCAAAAGGATGGTTGCAGGGCCTAGACGTGAAATAACCTCCATCATACTACCATCTCCAAGATAGAGATCATTAGCAAGTATGCGTGACATTGCATCAACAGCAACAAAGAACACCATGGATATTTCTGATGCAAATGGACAACAACAATAAAGACAGACTTCATGGGGATTTGAGAATCCTCATCCACAGTACTTGTGCCATTTATGTTTGCTTCTTTTTCCTTAAGCATAGGAGTTCTTCTTCTAAAGATTCCGGCTCATTCTAGATGTTGTAAAATGCAACTTCTTTCTAAGAATCTAAGTATTGTTATACCTTAATTCTCAGTTGGAGGTGACTCTTCAACTTATTTTGCTCAATTAGAGGTGATTCTTCAACTTCTTTTGCTGCAAATGCGAACTATGGCCAAGACAACCAAATTCAAACTTCATTGCCAAAATACGACAGGAAGTTGAATCATGAAAATGCTTCAAATTCGATGTTCTAATACAAAATGATGCGGAGTGAAAATTAGAGGAAAATTCTTGCGGAGTGAGAAGAGAGGACAATGGGGCGTGAGGATGCGGAGAAACACGCCAAGCTATGTAAGATGGGTACGAAGACCGACTTAAAGGATTGAAGAGAAAGTAAATGCAATAGGGGAAGGACTATAAAGCCAATGGCTAAACCCAATTTAACTCCTTTTCCATCCTCTATTACATAGGCGTAGGTTACTTTATATTGGGAATTAACCCATTAAAAGAAGTAACCTCTAATCCAAAAGACTCATCTGAACCAAAAGGCAACATCCAAAGATTATGACTTTGGTTTTTAACAAAAGATAAAAATTACAATAAAAAATTACAACAAACTAAAATCAGATATTCTCGTACTACATCATCATCACTCAAGTCAGCCCCACCCTGCTACTCGAGTTGTAGGAGCAAATCATCCAACCTCCACCAACAGCATCGAAGAAGATAGAGTGCCCCCATTGCCTCTCCACAATGAAGCCACTATCGACAACTGAGCTAACAGTCACTACTCCATCACCAACCATGATGGACAACCGAGCTCCATACTCAAAAAGGAGACCTTGACCAACTCTCAGCGAGCCCCCTAGCTCCTTAACTCCTAGCTTTGAGTCCAGGACAGCCAATGTTCCTAAGAAATGGTTGCATAGGTTGAAGGGTATAGCAACCCAAAACAAAAAGGCATTGACCAAATACGACTTGGTTGTTGTATGAGACTTTCTTTCCAGATAAGTTACCATGGTCGAATTTGAGTTTTTCGATACAAAGCCAATGTGAACACTTCCTACAGGATGGCACCATCTGAATTATGAGAACAATAGGCATAGCGAAGAAAATAGAACCCTAAAACAAGTGAAGAAAATCTAATGATTCCATTATTTTTATTTATGTATATCTAATTACATATCTATATTACATATGATGCATGATGAAATTTAACTAATTATTTGAACTGATTCTTAATATATAATATAAGTTTTTATTATAGTTTCATTTTTATATTTTTATATATTCTATTTATATTCTTATATTCATTTTATATTTTCTATTTATAGGGATTTGTAGTTTTATTTTATTATTTTTTATGTTGCCACAAAACCTCGAGGTTAGCACAAGTATGACGAGGAACAATAATGCCTAGTAACATGAACCAAACATCTTGAAATGTTGGCAATGTACTATCACATGCCAGAACCCCCCCCCCAACAAATCACAACACCATCATTATAACTAACCACGCCACACACACCTCACCCTATAATCTCCCTATATCACATACCCCGCATTAATAGAATTGATACGAAGAGAGTGAACACATCATCGCTAAACAAGTCGTTGAATCGTACCTCAATCAAGCTTAGCACTTCCTCAATAACCATCAATGAGGCGACTATCCCAACCACGACCCCACCAAGTATCCCCCTCCCTTCTCTCACCTTTGCCCCAAGGCAACACCTCCCAAAGACAGAGAAACTATTGTCTTAATCATGACCCCCACCAAGTATCTCCGTTTCTTCTCTCCCCCATTTCTCCAAGTCTAAACCTCCATGTCAACCCATGCATTGATAGAAAGGGAAGGTCGGCCTCTAGACGATGGAGCATTTACATAAGCAACCTCAGGTGTATAATCCGACTATCAATACTAGAAAAAGCTCTTGAAGTCTATCTCAATCGAGTTTTGGCTAGTATCAAGGGCTAAAATAGGTGGGAAAAGTAAAAGAAAGGTCTCAAACTCCACTCTAGAATCTTTCCGGAGTTGTAATACGAGCTTCATGTTATTGAAAGATTGATTGTATGGTAATTAGAGCTTATTCTTTCTAAGGCATGGTTCATGCTCACCATCTCAATGTCATGTATTCGAGCCCCTTGAGTCTGCTAAACCAAGACTTGGCCTACTAGGTGATGAAACCCGATTTCATCATCGCAATTCTCCATTTTTAACCCCCTTGCTTAAATGTGCGTCAATAAAAGCCAGATAATGTCTTGTAATTATCAGAGTCTTGAATAAATTAAAAAACACAAAAAAATCACAAAATTAAAATCCGTGGTATTTTTAGCCTTAAAAATACCCCTAAAATATTTTTTGTCTTCAATTGACCTCATCTCCATTTTTGGTCAACATGAAACTTGTAGATCTCATCGAGATCTACAACTTTCATGTTTTGAGTTTTCTCAAATTCAGACATTTGACCCTTCAAAAATCAACTTCTAACTCTGAATAATCTGATTAGGCCACGTGGCCCGTTCTGGTTGAGCCACGTGGCCCGTCCTCTTTGACCTATCCGCCCGTGTTCCAGGCCGTTGGATCCCTTCTTTGATCCAACGGTTCTGCGATCTCCAAGGACGCCTTTTTCCCTCACCATCTGATCATCCCCAGGCTTCATCACCACCGCCCATTGCTGCCTCTCCCTCCTTACGCCACGTGGCAGCCTTACGCACCCCACGATCATCTCCAGGTTGCTCCATCTTAGCCGCTTCTTCGCGTCAAATAACGGCCCTCCGATCTCTCTCCATCTGTGATCCGGGTCGTCCGTTAGCACTGTGTCCACAGAGCGACACGTGGTGAGTCCTTCACCCTTCGATTACATCCCATCGATCTTATCCTGACCATTAGTCACCGCCCGCCTCGTAGCCGTTGGATCTTAAGATCCAACGGCCACGAAGTCGTCCCCTACCTCCGGACTCCTTCTCTTTCCCACAATCACCAACTCGCGACCCACTTCCGCCCTCCCCATTTTCTCCATCTCCTCCGACTACCTCTTTTCTCGCTAACCACCTCACCACGTACCCCCGTCATCCTGTATCCTTGCGAGTCATCCCTCAACCCACGTAGGACTCCCAGCCGCTCCATAACCCTCAGCCAAACCACGATCCCACTCACCGGAACTACCAAATTCGAAACCTTAAATACACCTCCCCTCTGCCTGCCATCGGGGTCCACCTTTATGCGGGGGGAGGTCTAGCCCTCCTCCATCTCCCTGTGACAGGGGGAGGTGGAGGATTGAGCGATGACGACCATCTTCCCCGGTGTTGACCCGCCGCCGATCATGGCGGTGTTGCAGTGCGTCTAGCCCGCTCGAGCTGCCCCGAGTGGTTGACGGGGTCCAGCGAAGACCCGGGGATCCTCTCAACCCCAAGCCCAAGTCGTACCCTCCATCTCCGACCAGGTAAGAACTCTCCGATCTCCTTTCCATTTTTCTTTAATTTCCTTGATTTTATTAGCCTTCTACATACCATATCACACTCCATTGATCGCCCCTTAAGCTTCACCGCACTCCCTCCATCTTCGCTCACCCCTTAGACCATCGTCTTGATCTCCCGCAACCTTAGTTCACCTCCGACCCATCTCCTCCGCCTTCCACGGCGGAGGAGCTTTGAGCTGCCACCTTCTTCGCCCACAGAAGCTCTCCACTTCGCTCACCTTCACGAAACCCGCGCTTCGGCTATTAGATTAACGCTGCAGGTATGCTCTCTTTCAATGGTCGGACATCATCGCCTGAGCTTCTTTGCTGAGCTCGTCTCCGGCAGCCTTACGTCTCCAGCATCCTCCACATGGTCCTGCTGATTCGCCGAGCTTCAAGGTTCCTGTTAGGGTGGTCAATAGCAGTTGGGGACCTCCACCGGAGCAAGAGAAGAGCGGCGGAGTTCGGGCCCTTTCGCCGGAGCTCTGATTCCGCCGCCAGCTGAAGATGAGGAAGAAGGCACAGGCGCCGTTGAATTCTCCCTCCCGGAGTTCATCCAACGGCGCGGATGCAGCCACGCATGCGACTCCAGGAGCAGACAGGAGCCACTCGTTCTTCGTGATCGGATGGCCTGCAATCGGCCACGCGTCCAAGACAGGGCTGCCCCGAGCCTCGACACCAGACTAGCAGGTTAAGGGGTTCCAAACCTACCCCGAACCTCTTCAGTCCCCGAGCCATCGCCAAGCATAGCCGAAGCTGCATCGAAGCTACTCCGAGCCTCAGATAGATCCGAGCCTGGGGAAGCACGTGTCGGTCACGTACGACCTTGGGTTATTTGCACAGAGACCCTCCGACGTCTCCTAATTTGCATTCAGGTCCTGCTGCACGTGTTACCCACGCGCGTCTGGGGTTATTTGCACCTTTACCCTCGCGGGTTTTAATAATTGCAAATATGCCCCCGCGCGTGTGGGTTATTTACAGGGAAGGCCTCGCGCTTTATTTTCATTGCATTTCAATCCCTCACAGGGACATGTTTGTAGTTATCTTTCATGTTTTTATTGCATTTATGCCCTTATCTTCTTTTATGCATATCTTGAGCTACGTAACTCCGATTGAGTTGATTTCAGTTTCATTTCGAAACTTGTTTGATGATCTTTCTAATGGCATGCTCAATTTTTTATTTTGGACACAGTGATTTTGATGCATTATTTTAGTAGCCTTGTGTCTTTTAAAGCTTGAACTGATGCCTTGTTTAATTTGTCCATCAAATCTGTCTTCTAAATTGAGTCTGAAATTAACTAAGGTTTCAAATTGCTCAGGATTTTTATTCAGAGCTTGTTTGCATTGCATTTCATCACATTTATTTGCATGATTAAAATAAAATAAAAAAAATGCATGTTTAGTTTTGTTTTAATGCACTGTCTTTGTCCTTTAACATTGTTTGACATATTTGTTCTTTAACTCAACACTTAATAAATAGATAAAAATCTGGATAATCACGAGAGAGGCTCGTGTCCCTGAGTTCGACCTTGGTTTCTTGCCATGTAAAAAAAATAGGACCATCTGATTTCCTTGATATATCCAACTTAGATGGTTTTTGATAAGCCCAAATCAGCCCGACTGCAATGACATCTTAAGTGTTAATTCAACACTATCAAAGGGCCGGATTCGCGGTTTATCACTAAGCTACACATTCCTTTTCTCTAACTCTTTCTTCTTACTCTATTTGACTTCAACATAAAGTATCTACAACTATTTTTTTAAGATTGTACTATTTTGATCAAAAAAATGAGAAACTATGGGATAAGTCTCCTCCAGAGATCCATCCAAAAATTACAAGCGCTAAATCTCAGTCGGAGCATTGGCATGTTCAACAATGTTTTCACAATAACACTTGGCACCCTTGAAGATGACATCGTTCCTAGCTAGCCAGATGGACCAGATGTGTGCACAGATCCTTCTCTGTCCATCAGCCAAATCTGTCTAAGTTATGCACATCGAGGCCCAAAAAGAATCAACATCACCCCACTAGACACCAGCAAAACCAGCAATCCTCCAAGCCTCCTTCAAGCTAGGGCACTAAAAAATAAGTGATCAACATCTCCCGACGCTTCTCCACACCTTCTACATGTATCTTCTGACCCTGGGGAAAATCCAAGCACGTCAAACTCATGTCAAGATCTTCCCTCTGCTCATCGATCAACAAGAAGACACAAACCCTAGAAGGGATCTGACATCCCTAGATTTTAGCACAATCCTGAGTGGGCTCATTAGTAGGTATCGTCACAGGACTAGTGAATACTCCATATGCTTTATTGATCATGAAAACACCATCTCTCCAGCACCATGAATCCCTCCCATCAGATGGCTCCTCTAGCCTCTCCAGTCTACCAGAAAGACAGAAAATCCTCTAGCCTCAAATCTGATTAATATGTCGTGGAAACATGTGTCCAAGATCCCTCAGACTAAAAATCCGCAATGATGGTGCCCTTACCTTGGGCCAAAGCAAAGAGCCTAGGATACAAGTCACAAAACGCCACCTCCTTCGACCAATCCTCCTTCCAGAAACAAAAACATATACCATCCCCCCAAAATTTGAGGGAAACTATTTTGATCATTTATAATGATATAGTCATATGAGAGGTTTTCTTATTGGCTAGTTGGAAAAGCAATGACTTACCATTGCAATGTTGAAGTCCTTATTCCTCGTAAATGGTCTTAGCTTGTAGTCATTATGATAACATGTCAAGTGCCTTAGCAAGATAACACCTATCTAAATTTGAGCTGTCAAATTCTCCAACATAAAATGTTTATTAGATTGAATATTTTTTCTGCCAGCCCAACCCATTTCTGAGCACCGACAACCCTACACGCCCATTTGTGATGCACATGCCTTTGCATATGAAGCATACAGATAGGTCCCGACACACCTGCATCGCATGCCCCACCCTCTAAAGTGATACAGGTTACACTGCCCAAACATCAATCCCACACCTTTGTCTCACAATCACATCCCCTCGAGGCCAACATGACATCACCTTCCAGACCTCCCCGCTCACGTCAGTCAACAGATATATGCCTGATACAGAGAAAATTAAGTCCAATTCATGGTCTATTATGCACCTTGAACTTCTGTTGGTGATGCTTTCTTTATGGTTGACCGGTGCACCTCCATCTTACATAAGGATGTAAAACAAACCATAAGCAACTCTAATTAAGAAGCCACGTCCTTTTACATTCAAGCATCATTAATGCCATCATCTACTATAAGTGTTTTAGCAAGTTGGATCGACATGAATCTGAAGAACCACTTATCTGAAAGATTCTGGACCGGGACGAAAGTCCTCAACCCATCCACATGGTGGCCTCGACCTCCAAGGTCCAAATAGGAGGAACATAGCAAAAAAAGTCCAAACACCAATGAAAATAATGCATTAGTCACTCAGGAAAAAACATGAAGCGCTCCAAACATCAAACACGAATTTGCCTTACTTGGCCCTCCCTGAACATACAAAAAAGGTACTACAACAACAATAAAGCCATTTCTCACTTTAAGTAGGGCAGCTACATGGATTTTTTGCCTCCATTCAGATCTATCTTGGGTCATTCTCAGGCTTAGATCTGAAAAACTAAGATCCCTCTGTATAGTCTCATTCCAACAATTCTTAGGCCTTCCACGCCCTCTTTTAACTGGCTCAACATTCCAAAACTCACATCTCCTCACCGGTGCATCAGCTGACCTCCTTTGCACATGACCAAACCACCTTAAGCGATTTTCTCGCATCTTAACTTCGATCGAAGATACACCCACTTACATTCTGATGGCATCACTCGGAATCCGATGCTTACATGTGTGTCCACACATCCACCTTAGCATTTTCATTTCTGCTACTGCCATTCTCTGCACATGTCTATGGTTCACATGCCAACATTCAGATACATAGAGCATAGCAGGTGTCATAGCTGCTTTATAAAACTTTCCTTTGATTTTCAAAGGAATTTTCTTATCACAGAGAACAATAGATGCTCCTCTCCACTTTAGCCAACATGCATTGATTTTGTTTGTAACATTCCATCAATTTCTCCATCATGTTGCAAAATAGATCCCAAGTATCTAAAAGAATCTCTTTTCTGAATGTTATCATCATCAATCTTAACATCGATTCCTTTATTGCTTCCATCAAAAGTACACTCCATATATTCAATCTTAACCCCACTTATACGAAATCCGTTAATCTCCAAAGCATGTCTCCAGACCTCAAGCTTCTCATTTACTCCATCTCTAGTCCCATCAATCAACACAATATCATCTGTGAATAACATACAACAAGGTATCTCATCCTGAATGTGACTTGTCAACTCGTCCATAATCAACGTAAAAAGGAATGGACTCAAAGTTGAACCTTGATGCAGACCACTGTTGATGTCAAAATAGACAGTCTTCCCAAACTGTATCCTTACACAAGATGAAGCCCTATCATACATATCTTTTACGAGGTTAATGTATAGGATAGGTACTTGTCTTTTCTCCAAAACTCTCCACAATATCTCCCGTAGGACAGAATCATAAGCCTTCTCTAAATCAATAAAAATCATATGGAGGTTCTTCCTTTTAGCTCTATAAATTTACATTGTTCTCCTTAGCAAGGCAATGGCTTCAATAGTTGAGCAACCTGGCACGAATCCGAATTGGTTTTCTTTTACTTTGGAAACTTGCCTCAACCTTCTTTCGATCACACATTCTCAAATTTTCATATTGTGGCTTATCAACTTGATACCTCCGTAATTTGAACAATTTTGAATGTCTCCTATATTCTTATAAAGAGGCACCAAAATGCTTCTCCTCCATTCTTCGGGCATTTTCTTGCTTCGCCAAATAACATTGAATAAATTTGTAAGCCAAGTCAAACCACGCTCACATAAAACTCTCCAAACTTCTACAGGAATGTCATCAGGTCCTACACCTTTCCCATGTCTCATAACCTTCAAGGCCCCCTCTACTTCCTTTGTATTCGTTTGTAGCTTGCACGATTCACGTAATTTTCACTACTAGCTAGATTCCCAAAATGATCTCTTTATTTCCTTCCCCAATGAAAAGCTTATGAAAGTATTGATTCCATCTAGTCTCCATATCCTTCTGAGTAACAAGCGCGTGACCTTCATCATCCTGAATGCATCTTACTTGAGAAAGATCTTTGGTCTTTCTTTCTCTTACTTTAGCCAGCCTGAATATATCCTTCTAACCCTCCTTAGAATCTAAAAAACATATAAAAAGAATAGTATAAACAAAAAAAGATAATAACAAATATATATATATACATATATACATCGTACACATGTAACCCCACGAGATTAGGTGTGTCACAATATCCATTCCGAAGTTTATCCATACCCAATTTCCCATCGTGTTGTCAAATTTTAAAACTAATTATATAAAAAATTTAACTGACGTTTTTTCAAATCAAAATTGGACACAATAGAAAATAAAATTTATCGACCGATAAGACGTTATTTAAAGCACAAATGAGCAAGAGCATAGGCCACGGGTTAAGTGCTCGAACTTTTCAATCCATCTTGAGAAGACAAGTGTGCACCGTATTAATGCATGTAAACAAGCTCACAAGGTTGGTTAGTCCCATGTTAGAAAAATCCATCTTTCAGTCCATGAAGATCAGAAGTTTCAACCAGCGGCATTCTTGTCTCAAGGCAAAATGCAATTTCTAGAATACAGTTTGAAGGCGCCATTTTTAATACATTCCACATGCCCACAGATTTCTGTCATGTATTCCTAAATCCTAAGGTATACAAAGATCATGTGAAGCGTCGATCACTCAATCGTTTGATTTTAGTTGTTGTGATAGAGATCAAATTCTTGAGTCATAAGTGTAACGAATCCGTATCAAAACCCATTTTAAAAAAAAACTAAAGGTTAATAGTTACGTGACAATAATCCTCCAAATTTCATTAAAAGATCATAAAGAAATAGCGTGCTACTAGAACAAACTTAATTTCCCCTTCCCAGGCACTCCCATTGTTAGAGATCGAATCCAATATTCTTTCAACATAAGGCCTTCCTGAGCTAGACACCACGTCCAAATCGCACCACGGGCCTAGGCCGGTCAAGCTAGAGAATAAAAGCCAGCATTATTCCCAGATGCTTGTCCTTCCCAGAAAAAATGCCAAAAAGCCTCTGAAAACTCGAGGCAAGGTACGTCAATCCAATTCCAAACGTTTTGTAAATGAACACTGGAAAAATATGTGCTCAATGCCCTTATCATGACTTCCACATACAAGCACCACTTTATTTTTACAAGAGACGTTGAAGATCATCTACCCCATGCAAGATCTTCGAGTAAACAATCATAAAGGAGAACTTGTCACCGCCCCACTCCCAGGAATTCTGGTTGCAGAGCAATTCAAGACATGCATAATCCTAATTGTACAAAGAGACCCACTGTAGAGAAAAACAAACCTATCTTTTTATTATTTCAAAATGGCTTTCTGAAATGCTTCTTAGAAGGGACACTATGGACACAAATTCCAACATCCTCTACATATAGAGGAGCACAAGGGTAACATACATCGAGATTCCTATAAAAGACAAAAAATAATAAGATATATATATATAGAAAGAGCATGAACTCTAACACGGCGTATCATCATTGGGGAATCAGAAAAGACATGTTATACTCAATTTATATTGTTTATTCGGTTGTTAATGAATTTTTTTCACTTGTAATCAAAAACTAACAGTTAGATTTCTAACTCAATCGTTTAAGAAGAAGGTTGCATCTTAGCTTACTTGTCTATTTGATAGCTAGAAAGTAGTAAAAAAGGTGCATACTCAAATATTACTCGTGCAGCAAACAATCCAGGGCTACTAGCTCCAAACCACTCAAAATTCCATCGACCTTCTAAAAATGGCGACCTGAGCAAGTGATAGAGTTAGTTTAGCAACAAACTACAAGAAATGCAGTCAAAACTATTCTGATTATTTGCTTGAGTGAAGAAAGTAAGAAACGCCTCAGTAATGAAACTACAATATCAAAATAATGCAAAAGGGTTAACTATAACATCGTGTTACATATTTTACAAATAGTCGTAAAGATAATCATGGTAAATTCCATGGATACTGTACGTACCAAATCTAAAATTCTTGTAAAGTGCTATCAGGGTAAGAGAGGAAGTAAGCATATATCAAAAACCTATGCAACAGATGCAATCCACAATGTTTTTCAAATATTGTGGAGGATGTAATGTTTATATAACAAACTTAATGCTGATCATGTATACAACAAATGCCTACAGAATTTACCAAATTCTTCATTAGATGCATACGTTGTAGGTCGAGTTGTGGGATTAAGGCGCTCAAGTCCCACAATTCTCTCATTTACATCGATACGCTGCACTTCAGTGGCCTTCCCACTGACCAAAGACTGGAAGCCGCCAGAATCTTTGAACTGAAATTATACATATTCAGAGGTTCACTTTTGACATAACCAATCATTTTTTAAAATCATATGCCAACAGAATAACTGAAAAGATTAATGGTGTAAAATGCCATCTCACATATACGGGTTTTAAAAATATATATGTACTTGTGGTATTATTCTATAGAATAAAGGGGGAGAACATAAAAAGGAATGGAAAGATATTATCGAATATATTGGTGGAATACAGTCCAAAGCATAGGTTTGCAGAGAGATTCAAATCAGAACCTTCCCCCATTCACCCATGTCCTTAACTTCCACATCTCATACAGAGAGATTTATTATTCTCTAGAACTCTTCATCCATGAGATTGTCTTCAGATCGAAAGCATTCTTAATCTGTGATCTTATCTTTGTAAATAAATGACTTCTTTCATTCTTTGTTAAGATAAAGGACATTTTTTCTGTACAAAATATAGCAAAAAGCTCCACTTTAAATGCACTTGACGGAGATTCCAATTATGTTTCCTTTGTTCCATTGGAAGGAAAGAAAGCAATCTAGATAAGCTACATGGCCTACAACATAATCTCCTCCATGACTTAACCAAAAAAGAAAAATCTCCCCAGACTCTGTCATTCATCTCTTGCTCTGAACAAGGATGTTCTCTCCTAGTGGCCTCAAATTTCAGCGAAATTCGGTCGAATTTCTGTTGAATATCGATATTCAGTCGAAATCGAAATTCAACCGAAATGGCCGAAATGATCGAAATATGGGGGGCCTAGTTCAAAAAATTGCCGAAATGACCGAAATTTCGATTGAAATTTGACCGAAATTCTGTTTCGGTCAGTCACCGAAATGGTGACCGAAACCGACGTTTAGGGCCTAACGTGCCACGCATGCTGGACCTCCAAGCTGCAACGAGAATTCCCGCTGTTTTACAACATTCGGTTGAAAAACCCCATGAGGAACGAGATCACAAAGCTGAGTAATCATAGCCATGCTCCAACTCAAACGATGACATATTAATAGTGTAAGGACACTTATGTGGTATCAAAGGTCAAGGGCATCTATGTAGAAACCCCTAATATCACTTATACACCACAAATGCATCTAACACAAAAAATAGCCACAGATGCCCTCACAAGTTCAAAGGAAAAGTATCATCCGCAAAAGGTGTTCCATATTACCACAAGGCAAGATTTCTAGCTTTCATTCCTTTATCTAAAAGGGGGCGAACGACAACTGGGCGTTAGCAGCCATCCAAACCTATTGATCCTTGGTATATACAGCTATGAACTTGTATCTCAACTTGACAAGAGCATCAGAACTATCATATAATACCTGGTGGAACCAAGTTCACCAACATACGCAGATTTAGGTTCTCATCTAGAATTTGTAATAGGGAATGAGAAGAATAACCATATCATGATGAACAAGAAGAACCAAACTTGAGTCAAGAAGATGGGAGCGAGAGGGTGCGATTCTCTGGAGGGCGGTGCGAGTGGTGGGAGTCTCGATGCCGGTGCTAGAGGTAGCGGGCACTTGGCGGGTGGTGCTGGTAGGGGCGGCTTTTTCGTCGGCGAAGGCTCTCAGGCGATCGTGGTGGGAGCTGCTCGTGCGAGTCGCTCCAAGGCCTCTTCGGATGGGTCGAGGGCGGTGCATGTGGGCTCGGAGGTTCATGTCAATGGTGCGAGGGTGGCGGTTAGCAGTTCGGGGGGTGCGGCTGACGCCTCCATGGGCGACGACGTTGTCTCCACCCTTGCAGCCACGTCGGCAGGTTGGAGGACGGTTACTCATCGGAAGGCTGGGAAGCGGTGCTTCAGGTGCGGGGAGCGGGGCCATATTGCCTCTGCTTGCCCACAACCTCCTCGTTGCTTTGCATGCGGGGATGCTGGTCATCGTCGTGCCTCTTGTGGGTGGCTTCGTCGGCGCGGTGACCTTCGGTCTGGGAGATCTTCCTTCTCGGTGCGTGCGGTGGCGGATCCTCCCCCCCGCCCCTCCATCCGGGGGCGGTCGTTCGCTGAGGTGGTGGCTCCTCCTCCGCCTCTGCTCCCTGTCGGAGCGACGGCGGAGGCTGGTGGCCCTTTGGATGGCGCGCCTAATGTTATCGGTGATTGCTCGGCGGCGGCCTTGGGCGGTGGGCCTTCCTCTGTTCTTATCGGAGTCGCTCGTCACCCAGTCGTTGGCTGGGAGGCGGTGAAGGAGATGGTTATGCGCGTGCTTGGCCCCTCGTTCCTAGGGGACTTCTGCTTTCTGGACGCCTCCCACTGTTGCCTTCGTGGTCTCTCGCCGCAGCTTCGGGATTTCTTGATCTCTCATGGCTCTAATGATGCGGTCTACTGGCGTCCTCCGCGGGTGGCTGATGGAGTCTCGCTCTCGACCGAGGTGTGTATGGCCTCCATCTCGGGGGTTCCGTTTCTCTCAAGATCCATTCCTGTGCTCAACAAGGTCTTCCACCGGTGGGGGTCGATTCTATCCATCTTCGACGACGGCCTCTCCCCCGGGGCCGACTGGCAGTCTATGAAGGTGTTATTCGAGTGCAGTCCCGCCTTTCTCCGCGAGTCCAACGAGCGCTCCGTCTTTGGCTCTCTCGAGATTGGCTCCTGGAGCTTTCGTCCGGTTCTCACTGTTCTCCCGCCTCCTTCGTCGGACTCGGATGCTCCGTCGCTGTCTGACGAACTCCTCCCTCCCCCCGCGGCGGACGTCGTCCTGCCGGAGCCCATGGACGCTTCGTCTTCGCCGATCCACGTGGCACGTGACGGTTCTTCTTCTGGTTGCCACGTGGACGCGCAGCCGATTATCTCTTTGGAAGCGCCGTTCTCAAATGATGGTGGTGCATGTTCCGAGACGCCCCTTCGGTTTTCTCGTCTGACACGCGAATCTCCGTATACTGCTGGGATGGAAGGTATCGAGAACGATTCGCCTTCTTTTTTTATTAGATTCGGTTCGTCTCCGGTTGTGCGGGTCGGGTGTTCGGACCCGGTCGCGGTTCGATCTCATTATCGGAGTGACTTCTCATCCTTGGGCGGATCGTGGCCGCGGTTGTCGGGTTCGGGATCTCGGATGCCCCGCCAAGCCCCTTTGGTGTTACATATTGAGCCCTTTCGGATGGATGCTTGCTCCACGGTGTTGACTTCGACTCCGCTTCGCCCTCCCCCTATCCCCTCTCTGGCTCTCTCTCCTCAGGTATCGGGAGCCCTCCCTACAGGTGCAGACACGGCCTCCTCCTTCAGGCGATACGGGTCCACGTACTCCAGACGTTGCTCCTCCTCCAATCCGCCCGCTTTGGTTCTTTCTTGCGCGACCCTTCGTCAGGCTGTGGCTGACGCAGCGAGCGTGCGTGTCATTACGGCTGGTGCGGATTCTTCGGACGAACAGGTGCAGGGGGCGGCTCCGTCGGGGTCGGTTGCTTCCGAATGATGTTGGTGGTCTGCGCGTGGTGTCTTCTTTATCGGGCCGTTCTCCTTGTGTTTTTAATGAAGCTTCTGTCTTGGAATGTTCGTGGCTTGGGTGACGTGGTTAAACGACGAACTCTGGGCTCCCGGCTCTTGGAATGGGAGTGTGATGTTGCGTGTATTCAAGAAACTAAACTCGCAACTCTTGATGACTACTCTTGGCGTTCCTTTGGTGCTGGCTCCTTCTCTGAATACCGTGCGATTAACGCGGTGGGTGCTGCGGGCGGTTTGTTGATTACGTGGCAACCTCGTTTGTTCTCATTTAGATCTATGCTCGCTGGACGCCATGTTCTCTCGGTTGTGCTGGAAAACGTCCGTTCGAAATCCCCTCTCGCTATCTCCTGTGTATACGCCCCTTCTTGCCACATTCTGCGTCGGGAAGTTTGGGATGACCTACGTACTGCGGACGCCTCTTTCTCCGGGATCCCTTGGATTATTGGCGGTGACTTCAACGTTACCATTGACACCTCTGATCGTCCTCGTGGTCGGGGTGGTCTTGATACGGACTCGCAAGAATTTCGGGAATTAATTCATGAATTGGCGCTTAATAATTTGGTTCCGAATGATATCGCCTACACGTGGCGGAACAACTCCTCTCGATCCAGGATCGACCGTTTCCTTGGTAACGGTGTGGCTTTGGACTCGTTCCCTCTCTGCTCTGTTGGCTCTCGTCCACGTGTGTTCTCGGACCATTCGCCTATCTTTTGGGACGACGGAACTGGCCTTGCTACTCGTGGCCTCTTTCGATATGAAAAAAGCTGGCTATTGGAACCATCATTTAAAGACATTGTCACGAACCACTGGAACCACTTCCCGGCCTCGGGTTCGGCGGCGGCCATTCTATCTCAGAAGCTCTCCTCCCTCCGCAGGGTGCTGGTTGATTTCAAGGCTTCCATTAGGCATTCGCGCAAGGTTATTCGTTCCGAGGCTGAGAATCTTATCGTGCGCCTGGACTCCTTGGAGAACGATCGTGACCTTTCTGGGGACGAGCTCCATGATCGCTCGAGTGCTATTGCTCGGGTTCAGGCTGAGGATAGAAAGCGTTGTATTGAATGGCGCCAAAGGTCTAAGGTTAAATGGCTCAAGGAGGGCGACGCTAACACTTCTTTCTTTCATCGGGCGGCTAGCAACCGGCAAGGCCCTAAATGTCGGTTTCGGTCACCATTTCGGTATCGCCCAAAACAGAATTTCGATGGAATTTCGGTGGAATTTCGACCGAAATTTCGGTCATTTCGGTCATTTTTTGTACTAGGACCCCCATATTTCGGTCATTTCGGCCATTTCGGTCGAATTTCGATTTCGACTGGATATCGATATTCGACAGAAATTCGACCGAATTTCGCTGAAATTTGAGGCCATGGCAACCGGCGACGATTAAATTTTATCCGGACAATCTCCATCAATGAGCAAGTTCTCTCGGACGATCGCGCGATGGGTACTGCCATCACTGAACAATTCCGTTGTTCTTCCTCTGCCCTTCCCCCTCGGCGATGGCGTTGGCTCGGGGAGGGGGCCCCCCGGGTCTCCGACGCTGACTCCTCTCTTCTCACTCGTCCTATCTCCATGGCTGAGCTTAGGTCCGCTGTGTGGAGCCTGAAAGGGGATTCCTCCCCGGGTCCGGATGGCTTTCCAGTTTCTTTTTACAAGGATTTTTGGGAGGTGGTCTCTGGGGACGTGCTCGCGGTGGTATCCGAATTCTGCTCGGGCAACCATGGTTTCAATCGTATCAACAGGGCCTACATCGTGCTTATTCCGAAGAAATCACCGGCTCTTCACCTCGACGACTTCCGCCCTATTGCCCTCTCCAACGCTATTTATCTCATTGTGGCTAAAACCTTGGCCAACCGTTTATCGCCGATCCTTCACGGCCTCATCTCGCCGGTTCAAGGTGCGTTTATTAAAGGTAGGCACATTGCGGATTGTATCCTTGTGGCGTCGGAAATTGTGGCTGATTGGAGGAGGGAGAAAAAGAAAGGAACCTTATGGAAGATAGACTTTACCAAAGCCTACGATTCGATTGATTGGCGATTCCTATGGTCTGTTCTTCATCGGCGGGGCTTCCCAAATGCTTGGATCTCTTGGATGCGCAGATGTATCTCCACGGTCTCTCTTTCCGTGCTTCTCAACGGCCGTCCGGTTGGCGGATTCTTCCAGCCGCGTAGGGGGGTGCGTCAGGGCTTCCCCTTGGCCCCTATGCTCTTTGTTCTTGCCTCGGATGTCTTGTCTCGGATGGTGCACGGCGTCATTGATGCTGGCCTCACCGCGGGTTTTCGGAAGGGAGACTTATGTGTGCCTATTATTCAATTCGCGGACGACACTATTTGCTTCATTGAAGGGGACTCCGACGCGGTGGCTGGGATGGCGCATACGATTTCCCTATTTTGTGATCTATCGGGTATGACGATTAATCTGGATAAATGCTCTATGGTGCCCTTTGGTTTGTCGGCGTCTGAGGAGGCCGACTGCAGCCGTATCCTCGGCTCTCGGATTGGGAAGCTCCCTCTCCCTTACCTCGGTGTTCCTCTTTCGATTGGCCGGAACCGCCTTATTGACTGGAGGATTATCTTGGACCGGGTGGACTCGCGCCTGGCGGGCTGGAAGGCTTCCTTGCTTTCCCGGGGCGGTCGTCTTGTTCTTCTAAAGTCGGTTCTCTCTGCTATTCCCATCTACTTCCTTTCGGTTCGAAAATTGTCGGTGGGTGTTCGTGTCAGATTGGAAAAGTGCATGCGAAGATTTTTATGGGGGCGGGCGGACGGCAGTGGCCGCGGGATTCACTTGGTTGCTTGGGATGTGGTTACCCGGCCCAAGAGATTGGGCGGCCTTGGCGTTCGTGCCTTGGATCGGGTCAATGAGGCCCTGCTGTTGAAATGGGTGCTTAAGATATGGGGCAATGATGACTCTTTCTTTGGCAATGTTCTGCGTGCGATTTTGGGCGAGGACTGGAATTCCTTCATGCGTGGGAGTTGCCCTGTTCACTCTTCTCCTTTTTGGCGCTACGTCTTTGATATTTATCAAAAGAACTGCTCCTTGTTCACTCCGGTGCTTGGATCGGGTTCCGTCTTCAAGTTCTGGCTGGACGACTGGACGGGGGGTGGCGCCTTCCGGTTTCGCTTCCCGCGGCTTTTCTCCTTGGCGACTAATCGCCTGGCCACCATTGCCGATTACTGGTTCAACGACGGCTGGTGCCCCGCTTCTCGGGGATTCTTTCGGATCAACGCGCCAACGACCTCGCCTCCCTGCTGGAGGCTCTTTCCTCTTCCGCCTCCCCTTCTGGTGGGAGGGATCACTGGGCTTGGAGGGATGGGCCTTTCTCCTCTCGCAAGGCCTTTTGTGCGCTGCTTCCTCCTCCCCCCCCCTGGCTGCTTCCTTGGTTCGTGAATGCGCCCTCTTATGGGGGCTCCGTTTGCCCGCTAGGATCACCTTCTTCTTCTGGGTTTTTCGGCATCGGAGGCTGATGACTCGTGACCGGTGTGCCTCCTTCCTTCACACCCCCAGCATCCTTTGCCAACTCTGTGGGGTGTCAGACGAATCGGCCGACCACCTGTTTTTCCTTTGTGCGTCGGTGTCTCGGATTTGGAATGATGTTGCTTGGGCTCGTGCGGCCAATACGGAAGACTTCTGCGATATCCTTTGGGCCAACAGAAGGAGGCCCCGTTCGCATCTGTTGGGTCCCTTGGCGCGCCTTTGGTCTATCTGGCGGGCTCGCAACGACTCTATTTTCTCGGGCGCGCGCTTCTACGAGGAGAATGTGACTTCCGCGGCTATCAACCTAATTGCTGATTGGTCTATGTAGTTGGGTCACGGGGCCCGGTTGTCGATTTCTTTGGTTTGCTTTGGTTTCTCCCTCTTCCCCCCTTCTTCCCCCCTCCCGCTGTAAGTATCTCGTTCTATTTTTTTAATATATTATACTGGGGTGAACACCATCGCGTGTCTCCCCCTTTTTTGAGCCTCAAAAAAAAAAAGAAGAACCAAACTTGCAAAAATTCGGCATTCAGTCAATTGGGTAACCGACTAAGGATTAATCGAAAGTCGACCAACTAATCGGGTTTAGTCACTTTAGTTGGTCTATTTTTTTATTACGTTAATTATACAAATCATTATATACATACTTATATACTTTATATAGATGTGTACATTTTCTAAACTATCATAATGAAAAAGAAGAAACAATTGAATTCAATTAAGCAGTAAGCATCTTCGAGTAAGTTTGTTTTTAAAAAAACAAAAAAGATTGTAGAATGTCAAAAGAAATCGAACATCCAAGTCGGACCGACTAGTCAGGCTACCAAGACGAACATGATTTTAACAGAATCTCCCTGCGACAAATGAGATTTGTCCTCAATTGACTTTGAGATGAGGTATCAATGTTGAAGTTGAGACATATGCTCCACCATCGGAGGGTTGGAGAAGGTGGATGAAGAAGTAGTCTCCTCTCATGCGGGAGAAAGAGGAATACTGGAGAACCCCCACCCACTCTAAGGTTGCCTCTCCTCTTCTTTATATAGGGGGAAAGAGGGAAAATAACAATATTAAGAACTCAGATATGAACCAACTAATCAACAGCTCTAATAAACAATGGCATGAAAAATCACACCTCCAGGAGATCAAGGCGTATGCATAAGGCAAAGCGAGGCTTTTTCTTTCGCGTAAAGAACTTGAACCGCCTTACAATTGCCCCTTTTGCTTTCCATGTTTTCCTTTTATTTTTACACTACTAGCCACGTTGATCTTAAAGGCACCCATTCTAATGCCACTAACCACCATGCATCCTAAGGTTTACCACTGTCTCAGAACGAGGACCCCCTCTATCTGACAGTCTCGGGAAATCTTCATGGTGCATCTCCATCGAGCCATTACTGTTGAAAAGGGCCTCCACCTCCTCTAGATGTAGACCTCAAAAGCAAAGTGTGTTGCTATCCAGCTAAACGGCACCTTCATTGCTCCCTACTATCACATCGAAAACAATGAGGAGCAGCCAACTTAGCGACCCTCTCATGGGCCACCAAACCACGACGATCACGCCTCCGACGAACCAAATGTCATGGGTCCGCCCTCGACAATGTAGCATTGACCATCTCCTTATCACATACACCCGAAGAAGAAGCCACAAAAACATCCTTGCCCTTCTCCCCCACGTCTCTTTAATGGTGGTACTCAGACTCGCATAAAAGGTGTCGTTCGATCTCACCAAGGGGGCGACAGAGGGGAAGGAGGTAGTTCACGCTCTTCTTGTTTATCATGATTCAACTCGATGCATGCTCGATGCAAATACTTAAGAACATAAGAAGCGTATTTATTTCTATTTGGGTTGGGGTACGTGCCTTGGATGTGGAGCTCGATCATGGGTCCTTGGACCTTGGCCCCAAAATATCGTAAAATATTGATGATACTTCACCTATATTTCAATTTCGCCAAGACAGCAAAATTACTACATCCACTCTGTCTTTTCTCGCCTTTCAGTGATAGGTGAAATATCGTGATGTCGGTTATAAATTGCATTTTTTTAGTTTTAAGGGAAATGGGTCTAATTTGAGCAATATCTTCCCGATTTGCCCATATCATCTCAGTTGCCTCCCCAGTAAACATATATGGCAGACATATATATATAGAGAGAGAGAGAGTGGCGATCCTGTGAGATGGGGATTCTGTGAGATGGTGAGATGGGTAATCTCAACCACCCATTTTACCATCATTCATGGCATGAAACTTGGGGGGATTTAGATAAAATAATGAGTGAAATGTGTGTTTCAAATTTCGTGTAAAAAAAACATCCCTAACATGTCCATCTGGAGGGGGTCGATTTCAGCAATTCTGAGACCGTTAAAATTTGACAGTCTTGATGGATGGGATAGAAGTCTCGAATTAAGTTGAATTTGGAATAGCACCATGATGGTATATAGTGATCTAAATCCCCCCAGGTTTCATGTCGTGAATGATGGTAAAATGGGTGGTTGAAATTACCCATCTCACCATCTCACAGAATCCCCATCTCACAGGATCGCCACTATATATATATATATATATATATATATATATATATTACATGTGAATTTGAGCCTCAAATTCCAAATTAAAATTTTACATGATCATTTAACTTAAACATTGACCCTTAAACTAGATTTCATTTGGGGAACGTTGCCCGAGCCCCCGAATAAGTAACCCAATATAGCATATCGACAGCGTACCACTAGAGCATGCCAACTCCATCTCGCACACCTCCACCTCCTCGTCGGACAAGCTAAAGGGACAATGCTTGACTTCTCACCATTGATCCTTGTTAGAAAATAGGAGCGCAGAAGCGAAAATGATAAACAGAGCATAGAAGAGAAAGATAAAATATGGAACACAAGAGTTTAACGTGAAACCCCACTCCCTATCGAGCGGGGTGAAACCACGGAAGAAGGCCTCAAAGGGCCATATGTTGCATTGCACTTTCTCAATGGATACAAGAGGTATGGGGTTCCTTATATAGCCTCCACGGAGCCTCCAAATCCCACCACTGGTAGATGTGGGACTAAACACATGGATGGGGTAAATGGATCCTGGAGTGATCCATTTACCCATCTACAACTCAAGTAGCGCACAACCAAAAATTCCAACACTCCCCCTCAAGCTGGAGCATGCAAAGCTCAGCTTGGACAAACAGAAAGAAACTCGACTTACAATACATGACACTACAGATAATATCAACTCAACGCGCACAACTGTCGGCTGATGTCGAGGACGTTGCTTCTCATGCCGTGCAGGTGAGGACAAATGGGTTGGAGTGTGAGTCAACTGAACCTCCTCGTCGGAGAGCATGTGCTCTGTACTGCGCCTGTCAGAGTCACTGCAACTGGAATGAGTCTCCTCGTCGAAATACTTTGGTTTGCCACAACATGTGGACAACTGTTCCATCTCTGAAAGGGCCAAACTGAAAAAGCTGCGGAGTGCAATCCTCGTCGGAGTCTACAGTCGCTGGAGAATGGAGTCTGAAGAAGTCTCCTCGTCGGAGAACTAGGTCTCTCCCATCTGGATCAGAGAATGGTACTCTACTCTGTAGTCCCTATGATACCACATGAAAACCCTTGCCCCCATGGCATAGGGAATGATCCTCTACTTTGGAGTCCCTATGGTTCACATGAAAACTATGGCCGACAAAACAAAAGATTGGGACCACAAACAATGATGGCATACATGTGCATATCTGAAAAGACCGCATACACATGCGTGTCTGAAACTGAGGACTCGGAATCTGACGTCGAGTCTGAATATCTGTTGTAGAGTCTGGAAATCTAATTGGTCTGGAGAATCTGAATAAACATGTGACTCTACATATCCCAGACTTGTCGGAAATCAATGATATCGACAAAGTTGGGAGAAAACAATAAAAGGGGGGGAGTAAAACATGCACAAGTCGATAATCATCAATCATTTTTTTACTATTTCCTATTTTTTTAATTAGTCGTTTAAATTTTTTTATCGGCTTGTCATATCATTTTTTTCAAAACATTTTTCTAAGTCGTTTCATTATTTTTACGGCTTTTCTTCTCGCATTTTTTTGCAAATATGCATACGGTTTTTCTTAACGTACTTTTTTTTACACAAACACCTTTTTTATGCAAACTGTAGTTCCCCTTTTTTCCTTAATCTGTATCCCCCATTTTTTTTAAAGGTTGTCGCCCCCCCTAGGGTTCCCATCATGGGAACCCTCTTCTTGGATCTGGATGTCGCCACCGCCCTGGCTAGGGCACGCCGCCACGGGATGGTGGCCACCTGCGCGCGATGTCGATGGGGAGGAGGAAGCGAGGGATTGAAGAGGAGGGCGTCGCCGCTCACGTTGGAGACGCGTCGCTGAATCTGAAGGTGTGGCCTGGGGCTCTGCCTTGTGAGCAGTGGACTAGAGAATCGAAGGGTCGCCGCCGCCGTTGGAGATCTGGTGGAGGAGGCTCCCGCTTGGGAGGAAGCGCACTTGGGAGGGCGGAATCGGGAACTGCGTTGAGGTGTCGGGGGCTGCAATGCGTCGCACCGCGGCAGAAGGCTGGATCGTCGCCTGGAGTCCGGCCACCGCCTGATGGCTCCGCCTGGAGGCTGTTTCCACCTCCGCCTGGGTGTCGATGAAAGTGCGGCTTGGAATAGGGTTCCAGAAAACCCTGCCTTGATGCCTGGAAGAGGCGTTGCTTCTTGGGGTATCGCACAGGAGGAGGATGTGCGCCCCGCCTGGAGTGTCTCAGGTCGGATCCAGATTCCATATTCATATTCTCCAGAGGGGGAGTATCTGCTGGAGTTCAAGCCACCACTAGAGGCGGGGCTTCCGCCTGAAGATGAAGAACGAACTGCTTCGCACGAGGGAAGAGAGGGCAGCTGGATCGTACGCGTCGTTCCTTCCCCCGATGGGGGAAGCGCCACCAATGGGGGTTTCCGCTTGGGGTGGGTTCTCCACCTCTGCCGCCCGGAGATCTCGAGCTCCGCCTGGAGCTATATACTACACGATGGACGGAGAGAGAGAGAGTAGTGCCACTTGGGGCAGCGTGGGATGCTCGTGCATAGGAGACTGCGCGAGGAGGTGTGTTGCTCGCGCACACTACTTGGAGCCGCCTGGAGGTCGAGCACGGCTCCTGTGTTGGAATGGCGTCGCCGCCGACTGCGAGCTGCTGGGGGTGCGTGTAATCGCAAGGAGATCATTGAAGGCTCTGTTGCCACGGGTTCCGCCACCGTTGGGCGGTGCCGAGCATCTGTTGCTGGAGGGTTTTGGCTAGGGTGTCGAGCGCCACTCTAGGAGGCTCAACTGGAGGTGATGCAGGTGCACTTGACTTGCGTCGCATGTGAAGATGATGGTGCCGCCCGCTGCGTGGTGGTTGCGCCAAGGACCTTGATGTGCCCACAAGGAGGGCGCTAAGACTTACCCCTCTGTGATTAGAAGGAACCTCCTTTAGGACATCCATTCACCAGAACCGAGTATGAAGCAGTGGTGACGCACCTCTTCATGCACGAGATCCATGCGTCTGGGAAACATTACTTGGACATGATTGACCATAAGAAATGCCGGTCCACATTATCATAGGACTTCTAGAAGACCACCTTCCACAGAACACCATGTACATGCTGCATTTGCCCGTCAGTGACGATATTAGAGGCCATTACCAAGTTGTCACCAATTTGTCTACCAGAAATGAATGTCGATTGTAGGGAGACACCAAAACATCCAACATTTCATTGAGCCCTCCGCAAGAACCTAGGAAATAATCATGTAGATGGCATTCGAAAGAGCGATGGGTCGATAGTCATGTTCGTTCCGACGCCTCCTTTTTTTGTAGGAGAAAAATGAGAGCTTTGTTGATTCTGTCAAATCCCGTGTTATACTGGCTAAACTCCTCCAATACAGCAAATACATCATCCCCCATCATGTCCCAGAACTCATTGTAGAAAAAGCAGGTAAACCATATGGGTCTGATGCAACATCCGAATTTAACTTTGACATGGCCTACTTCACCTCTTCCTTTACGAAGGGCTCAACCAGATGGACACACTGCTCTGTCGAGAGGCCTGACACACCCGCCCACATCCACTACCTCAGCTCCACTCTCCTGAATATGCCGTGAAAATAGTTTATCAATGGTTTCCCAATCTCATCCCCCCACAATACGAGAGTTCCCCACGACCACCACCTATATAAAATTTCTCCTCCGCCTCTTGCTGGCCACTACATGGAAGAACTTTGTATTTGCATCACCTTAATCCATCTCTGCATGGACCTATGTTGACATTCAACCACCCTTTTCCGATCCTCTGTTGCAACAGATTTCGGAAGCTCAGCTCTCTCCTTCAACTCCTCTTCAATCAAGTCCATGGAGTCCTCTTCCTTATCGAGCCTCTCTATTCCGACCTCTAACCGTACCCTACTGACTTTTTTCGCCTCTCTTACCTCCATTTTATAATCACAGAGCCTCCTCTTCAGGCTCGCCAATTTCTGAACCAAAAGGGTCGTTGAATCCTCCCCTTCCACGGACCTCCAATGATCAGCAACAAGGTCCCGAAAGTCCTTCGTAATCAACCACACCTGCTCAAATTTGAAGAAGACGCGCGTAGATATCTCCTCCCTAGAATCCTAAACGAGAGGAAAATGATTCGTCCTGGATCTTGGGTGAGATGAAACACCACACAACGGGAACAATTGTAAAACCTCGGGTGAGAACAAGAATCATTCCAGTCTTGAGCGAGAGCTCAAATTTCTCCATGTATATCTAATGCATGCCGCATCAAGAACCTCTAGCTGTAAATCACTGATCAACTCCAAGAACGCATCAGATCCCCAGTCTTCCCCCAACCCCCAACTCAATCTATTAGATGAGAACATGGTAACTTTGAAATCCCTAGAAACAATCTAAGCAGCGTCAAGGAATGTCTCCCTCACCTCAAACAACTCGGCCCATAGTTCCGTTCGCAAAGGCTGCTATGTAGGTCCATACGCGCCAGATACCACCAACATGAATCTCAGGTGCATATCTGAAATCTCAACCATTTTCACGAACCTCCCAGACTTCGCAAAGAAAGTTCCAAATAAATCATCATTCCGTGCGATTACAACTCCACCGGCACTACTAATAGCATCAAGACAGAGAAACTAGCCATACGCTAAGCCCAAAGGACTTCCATAGCATCTCAAACCACCCATTTAGCTTTGTTTCTTGCAACAACAAAATATCATCAAACCAATCATTCGGAAGAAAGTCATTCAGAAGAAAACCAACAGAGCTTCTCTTCCCAAGGTCCCCTAACCCCCTCACATCTAAGAAATTATCTTCATTAAAGAATTGTTTTCTTCCCGATAGGTGGAACCATGCTCGCCATCCTAGCCATATTATTCTTCATTGTTCCCCTGATCAGATCCGACGACTTCTCTGTACCACTAACACTCTCAACTACACCTTTCGCCCTTTTTCTTCTCAGTTTATAACGCTTCAGCCGCGTTGGTCCATTACCTCCCATGTTCAACCCATCCGAGGAAACCTACAATGCATGCCCCCTAATTAAAACACCATCCCTTAAATGATCAAGCACCACAGTCGTAAGATAAACTCCATGAGGCTCTCGCACAATCCCCAAGCAATAGAGCAACAATGAGGAACCAAAACCAGCCTTGACTTCAACTGGGGGTGAGCATTCGATTGGTTCGGGTGAGTTTGGGTTAAATTGTAGAAATATTTCATATTTATGTATCTTTTTAATTGTTTTCTTTTCCCTCTGTCTACTTTATGTAGTTCGACCCATCCATCTTTACTATAGGCGCAGGACCTCTGAAGGCACCTGTGATGGGGATATCTATCTTGTTTTCTGACACGACAGCTAGAGAAGACTAGGGTTGAGGGCTAGACAAGCGTATGTTTACACTGACATAGAGAGATTTGGTTGCATGTGTAGACTCAAGCAACCAATCTCATCAAGAGAGATGAGTCGGTGGCGATGCCCCTATAGAGAGGAGTCGATGACGACACTCCTAGAGAGGAGTCGACGGCGGCACCTTTTGAAAGAGGAGGTGCGGTGACACCCCCAAGAGAGAGAGAGGAGGCAAAGGTGCCCCAAGCACCGGCGACGGGAGTCGAGGAGGAGAGGTTGCGGCAGCGGCACCCCCTAGAGGACTGACGGCGGCGGCGATGGTGCCTGTTGTAGAGAGGTTGCGATGGAGAAGAAAGGGGGTTGGGTGGGGGGGTTAGGGTTAGGGTTTGTGAGGGTATGAGAGCTCCGGTCTGGGACCACCGCTCTGATACCATGTGAGAAAATGAGAAAACTTATTTTATTCCTTGAGCCCTAGGTTCAGTTCATGAGCATGATGAATTCTATGGGTAAGAAACGCATTCTTACCGAGGAAGAGCCGAATGAGAAGACTGAGTTTAATGCCTCATGGGAGGCAGATGATGTATATGCCAAGGTTTGGCTTTCAAATACATTGGCCATAGAGATCGCCAATCATGTACTACATCAGCCCACAGCCAAGGCGATGTGGGATATTCTCGTTGCTACTTATTCACAGGCAAAGAATGAGACAAAGATTCTACAACTCCAACACGATATCTTTACTATCAAGCATAATGGACAGCCCCTTCATTCGTTATATACATCTTTGTGTGGGATGTTCGAGAAGCTCCACAGCTTCATGCTTATCACATCTACTCCTGAGCAGAAGACTTATAAGAATGCCACCATGGTTGGTGTATTCCTAGCAACCCTTGATCCTGAGTATGAGGCTGCTCGTTCCCAGATTTTGGCAGATGCCACTATTCCTCCCATGGAGGAAGCCTTCCGCAGGCCTTAGTCGGATTATTGTTCCGTCGACTACTGCTAGTCCGACTTCTTCAGCGATTGCTGCCTCCCGAGGTCGAGGAGGCTCTTCTCAAGGCCTGTTTGGTTGCAGGGTTGGGCAGGGTTGGCCCAACCCTGGTTACTATTCACAAGGGTACTTCCTCCTCACAGATTACTATTCACCCAGCCCAACCCAACCATGCCCAACCCTGCAACCAAACAGGCCCTCAGTTTCATGGACGCGGGCCTCGTGGCAGAGGAGGTCGTATTCGTCACCCATGTACTTACTACCATCTTCCTGGACATACAGAGGATACATGCTACTCCAAGCATGGATTTCCTGCTTCTGCTCGAGTGGCTGAGTAGAATGAGCCATCGGCTGCTTCTTCTTTAGATCAACGATTTAATGACCTTGTAGTATGATTGAGGGGCATTATGCCTCCTGCCAGTCTCGTTACGTCTTCATCGGCCTCCGGGAGTCACTCAAATGTGGTTGCTTCAGCCTCCACCAATACCTCAGGTAGTACTTATGCACTTACTAGTTGTAGCGGATCTGATGTTATAGAATGGAGTATGGACTCCGGTGCCACACATCACTTGTGCGGAGACATTGGTCAACTTACAGCATACAGACAGGTTCCTTCAGGACGAACTGTGGTTATTGCAGATGAGACTCATTCCCCAATCACTGGACAGGGGGAGATTAGCTTGACACCCTCTATGCATCTGCAGAATGTGTTGCACGCACCTGACTTCTATATGAATTTGTTATCTATTAGTCAGATTACGAAGGATCTACATTGTAGAGCTATTTTTGACTCATCTTCTCTTGTATTTCAGGACATCCTTATGGGAAAGATGATTGGGTGTGGCCGTGAGCAGGGTGGTCTCTATCGCTTAGTTCGAACTCCTTATACTGGAATTTCCTCTCTTTCTGCTGGACCTGTCTCACCCTTTACGTGGTACATGCGCTTTGATCATCTCCTGCTCCAGAAAATGTGTCGTGGTCTGTCGCAGATCTCTCCTGCGCGTACTTTCAATATGAGGCATGTCAGTTGGGAAAGCATCATCGGTCTGCCTTCCCTAGTCGTCAGAATCGGAGCAGTAGCTCTATTTTTGAGGTGTCTCATATAGATATTTGGGGTCCAAGCCGTGTTCCTAATCACCAGGGACACAGGTTTTATCTTGTTGCAGTTGATGATTTCTCCCGTCTGTCTTGGGTCTTTTATTAAAGAATAAATCTGAAATCGAAGATGTTATCAAAGTTTTTCTAACCGAAGTGAAAAATGTGTTTCTTCTTCTATGAAATTTGTGAGAACCGATAATAAGTTGGAATTCTGGTACTCATACTCTTTCCAATTATTTTTCAGCATGTGCTTATACTTCCCAACAAAATGGTGTTGCATAGAGGAAGCACCATCATTTGCTTGATGTTACAAGAACTCTTCTCATTCAAAGTCGTGCTCCACCTTCTTTTTGGGGTGATGTTCTCATGGCATGATATCTTATTAATCACATGCCCTCGTCGGTCGTGGATGAGAAAATTCCCTTCTCTCTTGCTTTCCCTGAAAAGGAATTGTTCTCACTTACTCCTTGTATGTTTGGTTCGGTCACCTTTGTCCACCAGTTGTCTCCAGGTATTGATAAGCTCTCTCCTACAGCTGTCAAGTGTGTCTTTATCGAGTACTCCAGAACACAAAAAGGGTACAGATGTTATGATCCAATGCGCAGGAAGTATTATGTTAGTGCTAATGTCATCTTTTTCGAGTATGTGGCATACTTTTCTCCTACAAGTGATCGGTTGACTTCCTCAGACTCTGATGATGAAATATACATGGCACCACCACCATCATCACCTCCACCACCGTCACCGCCATCTCCACCACCTCCTACGGTCCCAGTCCCACCATTGCCGCATCACTATACCCGTCAGCCTGCTTCTGCTCATGGTCATCGCTCATCATCTAACACGCATGAGGTATGTTCTGAATAATAGTTTCTAATGATGGGTCTGATGGTCTACCTGAGCAGGGTTCTTTATAGGAGATAGACGTAGAGGTTGTTGATTTGGACTTACCTATTGCGCTTAGAAAGCAGAAGCGTAGTTGTGCATCATATCCTATCGCATATATGGTCTCCTTTGATCATTTGACTGGAGATTTCAGAAAATTTGCAGTTGCTTTGTCTGTCGTAGACATTCCACGAAATCATCAGGAGGCTTTGAAGGACAGTCGGTGGCAATTAGCTATGGAAGAAGAGATGGTTGCCCTTCAGTCGAGAGGTACTTGGAGCCTTGTCCCAGCTCCCACTAGGGCATCTATAGTCAGTTGCAAATAGGTATTTATAGTGAAGCACAATGCCGATGGGAGCATTGATAGGTACAAGGCTCGACTGGTTGCCTGTGGTTTTATTCAGACATACGGGGTAGATTATCTTGACACATTCTCACCAGTTGCTCGTCATTCTACCTTACGGTTTATTTTATCTGTTGTTGTGGTTCGAGATTGGCCGTTGTTTCAGTTGGATGTCAAGAATGCCTTTTTATACGGTGATCTTCAGGAAGAAGTCTACGTGTAATAGCTGTCGGGGTTTGCTGCTGGGGGGGTGTTCACAGGTGTGTAGATTTCATAAGGCAATCTATGGCCTTAAGCAGAGCCCAAGAGCTTGGTTCCAGAAGCTCTCAGATTTGTTTGAGAAGCAAGGGTTCAAATGGTCGAATGTGGATCACTCTTTTTTGTACAGAAAACCTCCAGAGGTATGACTGCTATTATGATGTACGTTGATGATATACTTATTACAGGAGATGATATGCAGGGAATTAAGAGGGCGAAGGAATTTTTGGGTCGTGAATTTGTTACCAAGGATCCAGGAGCTCTTAGATACTTTTTGGGATTGGAATTTGCCAGAAATCAACAAGCGCTTGTGATTACTCAGAGAAAATATGTCACTGACTTGTTAAGTGACACAGGTATGCTTGGATGTCGACCTGCGACTACACCCATGGATCCAAGCATGAGGCTCTATGTGATGATGATACTGAAGAGGTTGACAAGAGAAGATACAGGGAACTGGTAGGAAAGCTTCTTTATGATACTATTACTAGACATGATATTTCTTTTGCAGTCAGTCGGGTGAGCCAGTTCATGGAACAACCTAATCAGGTACATACGGATGCTATACAGATGATACTAAGGCATCTTAAATCATCTTCAAGTGCAGGGCTTCTATTTAAAAAGAGTGTCACTATTACTATCTCAGCATGCGTGAATGCGGACTATGCAGGGTGCCCCAAGGACAGGAAGTCCACATCAAGATTTGCTATATTTGTTGGAGATTCACTTGTCTCGTGGAAAAGTAAAAAGCAAACTGTTGTTGCTAGATCAAGTGTTGAATCTTAGTAAGTGAGTATAGAGCCATGGCACAAGCATATACAGAAGTGATGTGGATTCGAGCAGTCCTAACAGATCTACTTGTAGATGTTCCTCTCCCCGTGTCGCTGGAATGGGATAATCAGGCTGCCTTATTCATTGCCAATAATCATGCATTCCACGAAAGGACAAAGCACATTGAGGTCGATTTCCACTACATACGTGACATGATCCAGAAGGGATTCATTTCTGTTAGGAAATAGGAAGCGGAAGCGGAATGATAAACAGAGCAAAAGAACAGAAAGATAAACATGGAACACCATGATTTTTACGTCAAACCCTACTCCGTGAGGAGCAGGATGAAACCACGGGAGAAGCCCTCAAAGGGGCATATGCTTCATTGCTTTTTCTCGATGGATACAGGAGTTCTGGGGCTCCTTATATAGCCTCTCAAGAGCCTCCAAGTCCCACCACTGGACGATGTGGGACTAAACTGTTGGATGGGGTAAATGGATCCTGCCCTCTACAACTCAATAGGCGCACAACCAAATACTCCAACACTCCCCCTCAAGCTGGAGCATGCAATACTCAGCTTGGACAAACAGAAAGAAACTCAACTCAGTGCTATAGGACACTACAGACATTATCAACCCAACGCACACATTGCTGATGTCGAGGACGTTGCTTCTCATGTCGTGCAAGTGAGGAGAACGAACGGGCTGGAGTGCGAGTCTGCTGAATCTCCTCTTCGAAGAGCATGTGCTCTGAACTGCACCTGTCAGATTCACTACAACTGAAATTGAGTCTCCTCGTCGGAGTACTTTGGCCCGCCATAATAATGTGGACAACTGCTCCATCTCTGAAAAGGGCCAAACTAAATAAGGGTCGTGGCTGTGCAATCCTCGTCGGAGTCCACGATCGCTGAGAGTGGAGTCTGAAAAAGTCTCCTCGTCGAAGAACTGGGTCTCTCCCATCTGGCACAGAGAATGGTGCACTGCTCTGGTGTACCTATGATACCACATGAAAACCCTTGCCAACATGGCATGGGGAATGGTCCTCTACTCTGGAGTCCCTATGGCTCACATGAAAACTCTGGCCTACAACAATAAGAAAGGATGGGGACCTCTGAAATGATGGCATACATGTGCTCATCTGAAAATGACCGCAATCATATGCGTGTCTGAAAATGAGTCTCTCTCTGGAGAACTCGAAAAATGGGCCTCTCATCATGGAGTGCCTCGAACTTGGACTCTGACCAATCTGAATGTCGAGTCTGAATCTGCGCATCAAACTGGGACTCGGAATTTGATCGTCGAGTTTGAAATTGCGCATGAGAATCTTCATCTGAAAACTTGTAGAGTCTGAACAACAGCTAGTTGGTCTGACGAATCTCTGAATCTGGAAGAAGACCTGAGACTCTACACCATAGTCCCCCTTTCTCCCATACTGGTCGGAATGAAGGCATCGACAGTTGGGAGAATACAAGATAAATGGGGAGAAAATAAAACAACTTAGTCGATCACAACTTTGTCGGCTTTTCAAAACATTCATCTTTTTTTAAACAATTTTTTTAAGCCGTTGACATTTTTTTAATCGGCTTTCTTGATATTTTTTTATTTGCGTACGGCTTTTTAATTGTACGCGCCTTTTTTTTCGAAACAAATGCCTCATGTCATTTTTTTACACTTATTTTTCGCACAATTTTTTTATGGCTGATACCCCCCCTTTTCTCTCGCCCCTTTTTTTTTGTTATTTAATCTGATCGAGCCCCCTCCTTTTTTTTGTTTGGGCCCAAATCTCAGCTCACTTTAGATTACACAGTACAACAAAAAATTTAATAAAAGGGCCATAGAGCCTTCTCGGGTCCGAAGGAAACGAGCATCGCCATACTTAGGGTTCCACTTGCAGGAACCCATCCAGTCGAAGCACTGTCGCCCCCCCCCCCTGGGGTTCTGTCGCGCCACCCCTCATGGACGATGGAGGCACCTGAGCGATCAGGCTGGAGGGTGGCGCCTGAGCGAGCAGGCAGGGGGGTGGCGCCGGGTTCGCCAAGGCTTGAAGGGAGTGCCGCCATCGGCCTGGAGAGATGTGGCTTCGCCCGCGAGCTCACGCCGCTTGGATGAAGGGAGGCGCGCATGTGCGCGCGTAGGGCTGCGCGCTGGGCACAAGGGCTTCAGAGGGGCCTGGCTGGTAATGTTCGATCGCCGCCAAGAGCGGCTTCAAAGAAGGCGGAGGGAGATGGCGGCACCGTTGGAAGAAGTTTCGCCGCCGCCGCCTGCACGAGAGGTCGCGACTGCCTGGAGTGTGCATCTTGGGATGCGTTGTTGGGCTCGTTGCACAAGGATGATGTTGCGGCTGACCCCTTAGCGGGAGATGGGGTATGCGGCCTTTGCCGCCTGCTGCAGATGAAGAAGAACGAGCGATTTTGCCTAGGACTCTTTCGATGGAGATGTTGCCCCATAAAAGAGATCTTCAACCAGACTTACGACTCGACCAACATCGCCTCTACGGGAGGCTTGGTGTCTTCAACATAGAGAGTCAGGCTCCTCACCAGTAAGGACCCCATGAGAATGAAAACTCGACCAACATCGCCTCTAGGGTTTCGCGTCGCGTGTGGTCATTCGCCTGTTGCAGATCTGGAAAAGGCGATGGGGCATCTTCTTTGGGTTCTCCTCCAAAGAACTAGATCGTGGAACCTTGATAGAACACGGATTAGGGTTTCAAAAAGAAACCCTAAAAACTTGAACCATACATGATAATAAGACTGAATCTTCATGAATTAAATACTAAACATCGAACATGAAATCCTTAAGAATCGACCCGCTCTGATACCATATTAGGAAATAGGAAGCGGAAGCGGAATGATAAACAGAGCAAAAGAATAGAAAGATAAACATGGAACACCATGATTTTTACGTGAAACCCTACTCCGTGAGGAGCGGGATGAAGCCACGGGAGAAAGCCCTCAAAGGGGCATATGCTTCATTGCTTTTTCTCAATGGATACACGAGGTCTGAGGCTCCTTATATAGCCTCTCCAGAGCCTCCAAGTCCCACCACTGGACGATGTAGGACTAAACTGTTGGATGCTTTACCCTCTACAACTCAATAGGCACACAACCAAATACTCCAACAATTTCCACATCCCATATCAGCTCAGGGGACCAAACGACAGACATTCTCACTAAAGCCCTACTTAGAGGGTCCTTCCAGAAGTGTTCATCCAAGCTGAGCATGATAGATATCTATGCTCCATCTTGAGGGAAAGTGTAGAAATATTTCATATTTATGTATCGTTCTATCTGTTTTCTTTTCCCTCTGACTACTTTATGTAATTTGCCCATAAATCTCTCCCTATATAAGAGATCCTAGGGCTGAAGGAATAAAATAAGTTTTCTCATTTTTCCCAACATAAATAACTTGGATTGGGTTCGGTTTGGGTTAAAAATGTGGTCAACCATGACCCAACCAAATTAAATTGGGTGAAGTTATTTGGGTTGTGCGTTTGGGATAATCGGTTTGGGTCAAAACCAGACTTCATATGGCATCTATGATGGGAAAAATCAAAATATATCGATAAGTAGGTATTCAAATGTAAAATCGAGGTCATATGCCAAATACATTCCTTAATCTCAAGATTATAGAAAGACTATTTTTTTAAACATATGCCAAGTACGGTCATACCATTATGAATTAATATAAAATTATAATTTGCATAGACTTTTAGTTTGGGTTATTCAGGTGGGATGGGTGAAATATATTAGTCCACCATGCAACCTAAAAACCAAATAAATATTATGATTTGGGTCAAATCTGACCCAAATAACCCAATCCATTTCAACCATTTTTAAAGGTTTGGGTGGGTTATTTGGATGGAACCAAAAAGTCTAGTCCAACCTTCAACCACAGCCGGAGAAAGAGGCATGGTGACCTAATCCTCGAGTTCTATTGCCATGGCCTGGTTCGAGGAGGTCGTTGGAGAAGCACCTCCCAGTTCATGAAAGCTCCCATCTCCATGCTCTTCGGGAAGAACAGACACAATCGCCAGAGGGTACAAAGATGTCAAGCCCCCCCAACTGGCCCAGTGCTTTCACGAACTGGATCGTCTCCCGCAGAAAGACTCACATGAACATATCTTGACTTAGGTATGTAGTGTTGGGTTGAGTATAGACTATTTATATGACAGATATTGGTCGGAGCCTCATATGGTGGAGTCATGGAAGGCCGTATCGATATCGATTTCGTTTCGGTCCGCCCGGAAATGGATATATCGGGATATATGGACGATATATCGACGATATCGGTGGAAATGTCATAAATGGCGCAAAAAAGCCAATTTTTTGACATTTTTTCAGAAATTAAGGTCATCCAAGATATTAAAACAACAAATAACGTACAAATACACACTTATATCACACATATCGATCCATTTATAGACCATGTATCGCACATATCAGTATCGCACATATCGGTCATATCGAACATATCGATATTAATATTGATTCTTGACTTATAATTATTGGAAATGGATTTCATTCAAGTTCTTATAACATGAAATACTACAAATATACACCTAAAAAATACATATAGAACATTTATGAGGACTGTGATCCTTATAGTGCATATATCGGTCATATCGAACATATCGTTGATATTGTTAGTTGTTGACATACTATATATATTGAAAATGGAGTTCATCCAAGTACTTTGTTCACTAAATAATTTACAAATGTACTCTTACTCTCTTAGATAACACATATCGATCATCTATGAACTTTATATCGCATATATCGATACGGTTGTACTGTTAATTGTCAACCTATATATATATATATTGAAAATGGAGTTTATCCAAGTTCTTAGATCACTAAATAACTTACAAATATACTCTTAGATCAAAGCTTATATTGCATATATCGATCATTTTCGAACATATCGATATTAATGTTGATTGGTGACTTACAGATTTTTTTGAAGAATTGAATTATAGACATTGGAAATGGATTTCATTCAAGTTTTACAACATGAAATAACTTGTAAATATACACCAGGTTTAAGAACCATTGTATGCACCCTCCTGTCGCACCATACCCTACCAGTACGGATATCGACGAAATATCGGGATATAGGTCGATATCTTGTATTTTTTGTACTGAATCCATTCATTTTTGACTCATATGGGCCGATATGGCGATATATCACCGATATATCGGCGATATATCGCTGATATCCCTGTAAAAGGATATACACTCCGATTTCGATACCCCCAACCTCTCGATACCGATATATCGGCGATATATCGCCGATATATCGCCGATACAGCCTTCCATGGGTGGAGTCAAGAGACCGAGGACCTGTAGATTAAACTCTTGGGTCTAGTCCCCTGTATGTGGCGGCTTTCCGAATGGGTGGTATGAGAGCTGGTCAAGGTGAGCTCAATTACTAAGGTCAATCAAGTCCGGGAAATCATAAGGTGTGGGACTATCCATTCGGATTATTCTTTTGACCATATTATGTCCCAAGGTCAAGTCACAATGTGCAGATGTGAATCGTTGACCCGCCCTATAGAAATCGTCCCCCTAGGATTCCGGTACTCGGTAAACCGATTCCAACACATCCATTTTCCACATTCAAAATACACAAAATATTATAAAGCATGAGAAAATAGCACAAAAAACTGGAATTAAAATCGAGGTTCGCGACATAGACCGGGTTTGGGTTTGCGAGAAAGTCTAGATTTGGGTCCCAAGCGGCCCAGCGCTGATCGGTTCCTGGCTAAGACCAAAGACCACATCTGGGTAAAGAGTAGAGTCCAGATCCACCGCAACTTCTGAAAGATAGGGTCTTTGGTTTTCCATCTCTCCTCGGTCTCGGCCAGACCCTGTTCCTGGTCTGATCACACGCCTATCCTCTGGGATTCCGGGGAGGCCCCACCCCCTCGGGGTTTCTTCCGTTACGAGAAGGCCTGGTTGCTTGAGGATTCCTTCCGGGGTTTGGCGGAGTCACATTGGCGATCGACTGTCGCTGCGGGCTTGGCGGCCGCTCAATTTGTCAAGAAGCTGGAGTCACTTCAGGCGCGCCTTTGTGTACTCAAGCAGGAGTCGTGTGCAGCCCGTCGCGCTAGCAGGGCGGAGGCGGAAGCTATGGTTGCCGGCCTGGATGGTCTGGAGGATGAGAGGCCTCTTTTGGCAGCTGAGCTGCTCTAGCGGTCAGAGGCGCAGCGGAGGATCAAATTGAAGACCGCGAGAGGGTGGCGGAATGGAAACAGCGTTCGAGGCACAAATGGCTCAAGGAGGGGGACGCGAACATCGCTTTCTTCCATAGGATTGCTAGCGGGAGGCGGCGTGTTAATATCCTCAGGAGTTTGATCTTCGATAATATGCGGGTCGAGGGCGATAGGGAGCTGGGTAATGCTATCGCAAACCACTTCAAAGAGTTCTCCAAACGGAGTGGTGAGCGTCACTGGCGCTGGTCAGGCGAGGGGGCGGTTCGTTTATCTGAGGCGCATGCTTCTAGTTTGACTCTCATGGTGACTCCTGAGGAGCTAAAGACTACGGTTTGGAACCTTAACTGCAATGGATCGCCTGGTCCCGACGGCTTCCCCGTTTCGTTCTTCAGGGACTTTTGGGACCTGGTTGGCGGCGAGGTTCTCGAGGTTGTCCGGGAGTGCTGCCACTCCAATGTTGGGTTTGAGCTTGTTAACAGAGCTCTGGTGGTACTGCTCCCCAAGTGTGTGGGAGCCTCCAGAATTGAGGTTTCCGGCCCATCGCTATCTCTAATGCCCTTTACTTAATCATCGCCAAGGTTTTCGCGTGCAAGCTGAGCAGGGTTCTCGAGCACATTATCTCCCCTCTTCAGTCGGCCTTCATCCCCGGGAGGCAGATTACGGACTATATGGTCACTGCGGCTGAGATTGTGTCGGATTGGAAACGTTGTGGGACGAAATCCTTGCTTTGGAAGTTAGACTTCTCGAAAGCCTTCGATACTTTGGACTGGCGATTCCTTCGGGCGGCACTTCACAGGAAGGGTTTCCCGTCCTCCTGGATTACTTAGATGAGGCGTTGCGTGTCGACTTCTTCTATGACTGTGCTCGTGAACGGTCGCCCGGAGGGCGGGTTCTTCCAGCCTCAAAGGGGGGTGCGGCAGGGCTGCCCTCTTGCCCCTTTACTTTTCATCATTGCTGCGGATGTTTTGGCATGCATGGTTGATGGGGTGCTCCGGGCGGGCATTTCGCGTGGGTTCTCTAAGGGAGACCAGATCCCACTACTTCAGTACGTCGACGATACCATCTTCTTCATTGAAGGAGGGCCTGAGGAAGCTAAGGGGATGGCTGCGGTGCTCAAGCTTTTCAGCGAGATGTCCGGGCTCCGGCTGAACTTGACTAAATCGAAGCGCGTTCCTTTCTCTATGGCAGACGACGAGTCTGAGTCTTGTAGCACGGTGTTGGGTACGGCACGTTCAAGTCTTCCGATCCCCTACTTAGGGCTTCCGCTTTCCACTGGGAGATCGAAGTTGTCCGACTGGCTTCCCTTGACTGAGAAGGTTGAGGGGAAATTTGCTGGTTGGAAGGCGACGCTCCTCTCTAAAGGTAGCAGACTGGTGCTCCTGAAGTTTGTCCTCTCAGCGATTCCTGTCTACTACTACTCCATGAGGCTGCTCCCATCTGGCATCAGGAAGAGGCTTGAAGTGCTGACGCGGAGATTCCTTTGGTGCAAAGATGATCAGGTTCGGACGGGTTTGCATCTGGTCGGTTGGGAGGACATCACTCTGCAGAAAAGTGAGGGTGGCCTGGGTGTTCGCCGCCTAGCTGCCCTCAATGAGGCGCTTTTGTTGAAGTGGGTGGCTAGAATTTGGGGTACCAGCGACGACCTCTGCACCCGTCTCCTTCGTCAGATTTATTAGGTCACCTACACGACGCCATCGCCCGATTTGCTTGTGGAGACGGCTAGGCCTTCTCTTTCTGGAGAGGTATTCTCAAGGTAACCTCTGGCTTTGGGGAGTTTTTTAGACTTGTGCTGGGGAATGGTGAGAGATTTCTCTTTTGGCGGGATAATTGGACTGACCAGGGAGACCTTGCTTCTCGTTTCCCTCGTCTTTTTGCTCTCGCTTCGGATCCGGATGTGCACGTCGCCACTTGCTGGAACAGTGGCAACCGGATGCCTCATTTCCGCTCGAACTTTTCTGACCAGCGCCTGGAGGATTTCATGGGCCTTCTGGACGTTCTGAGGGACGCCACCAGCCCCAGCCCCTCTTCTGAGCGTGATCATTGGGTTTGGCGTGACAAAGACTTCACCGTCCGTAGGGCTTACTTGGCTATCACTAGGCCCCCTCCCTCACTCTCGCCTGATTTAGTACAGGATTGCGCCTTCCTTTGGGAGTTGCACCTTCCTGAGAATATTGGCTTCTTTTTGTGGATGTTCAGACGTAAGAGGTTGATGACGCGGGACAGATGCTCCAGGCTGCTTGGAGCATTTTCTGACCGGTGCCTCCTTTGTGGCACGGAGATTGAAACTGTGGAGCACCTTTTCTTCTCCTGTTCTTGGGTGGCTCCCCTTTGAGACAACCCATCTTTGCGTTGGCTTGCCCTCTCTGATGTGGGTGCTTTTTGCAGCAGCCTGGTGGCGGCCTCCAACCGTACGAGGTGTGATTTATTGTGGCCGCTGGCTACGCTTTGGGATGTTTGGCTTGCCAGGAACGCACTTCTTTTCTCAAGGCAAAGATTCTATTTGGAAAATGTAAAATTACAGGTGTCGAGACTTTTAAGCTCTTGGTGTGTTTAGCGCTCTGAGTGCTTTCCTGTACCTTCTCCCCTTTTCTGTCCCCTTTCAATAAATCTTTGGGGTGAACACCTTCGAGTGTATCCCCCTTTCTTGGCTTCAAAAAAAACTTCTGAAAGAACCCGGTGAGAGCGCAAGTCAAACGACTTCCCCCCACCTTCAGCCCTAAATTCTAATTCAAGAAAACGTTGAATCCCAAAAGATCTAGTCTCCAATGCCATTACCGGTCGTTTTGGCTCCTCTCCCGTAACGCTCGGCATCCAATGCTTCCAGACGCTTTGTCTCTTCCGATGTTGAAGACAGCAACTCTTGTGGCATGTGCTACGCCGCCTCTGTCATCGAATAAAGATTTTAGACCGTCACCAAAGCTGCCTCCGCACATAGTGGAGGAGCACCTCCTCCGCCCAAAGCCAGCACCCTCCCCACCTTCAAAGGTAGCTGGAGCGAAGCCCTCCCCTAGAGGTTGACTGCAACCATCACCGTGGATGCATCAGAACTCGGCAACAACCCGTCAAGAGCACCTCCAAACCATCCCCACACCAACGAATGACTCCCTCAACTTCCCCACTGATCTTGAAAGAAAGTTGTTGGGAAAAATAAGCATCGTGTTTATTCCTTGAGCCCTAGGCTCTCTTATATAGGGAGAGGCCTATGGGCAACTTACAAGATAGATAAATGAAAAGATAAATAGATAAAAGATACAAGAATATAAATAAACTTCTACACTCCCCCTCAAGATGGAGCATAGATATCTATCATGCTCATCTTGGACAAGCACTTCTGAAAGGGACCCCGAAGTAACGCTTTAGTAAGGATGTCTGTCGTTTGGTCTCCTGAGCTGACATGTATTGTAGAAATGAAGCCCTTCTGGATCATATCACGGATATAATGGCAATCCACCTCAATGTGCTTCGTTCTCTCGTGAAAAGCAGGGTTGTTTGCAATGAATAATGCAGCCTGATTGTCACATTCTAGTGATATGGGAAGTGGAACATTTATATGTAGATCTATTAGAACTGCGCGAACCCACATCACTTCTGCACATGCTTGGGTCATAGCTCTATATTCTGATTCAGCACTGGATTTCGCAACTACTGTTTGATTCTTGCTCTTCCATGAAACAAGTGACTCCCCAATGAATATAGCAAAGCCTGATGTAGATTTCCTATCCTTTGGGCACCTTGCATAGTCTGCATCTGCACATGCTGAAATAGTAATAGGGCCCTTCTTCCTAAACATCAACCCTGCGCATGGAGATGACTTAAGATACCTTAGTATCATATGTATGGCGTCCATGTGTACTTGGCGAGGTTGTTCCATGAACTGGCTCACTTTATTTACTGCAAATGTAATATCTAGTCTAATAATATTAACATAAAGGAGCCTCCCTACCAGTTCTCTGTACCTTCTTTTATCAACCTCCTCAGTGTCGTCATCATGCATCTTCATGCTTGGATCCATAGGTGTAGAAGCAGGTCGACATCCAAGCATTCATGTGTCACTTAGCAAGTCAGTGACATATTTCCTCTGAGTCATTACGAGTCCTTCTTCATTTCTAGCAAACTCCAATCCAAGGAAATATCTCAGTACTCCTAGATCCTTGGTAACAAATTCACGGCCCAAGAATTCTTTTGCTATTTTTATTCCATGTATATCATCTCCTGTAATGAGTATATCGTCGACATACACCATAATAAGAGTCATACCTCTGGATGTCTTCTGTACAAAAAGCGAATGGTCTGCATTTGACCTTTTGAACCCTTGCTTCTCAAACAAATCTGAGAGCTTCTGGAACCAGGCTCTTGGGCTCTGTTTTAGGCCATAGATCGCCTTATGAAGCCTGCATACCTGTCCACACTCCCCCTCAGCAGTAAACCCAGGTGGCTGCTGCATGTAAACTTCTTCCTGAAGATCACCATATAAAAATGCATTTTTGACATCTAATTGAAACAGGGGCCAATCTCGAGGCACAGCAACAGATAAAAGAATCCGTAGAGTAGAGTGTCGAGCAACAGGAGAAAACGTGTCAAGATAATCTACCCCATATGTTTGAGTAAAGCCCCGAGCAACCAATCGAGCCTTGTACCTATCAATACTGCCATCGACATTATGCTTCACCGTAAACACCCACTTGCAACTCACAATAGAGGCCCCAGTAGGAGCTGGAACAAGACTCCAAGTACCTCTCGACTGAAGGACAGCCGTCTCTTCCTCCATAGCCAGACGCCATCTACTATCAGCTAATGATTCTTGATGAGTCCTTGGAATATTCACAGCAGATAAAGCACCTACAAATCTCCTGAAATCTCCTGCCAGATGCTCAAAGGTAACATGAGAAGCAATCGGATATGACGCACATGACATCTTCTGCTTCCTCAGTGCAATAAGCAAATCAAGGTATGCATCAGTTGTACCAACATCCGTGTTAGCCCATGCTTGTTCCTGCTGAGAAATGTCGTCAGTTCCATCATTAGAAATGATGTTATCAGATAAACCTGGGGCATGTTTGATGATTGACCATGATCATGAGGAGGGGCTGGCCGTCGACTGTAGTGGAGTGGTAGAGGAGGAACCAAAGATGTGGGAGGTGGTAGAGGTGGTGGCGGTGGTGAAGATGGTAGTGGTGATGAGGATGGCGGTGGTGGAGATGTAGGAGCTTGTTGTGGCGCATACAAGGGTGGAGGAGGAATATAGATTTCATCACTTATATCTAATGGCACCAACCTGTCACCAGTAGGAGAGAAAAACATGACAGACTCAAAAAACGTGACATCCGCACTGACATAATATTTCCGACGCAACGGATCGTAGCAACGATACTCCTTTTGAGTTCTCGAATACCCGACAAAAACACATTTGACAGCCCTAGGAGAGAGCTTGTCAACCCCTGGGGACAACTGGTGAACGAATGCCACAGACCCAAAGACACGTGGAGTTAGGGAAAACAACTCCTTGTCAGGAAAAACGAGGGAGAAAGGTATCTTCTCCCCCAACACAGACGAGGGCATGCGGTTAATGAGATAACATGCAGTAAGAACCGCATCGCCCCAGAACGAGTGTGAAGCACAACTCTGGACAAGAAGCGTGCGAGCGACGTCAAGGAGGTGGCGGTGCTTTCTTTCTGCAACACCATTCTGTTGGGACGTGTAGGCACAAGACGTTTGATGAAGAATGCCATGGAATGAAAGAAACTGAGATAATGTTCGAGTACAGAATTCAAGGGCATTATCAGTTCTTACAATCTTGATAGAAACAGAAAACACATTCTGCACTTCTTTAATAAAATTCATAATAGTGATGCCCGCTTCAGATTTATTCTTTAACAGAAAAACCCAAGACAAACGACTGAAATCATCCACAGCAACTAAATAGAACCTGTGTCTTTATGATCTGGAACACGACTTGGACCCCAAATATCAATATGAAAGAACTCAAAAGGAGAGCTGTTGCTCCGACTCTGACGACTAGGGAAGACAGACCGATGATGCTTCCCAAACTGACAAGCTTCACAATCGAACGACGAGCGAGGTGAGATCTGAGGAAGGACTTGACGCAGTTTCTGAAACGGAAGATGACCAAAGCGTGAATGCCGTAAGTAAGGAGAGACAGGTCCAGTGGAATGGGATGATGCTCCAGCGTAAGGTGTATGGACCAGTCGATACAGCCCGCCTTGCTCACAGCCATGTCCAATCACGTTGCCCGTGAGAATGTCCTGAAATACAAGAGATGATGGGTCAAATATCGCTCGACAATGTAGATCCTTAGTAATCTGGCTAATTGACAGTAAGTTCATTGAGAAATTAGGAGCATGGAGCACATTCTGCAGCTGCATGGAAGGTGTTAGGGTTATCTGTCCCTGTCCTGTAATGGGAGAATGAGTCCCATCTGCTATGACGACGGTCCTTCCTGGGGAAACTTCCCTGTATTATGTGAGTTGGTGTCTATCTCCACACAAATGATGTGTGGCACCTGAATCTACAATCCATTCTGAGGTACGTGACCCCTGGTAGAAAGCAGAAGTATGAACACTACCTGAGGAACTAGCTTCTGCAGTAGCAGCAACGTCCAAGCTGCTCTCTGAAACTGGTGGAGGAGTATTGGCTGGTGGCATGATATCACGTAGACGAGATACTAGGTCATCATATCGTGAATTAGAAGCTGGAGGAGCACCCTGATGCTGTATCTGTTCTGCTGCACGAGCAGGTGCTGGGAAACCATGCTTAGAATAGCATGTGTCTTCTGTATGACCAATCCGACGACAATAAGTGCACTGTAATCCACGACCACGACCAACCCTACCACGTGGTCCTCATCCACGGAAATGAGATGAATTACCTCTTCCTCTAGAGGTTGCCATAGCAGAGGAATTTGGCACAGTAGAAGAGCTTGAGATATTGATTCGGCTCAATCGCCGAAAGGCCTCCTCCATTGGAGGAATGGCCGCATCTGCCAGAATCTGAGAAGAAGCCTCCTCATACTGTGAATCAAGAGAGGCTAGAAAGACTCCCACCATCGTCGCATTCCGATATGTATTCAATTGTTCTGGAGTAGCCGTGAGAGGCATGAAACTGTGAAGCCTCTCAAACATTCCCCTCAATGCAGTGTAGTGAGCATGCAGGGGTCGACCATTCTGCTTTATCGTGAAGATGTCATGCTGGAGCTGTAGGATCTTTGTCTCATTCTTGGCTTGTGAATACGTGGCGGCAAGAATGTCCCACATGGCTTTGGCAGTAGGTTGATGCAAGACAAAATTAGCAATGTCTGGAATTAGGGTACCAGACAACCAGACCTGAGCATATGCGTCATAAGCCTCCCATGAGGCATATAACCATGTTTTCTCCTCTGGCTCATCCTCGGTAAGAATATGTTTCTTACCCATCGACTTCATTAGACTCATGAACTGCATGGCCCATAACTCGTAGTTGGATCCATACATCTTCACAATAGGCGCAGGACCTTTGAAGGCGCCTGTAGTGGGGATCTCGATCTTGCTTTCTGACATTCTGACTGGAGAAAACTAGGGTTGTAGACAAGATAAGTCTTGGTCTACACTGACATGACTAGGTTTAGTTGCACATGTAGGCCTTTATGCAACCAAACCCATCAACCTGGAGGCGAGCGGAGAGCCTCTTATGAAGATGACAACCAAACCCTAGGGACGGTGAAACCCTAGGGACAGTCGGCGGCACACATGCAAAAAGAGTACGTACGGTCGGCGCTTGAGAGCAGGGAGCGCGCGAAGCGGCTGCGCGCATGGGGTTAGCCCGCGCGGGAGGCGCTGCGTCGAGGGCACGTGCTAAGGGATTGCGCGTGTGAAGGTAGCCCGTGAGGGAGGCGGCGTGACAAGGGCACGCGCATCGATGGGAGGGCGGCGCGCGGAGGCTTGAAGGTGGAGGGTTAGGTTTAGGGTTCGGTACGAGAGCTCCGGTCTAGGACCGCCGCTCTGATACCATGTTGGGAAAAATAAGCATCGTGATTATTCCTTGAGCCCTAGGCTCTCTTATATAAGGAGAGGCCTATGGGCAAATTACATAAGGTAGACAATTGAAAAGATAAATAGATAAAAGATACAAGAATATAAATAAACTTCTAGAAAAGCTACTCGCCACAACCGTAGGATAATACGTCGGGGAGCCTAACTACTCATCCACAAATCGTGGTGGCCTCTAAACCACCTTCCTCGGATGGACGCCATCCGACAATAGAAACTTCACCTCCACTAACAAATGTATGTGAGCCACAAACAACCCGCCTTCCAGCCCAACCACATCACCCCCAAAGGAGCCTTCAAAGAGCACGTCGAATTCATTGACAACCACCTCTAGCAACTCCGACGAATGCCCCACCAGTAAACCACCATGAGATGCCTCATTAGAACCGAGGGAACCCCCTTCACATTCTTCGTAAAAGAAGAGCTCCTTCCAAAGCACGTGCCGACACCAACACCATCTTCCCCTCCAGGACCTTGTTGTTGTCCACACTCGCTCCGTGGTCAAAGGTCAACCCTCTCGCCCCCAGCAGTCGTGTACCTGAACACGACACTCGCTAATGCCCTACACCTCCACATGTGAAATGTCGTACTGCCTCCAAGCAAGCAAACACATGATGTCTGATCAGTGCCATCACCCTGCAACAAAAGCACATCGGGCCCCGCTGAGTCTTCCTCTGATGGTTGACCAACATCCAACCCGCTCCATCGTTGGGAACCTCCGTCACCTTTCCCTCCTTCTCCCATTAAATCCTCCGCCCCTATCCTCAGTACTGCCTATCTGCTTCCGTGATAATTGTGATGACAATACTACTACAAACCTTATATTTAGACATTTAATTTAATAAATAAGTGTGTATTTCTATCTTATTTATTGATGGAAGAATATTGGAAAGCTTATTTTCAAAAAAATGAATTTTATAGCCCTTTGCATGATTTTCAACGATTGTGGTCAATTTTATTGTTTAGCAAAACGATGCCCAAATCGACATTTAAGGCCTTACCTTAGACGTGGAGCTCAGTCATGGATCCTTAGACATGGATCTTGATCATCGAACCTTTCAGACATGGATCTTGAAAGTAGGACCTCCAAGCTAGAGCACGCTTAATCAAATCTCCTTAAAAAGACAGATCAAACACTTATTGCTTTAAAAGGACCTCAGTTGGTTTAATAGAGCTTCCTTCGGTCCAACATGCCTTTGGTGAAGAGACCCTTGCTAGACATCCCTCGACATGATGTATATTTGATAGGTCGTAATGAAGGCAATGTCACTCGGGAAAGTGAAACATGAAATGAAGCATGAAATCCCTCAATACGACAACTTTGTTATCCCTCAAAAAATGGGCCCTAACAATGATGAGTGAATCATCGGAGTCATGGTCCATTATTATGCCTCATCAAACACTTAATGTTTATGGTCATTGCTTGAAGTTGATACACCTCTGAACATGTCGCGAGGATGCGAGAGCATTAATGGGTGCTCGGGTGTTCAAGGGAAGACTCCATGTAGTACGAATCTCGTTTGGACATTTTGCAAAACGCCGACCATGTGTTGATTATGGCATATTGGTTGGTGATAAATAGAGATAGTGGAGGGCATCCCTTAGTTATTATAGCCATCACAAGAGCCAAAGGTGTCTTGTATGGTGTTTAGAGAGGTTATAGCCTTGTCATTGCCTAGGGTTCATTAGGTGTGTAGTTGCACGTGTTTCGGGTCAAAGATGGCCAAAACTATGCTAGGGACTCCAAGCATGTATCATGAATCTCCCAAGAGTCGCAGCCCAGAGTTCAAGAAACCGACTACATATACATAAGCGGCCATATAGCAGCATTGTATTCCTGAAGTTGGGCTATATGCACCCAATGCGCATCTGCAGACTGCAGGCTACACATACCGCATATACGGACCACATAAACTGTGTTTTAGGTACTATTAACTTTAATCAGATCACTGCATCTGATTAAATAAATTGTTGCCCCACTTTTTCCTCACTCATGAACTTACCCAAATCGAATCCACTTTAATGGTTTTGTGATAGAGCAATGAGCCTACCAACAAAAGGACCAAGGTTCAATCTTTCTCTTTTTTTGAAAGAAGCCAAGGTTCAATCTCCACTCCCCTATATTTTCCTACTCAAAAAAAAAACATTCAAACTGTTGCAAAATGTGCTTCTTCGAAAGAGCTTTGGTGAAAATATCTACAATGATGGCTAGGTAAATATGTGAGGGGTGATAATCTCCCATTCACACAATGCATTCCTAATGATAATCTATCTCAATGTGCTCCACTCGTTCATGAAAGGCAAGATTAGTGGTAATATAAGTCGCCGACTTGTTGTCACAATAAAGAGAAAATGAGGTTCAGATTCACAATTCGAGTTCCTATAAACGTGACAAGCCAACTAACATCACAAGGGGCTTACACTGTCGCTATATATCATGCCTCTACACTAGATCTCGGAACTATTGCATGCTTCTTACTACGCCAAGTGAACAGATTTCCAACAATAAACATGGAAAAGCTTGTGATGAAGTATTTATCTTAAGGAGAACTGGCATAATCTACAGTTGCATAAAATGTAATGTCCATGAAACCATGTGACCATTAACATCATATAACCATCCCTTTCCTAGATAATTCTTCATATACATGCGGATGAATAACATGTCAATGACTATATATTGGCTTTTCCATATAATGGCTAAAACTCTTTTCACGCTCTTTTCACATCATAAGAGATATATGAGATATAGAAGTTTGCCTACTACCCTTCTAGCCTCGTATACCGTGCAGCAAGGTTCGAGATTTCGATTTCGATTTCGTTTCGGTCACCTCTAATATCGAAATTTCGGTGAAATTTCGGGAAATTTCGACCATTTCGGTGGAAATGTCATAAATGACTCAAAAGTCATTTTTCGACCATTTTTTTGCAATTTAAGATCTTTCAAGTTATTTACAACAATAAATAGCTCACAAATATACAGTTTTATCATACATATTGCCCGTATATGCTCCTTATATCGCACATATCGGTCATATCGGTCATATCGATCATTTCGTTATTAAGGCTGATTATTGATTGATACATATTGGAAATGGACATCAATAAATCCAAGTTCTTAAAACAACAATAGCTAACAAATGCGTACTTATATCACACATATCTCTCATCCATATGCCTTATATCGCACATATCGCACATATCAATCACATCGATCATTTCACTGTTAAGGCTGATTATTGATTGATACATATTGGAAATGGATATCATTAAATACAAGTTCTTAAAACAATAATAGCTAACAAATGCACACTTATATCACACATATCTCACATCCATATGCCTTATATCGCACATATCGGGGCATATCGTTGAGTTGACTGATAGATATCATACAGTTCTAGTGAATTGCATAATTAATTACATACAGAAAAGATGATATATTTTACAAAGATAAATGACAAAATGAATGAAACAAAGAAGCTATAGCGGATCTCTAGAATCTATAGAGTTGTTTCATCTACATTGCCTAAATAAGGGGAGGTAAAGCTCCCTGTGTTGAAGAAACATTGTATGCATCCCCCCGGTTGCACCATACCCTACCAGAACGGGGGTCTCGCTGGTTAATATCGTTGATTTACATAGGTATCAGTGAAATTTCGCCCATATCGGTGGAAATCCAAGAAATTTTGAACTGAAAACATGAATTTCGACCAATATGTGTCGAATCGGTCGAAATCCGGGAAATCGATGTGTGTGTGTGTGTTTCGAAAGACCCTCCCTCTCAAAACCGAAATTTCGACGAAATCTCGCCGAAATGTCGCGAAATATAAATTTAAATCCACGCCGTGCACTGTCCTCAGATAAGGTGTCCCCCAGGGTGGCATGACCTTAAAACTTAGCATGAATATAGGATGGTTTACAACCAAACAAACTGGCATATACAATAAAATAATTGTGGGAATTGTCTGTTTAGATGCAGCAGGTTAGATGGAATTTTGAAGTCGGTTTTTGCGTGTGGTTTTGCCTCGGCATTGTTAGGTTCAGTCCCCATTTTTTTGCGTGTCGATGATAGTGATCTCTCTAACGAATTATCAACTTAGGCCAGACCAAAAGGCTGCTCAAGCACCAGTTCTACTACATATCCTAGACTCCACGGAAAATAATTCGTTTCTTCATAACCTTGCAAGACGGAGACTCACTCCAGAACTCAGATTTTGCATTGTTAGACGAGCGAAATTATCGTGCAGGACCGTATATCGGTTCAGAGAAAGAGGCACCGGCGGCGGCAGAAGCATTATTACGCACATCACTCTGAATCGACTCCTTTCCTCATCGTCGTCGTTGGCGAAGAGAGAGAGAGAATACTTCTTTTTTATTCATTGTCACCGCTCCAAACTCTCATTCTCCCTCCACCCCAAAATTGCAGTGTTCATGATACTCCAATGGTTCCTTCCGGTTTTACTAGCCCCACAAGCGGATACGAATAGACTATCACAGCCAACCTCGGAAAGAAAAGCTCACCGCGAGAAGAAGGGACTCCTTGGCGGAGAGGCGCTCCATCTCCTTAGCATAGGTGGCCGACGCTCCGGGCGACGCTACCGCCCGGTACCGCCAAGCGTAGCGGCGGCGGGGAGGAGAAGCCGCCGCCCAGGGCGGCATGGGGGAAGGGGCAGCACGGAACGCTGGGACAGCGGAGGCCATGGCGGAGCTCTGAGTCTTGAAGGACGGCGGAGGACCGGAAGGAAGCTGTGTGGAGGAGGAAGCGTCGTCGAGGTGAGGTTATAGAGCGGGTGAGAAACGCTGGAGGGATGGGCTTCGGATATGGTGGTGCGTTTTCTGCATGTGCAGAGAGAATGGAAAAAAAGAAGCCCTTGACACATCTTAGAGAGCGTCAACCACCAGTCAATTTTCTATTTTTGCCAGTAATAACGTATCCTAGAGTCCGCCAAATAGATAATTTTCTAACTTCCGCGAGGGCATACTTGTAATTAGATGGAAATCCGATTCTCATTCTCCACAAATGTATCGTTCCTTCTCGGTCCTCTCCTTGGAACTCCGATCTTCTCTCTAACAACTAGCATGAGGGTTCTCTGGTCCCCTCCCTCCAGGTCCTTCGCTAGCACACTGTGTGATGCTGGCAATTCGAAGGTCTTCCTCATAGTGAGCTACGAAAAGGAGGACAATGCCCTCATATTCATATCTCCCTTTTACCCTTCCTCCCCTCTCGTCAGGTCGCCTACATGTCGCACGATCGACAATGATCGTATCTTAAGGTGAATCAAACGGTTAATTTCTAATTTCTGCAATAATAACATATCCTAAAGTCCATCAAACATATAATTTGTAATTTCTACAATGGCATATTTGAAATTGGATGGAAAACTGATTCTCCTTCCCCACAAATGCATCTCTCCTTCTCATTATCCCCTTAGAACCTCGATCTCCTCTCCAACAACTGGCACGAGGTCTCTCTGATCCCCTCCATCCAGGTCCTTCGCTTACATGTTGTTTGATGGTGGCAATCCGGATGTCTTACTCGCATGAAGTTATGACAAGGAGAAGAATGCCCTTGGATTCATACATCTCCCTTCTACCCTTCCTCCCTCCTGTCAGGTCCTTCTTCGCATGTGTGTCGCCCGATCGACGATGGGCATATCTTAATGTGCGTCAAATGGTTAATTTTCTAAATTCTAGAATAATAACATATCCCGAAGTCCGTAAAATATATGATTTTCTTATTCCTACGAGGGGATATTTGGAATTGGATGGAAACTCGATGCCCCTTCTCCATAAATACACTACTCCTTCTTGGTCCTCCCCTTGGAAACCCGATCTCCTTTCCGACAACTGGTGCAAGGGCTCAACGATCCCCTCCCCTCCCTCCAGGTCCTTCGCTTGCACGTTGTTTGATGGTGGCAATCTGAAGGTCTTCCTCGAGGGAAGCTACGATAAGGAGAAGAATGCCCTCATATTCATACATCTCCCTTCTACCCTTCCTCCCCTCCCCCCAGGTCCTTCTCATGTGTGTTACCTGATCGAGGACAAAAATATGTTTGTACTTAATCAAAGGTTCCTTTATACAAATAGGGTTATGTATCTTGGCCATATTGAATAGCATGTAGTTGGGAGGACATAATTGACATTAACATGAGATATTCAACAATGATCTCCTGTCTGAGAAAGAGTTGGCAATCTGTTCTCTAAAGACTGATTTCGGATTGACCTCTTGAAGTAGGTCCTCTACATAGGAATAAAGATTCGGAGACGTTCGGAATAATCAAGTCAAAGAGTTGAGTTGATGAGGTCAAGATATACTAAGACCTGAATCGAAACTAACATGATCGGGCATACATCCTTTGACCAAAGATAAATATACATCTATATGTCTAAATGTGCACATTAGATAAACCATTAGGTTGAGGATCTAACCAAGGTATGTATACCAATGTGTTGGTATGCATGTGAGGATATATGAGATGTATGATCTCTCAAAAGTACGTACAAGTTCATACTAAATGAACGCGGAGAGAGAGCTCACTCGTAAGATATTTAGAGTCATATAGAATTCCATGCACAATCATCTTGTTTATGAAATAAGCCATGAATCGATATTAATATATGATTTTAGAAAGTATATGATAATATTGGACCCAATTATTGATTGAGAAATCTTATCATATACCATGGAAAGAGATAGTCAGTTAAGGGTTTGAACTTCCGGTATATTAAGGTATTCCAGTATGAAGGATGATGGAGTGTTGGAAATACGCTGGGTTAAAGTTGTCTTAATATATCATCTACCATAACACTTCCATTCCAAGGGAGCAATGAAGTCAGATGAATTTTCGTGGCTCCACTTCATGGCTTAATCTCGTTTAATTATATTCATTTCAATTCTAATTCCAATTTCAATATCCATATGTTGGAAATAGAAGTGGAAAAGAAAATGGAGGTGAACTCAGTTCTAGAGATACTTTTTAAGATCCAAAAGGTTTGGACAAGATTAGAATGAAGTTGGAAGATGGGTTCATCACTCTGGTCATTTGTTGAGCTCATGGAGGGTGTAATTTGTTCTGTTGAGCTCCCATAGAGTGTGAATCATTTCAATTGAAGCTCGAAGATAGAGTGTATTATGTTTTGCCAATAGTAGTATAAACCATGAAATTGGGTAGTTATCCAAGTTCAAGTCACTATATGTTGATAGTACGATTTCCTCGACGTTATCTTCATGTATCTGCGACAACTGCTCATAAATCCTAATTGGATTTTGACTTGTACTTGATGATATCAATATTGTGATTAATAATTGTTATCACCATAAATATGTGCATCTAAGGTTTGTGAATATGATTCACATTCTTTCATTAATAGAAATATTAATTCATAATAATTAATATATATGATTCATATATTATTCCAAAGGCATATATGTTAATATGATTCACATTGTAAAATTAAATGTAAATTGGATTTATATTTTATTTTGGAGTTATGAATGAGATTCACGGTCCATGAGGCAACTTCCATGAAATACTCAATTATGATTTCCATAATTAAATAATGATATTTGGATTATGAAAAAAGGAGGTTGAAACCAAAATTAGGACAAGGGGGTGTCCCTAGGGATGAAACCGGATCGGATATGGTTCGGATATGGCTATTTCCATATCCATATTCGCCTCATCTATATCGAATATGAATCCGGATACGGATACTTATCGGATATGAATTTTGAAAACCATATTCGGTTAACATTCGGATACGAATTCGGATCGAATATTCATCGAATCCGGATATGGTTCGAATAAAGATTGAATATGAATATGGATCGAATATAAAGTGAATACGAATATGGATAAAATAAAGACCCAATACAAACATGATTAAAGACCCATCAATAGACTATATTCCATTAATATATGTTTTTATACTAACAATTGAAAGAGTAATGTAAACGACATGCTTGAATAAAATACCACACATATAAATTAAAAAAAGATGATAGTAATTTCAAAAGTTTTCAAATAAAATATGCCAAATAAAATATAATAACCAAAACTATTGAGTTTCAAGAAAATAAGGACAAGGAGTAATATGAGATCCTCGTTAGTCACCAGTCTTGACCCAAAAACATCCTGCATATTTTATAATTTAGAATTAGTGCTTAAAATAAAATATATTAAACTATATCACAATTTATTAGTTCACCTGAGCTAACTAATTAGAAAGTGGTATCTATTCAAACTGAGTGGATGTTACAATGTCATCTAGAATTGATCCATCAAGAACTTGATTTAAGCCAAACAAAGATGTGATATCATCCATTAACGTGGATGTAGAACCTGCATTAATTTCAAAATATAGTATATGAGTATTCTATTATAATTTCAAACAACTCGACGATAATTCAAAATTTTACTTACCTCCTCTTACCGCCTTCAACCAATCTTGAGTGCACATAAGTGCTTCCACAGTATCTAGTGCTAACCTACTACGATATATATATCAATCATCCTTCCTTTTCCGCTAAATGCAGACTCAGATGCAACGGTAGATATAGGAACACACATAATATCTCTTGCCACCCTTGACAAAACTGGATATGCACCTTGATTAGCTCTCCATCATTGAAGAATATCAAAAGTTGTTGAGCATGTATTGGGATCAATTACTCCATCATCAATATAACGATCTAGTTCAGTTTTTTGTGGCGGATTTTCCGAACTTTGCTTCAAAAATTGGGCAAATTTTCTTCTCTTTCTATCTCCTTGATCTGATTCATCGTTTACACTATTTCTTTGCATTGGTGCATTATAAGAAGGCAATGCAGTGGACGAACAAGTAGAAGAATACTCGGCTAATAACTTCTTTAATATGGACGGAACTTTTTCTATCTCATGTGAAGTACTCTCACCATATAATTGTCCAAAATAAAACTCTATGTACTTCATTTTATAGTTTGGATCCAAAAAACATGCTATCGCCAACATATAGTTGTTTTTTTGCCAATATTTTTCAAATTTCATCTTCATTCTAATAGCCGTTCGACTAATAGTTTTGTCAACATCTACTGACCAATCCAAAAGTTGAATGTAGATTTCACAAAATTCACCAAAAAAATGATTTGAAGTGGGATACTTTGACCCGGAAAAAAGCTCTGTCACATCGTAAAAGATCTTTAAACAATTTGAAATGTTCTTTACTTGATTCCACTCTTCATCTGAAGGATGGTTATTATACTTTGGAACAAACATATGATATATAGCCAAAGCATCTTGATGCTCTAAAGCAGATTTGAGCATTAAGTATGTGGAATTCCAACGGGTAGTTACATCAAGCAACAAATGTTTTCCACGAGAAGAATTCACCTCCATAACTGCTTCTTCAAATTTCTCTTGATGCTGAGGAGAATTTTTGATGAACTTCACGGTTTCTCTGATTCTATCAATGACATGTTCAATTTCCTTTAATCCATCTTGTACCACCAGATTTATTATATGTGCAGCACATCTCACATGAAAGAATTCACCACCCATGATAAGGTTTTTCTGAAGATTTAGTTTCATGATTTTAATGGACACATCATTAGCAGTGTCATTACCAACAATTAGTGAAAACAAATTACAAAATAAATTCCATTCAAGAACTTTCTTTGTGAATTGTTCACACAACTTATCTCCGGTACCTCTTCCTTCAGCATGCATAAAATTTATGATTCTCTTTTGTAATTTCCACTCATCATCCAAGTAATGTACCGTGATGCATAAGTAAGCTTTGTTTTGACATGATGTCCATTTGTCCATTGTAAGACTCACTCTACAGGGGAGTGATTCAAATACATTAAGCAGTTTCTTCTTCTCATCCTCATAAACAGAAATACAAAACTTCTTCTCAGTATTTCTAGACTTAATTTGAAAAGAAGGATTTATGGATTTGATAAAATCCCTTAACCCGATATGATCTGCCATTGCAAATGGATAAGAGTGTAAGATAGACATTTCAGCAAACTTCCTTTGACTCAACTCATCATCAAACTTATAAATGGAAATCTCAGAAGTTGTATCCTTTTATGAAACTTGTAAAAGTTGTTGACTAATGTCTACATTTTTTTCTTTTAGGGCATCAATTATAATGATTCCATAATCGTGTTATTCCCTGTGATGATTCACAAACATGAGGCTCTTTACAGAATTGACAAACTGCCCTAAGTACTTGCACCTCTGTCCCATTGACTTTCTGAAGAACAAGTTCTTTCTTGAAATAACCTTTTGTCCATATTTCAGATGTTTTCTTTTTTCCCTTTCTGTCTTTTTCTTTAGCTTTATCAATTTCATTGCTTTCAGATACTTCATTGGTAGAATTGGCAACTGGAGTCAGATTTGGTGTTTCGGAATCATTGTCGTTATATTCACATCCAAATAACTCTTGAGACATTAATCCTTAACATACAAAAAAGTAATTTAAAATACAATAAAAGTAATTTAGATGTTTCAAAGTATATTTAACAATATAAAACATCATTTTGGATAAATCTATATTTTAATGTGCTCTGCCATATATAGAAGCAACCCTCTTTTTCTTAATAAATTGAGAAAACTACACATTTCAAATATCATAGTTAAATTAATGACAGTGATACAAATTTTAACGAAATAGACATTGGATAATGGTTCCGTACGACAATAAGACATGAGCTTAATATTCGTTGTGAATTCTTTGAATCATAGATATATTGAAAAAATATTTATTATTATGATATATTTAACATTTGAATAATAGCAACAGATACTAAATTATTTTATTTATAGGGCAAACATTGTTGTTGTGAATCTTCTGATATACTCACCTCCACCCTATAATATTCTGTGAAATCATTTACCTACGTAATTTTCATAACTTGCAACATATGAAATCAACATTTCTAAGCCACTTGAATAAAAGGCTGAAAACAATATTTAGATTTGACTGAAAGCAATATAAAATACAAAGGATGGAAGCAATATAAAACACGAAGGATGAAAGCAAAATAAAAGGCTGAAGCAATATAAAACATGAGAGAAAAGAAGGAACTTTATATTTGGCTCATTAAAATGCAGTTTTCCATTAACATCGACCATATTTATCTCAACGATCATATTTATTTTATAAATAAAACTTCATAAAATCTAACAAGTCGCACTTACGAAGGATAGATGCAGATCGTGAGGTGCATAATGCAATTCTTTGAACTATTCATAGTTCGTGTTGTTGTCTTCACGTCGGGGAAGAAGGTTGTGTCACCAAGGATGAGGGAGGGCCGACTCGAAGGAGTCGAGCTGAGTGGTGGATGATGAATAGAAGAAGGGCCTACGACTTGCAAACTTGGAATTGAATGCAGTCGTGGCTCATATGGACAATGGACTTCTCGGATGGAGGAGATAAACCAACGCACATGTAATTGATATTTTTTGGAAATTGCTTTTTTGGAAGTTGGAATGTTACGAGTGTTGTTAGAATTTATTAGTTATAAAAGGTGTGAATGGAATAGGAAACGTCTCATATATTTTTGAATTGGAAAGGTTGAATTAGTAATAGAAGGCATGAATGGAGTGCAATAGGAATCTCCGTGAATTGTGATTTGAGATTCTGAGAATCCTGGAAGCTAATAATGCTAAAAGAGAAATCGGATATCCGGATCCGGATCCGATCTTTTTTACTAAAACCATATCCGTTTTCATATCCGAGCATTTTTAAAATTTCATATCCGTATCCGGATTCAGATTCGATCATAAGTCGGATACGGATAACCATATTCGATGATTTTTCGTATATGGTAAGCGGATATCCGCACATATCCGTATCCATTTTCATCCCTAGGTGTCCCACGTGGCTCCACATGGACATCCACCTTGGTTTTTTGTTTTTATGATAACTAAAAAGATAACTAGGATATTTCTTGAATGTAAAGGATTTATTCGTAGCCTATAGATCATTATCCAAAGGCTCACAAATATGGACCTCCCCTTTAGGAGTAGGCCTTGGGACGTCCCCCTCTTGTATTTAAGAGAGCACTTGGCCTCTGTCTAGGGAGCACAATTCATTCCATTAATTCCACGTTGCCTTGAGAGCATAGAGAGAAAGAGAAAAGAGAATCAATAACTCTCTTGGGTGTCCCATTTCTACCATACATAACCGTGCACATCCTCCATATTTACTCCACGTTCTCTATATTGGTTCATTTATGTGAGAGAAAAGAAAGACTTCTTCTTTGTGCTTCATGTATATAAAGAAGGAATCGATTTCGTGCAACAAAATCAGGAGACATGAACCATCATGGACTGCTTTAAGAAGAAGTTCGTGGGAAGCTACGTAAGCCATCTTCACGCTCGTGAGAGAAGAGTCATCGGATCGGACTCAATTAAGAAGGTCTCTTCCTTTAGATACCTGCGCTGCAAAAGTAAACCTAATACTCTTGTGTCTTTGCAAAATGGTTTGGAAATTATTTCCTAAGCCATGTAGTTTCGCACTATATTTTTGGTATGCTTGTATTAGAGGTTATGCAATGAAATCTACTTATTTGCAAGCTGTCTGCTATTTTTCCGCATTTCCATGATGTAGAGTGTTGAACTCACTTCACGTGGTTTATGTTGTACATGTTCAATATCTATGCATTTTGTTTTATAGAATGTTTCAATAGTGCTTCTAGGATCACAAATCCAGCAAAATAAATATAAAACACAACATGTAAGCCACGAGGAGGAAGAGAACGACCTTAAATCTGTACATCTCCCTTCTACCCTTCTGACGAACCGTAATTTTTGCCCTTTTAGGGTGCGTAATTAGCACTTGAATGTCATCGCAGTCAGGCTGGATTCAATCCATCAAAGACCACCTAATTTGTATATATCAATGAAATCAGACGGTCGTATTTTTATTTTACTTGGTAAGTAACCAAGGTCGAACTCAAGGACACGAGCCTATCTCGTGATTATTCAGACTCTTATTTATTTATTAAGTGTTGAGTTAGAGAATAATAGGTCAAATAATGCAAGAAGACAAGACAATGCATCAAACAAGTACAAAACATGCATTTTTTTAATCATGCGATTAGATGCGACGAAATGCAATGAAAAATATGCCCTAGGTAGGGAATACTTGAGCCATTAAAATACAAGTCAAATCAGGGTCAAATAATGAAGCAATCTTTATTCATGTAAAAATTAGGCACGAGAATCATTGGAATCAAGACACTTAATAAATAAAATAACACATTAATTTTTTTAGTGCCAAATTGAAAAGACAAGCATGCCATAAAGAATACAATAAAGAGAGCTTCAAAATGCCACTGAAATCGTCTCAATCGGAGTTACGAAGCTCAAGATATGCATAAAAGAAGACAAGGGCATAAACGCAAGAAAACATGAAGATAACTAGCAGAAAGGTCCCTGAGAAGGACTATAATGTAATTAAAATAAGATGCAGGACTTTCCCTGTAAATATCCCACACGCGCGGGGGCATATTTGCAATTATTAAAACCCACGAGGGTCAAAGTGCAAATAACCCCAGGCACGCGTGGGCTGCACGTGGATCAGGATCTGTCTGCAATATGGAGAAGTCGGTGGGGCCTCCTTGCAATTTTCCCAGGTCGCACGTGACCTTCACGTGCTCTCCAGGCTCGGTGTTCGCTGAGGCTCAGAAGCAGCTTCGGATAGGCTCGGCAGCGGCTCGGGGGTCTGGAGAGGCTCGGGATAGATTCAGAACCCCCAAGCCTCGAGCTCTGGCGCCGCGGCTCGGATGTTCTCTGAAGTTGACATGTGGCCGATCGATCACCGTTAGATCTCGAGGATCCAACGGCACCTGGAGATGGCGCTCATGGGCGACGTGGACGCTTCTGCGCCGTTGGATGTGCTCCAGAGAGGAGCATCCAACGACACATGTACCTTTATCTTCGGCTGCAACTGGCGGCGAGACCCGAGCTCCAACGAAGGAGCTCCAGCTCCGCCACTCTATTTCGGACACGACGGACCTCCCCGGAGCTCCCTTGATGAACGTCAAGATAGCTGGAAGCTCGGGGAAGACTCCGGACCTCATGGATCATCCCATCGGAGCTCTGGTGACTGCGGTGTAGTCGAAGAAGTTAGCTCTGATGGAGCTCCGGCCAGTGCGAGATTTGGGGACCTGCATAGTTAGGAACATAGCCGAAGCAAAAGGGGAAAAGCGTGTGTGCGTGGGATGGGAGCTCTGTGAGCGGAGAAGGTGGGAGCTAAGATCCCCTCCGCCGTGAGGGCGGAGGAGTTGTGTCGGAGGCGTTATGCGGTGTGGAAGAAGTAGAGGGTGAATGGAAAGCGGCGTGTGAAAGGTGGATGTCAGGCAGAGCTCGAGAGGTGATCCATGGACAACAAAAGTGGAAAGGGAATCCTAATTAGTTAGGCAAAAAATAAGATAAAATTGCAAAGAAGATCGGGAGGCTTACCTGAGGTCAGGCGGAGTGGAGGCATGGGCTGGGCATCGTATAGATGACCCGGGGTCATCGCACGTCGAGGGCGGCTATTCCTCGGAGCTCGGACGGGGCGGAGCCACCTCGACGCAGCTGAGAAGCAGCGGGTCTCACCGGGGGCGTTTGGGTCGTCGTCGCTCGATCTTGACTTCTCCCCCTGTCACAGGGAGAAGGAGGAGGGCTGGGCCCTTCCCCTCAAGAAGGTGGATGGTTGTGACAGGCGGGGGAGTGGGGTTATTTGAAGGTCGAATGTGGAGGTTCCGATGAGTGGGGTCGTGGCTTTCATGGAGTGCATGGGACAAAGGAGAGGGGATCGTGGGTGGTGGAAGCACGCGCAAGGGTGAAGGATGATGGGGGAATGTTGTGGAGTGGCTGGCGAGAGAGGAGGTCGTCGGAAATGGTGGAGGAAATGGGAAGGGGGAGGTTGCCACGCAAGGTAGCGAACGTGGGAGAGAGGTCTTACCGGAGGTAGACGAAGGGCTCTGGCCGTTGGATCTTGAGATCCAAAGGTTGTAGGACAAGCGCTAAGGGAAGGTTGCGATTTAATCTCGGGTGACGCGGTCGAAGGGTCATGGGCGCGCCATGTGTCATGATAAGAGCAAGGTGGGGTTTCGATAGTTGAGATGAAGGATGGATGATGATCGGATGGTCAGAGATCTCATCGGAAATGCGTGGTGGAGATTAAGGCTCCCGAGGATGATCGGGTGGAGGAAATGCGGCCACGTGGCGCGAGGAGGAAAAGGCACTAACAGATGGTGGTGATGAGGTCAGGAGATCGATCGGGCGGTTGATATCATAGCGGCAGTGGACGGTGGAGATCAAGGCTCTCAGGCCTTCATCCAACGGTGGCTGGGCGTGAGCGGCATGGCACGATGAGAGGTGGCCACGTGGCTCAACCAGAATGAGCCATGTGGCTCAACCAGATTATTGCGAGAAAGATTGTGAGATATGAAGGAGCAAATAGCCGAATTTGAGAAAACTCAAAACATGAAAGTTGTAGATCTCGATGAGATCTACAAGTTTCATGTTGACCAAAAATTGATATGAGAATTTAGAACATATTTTTGAGGGTATTTTTAAGGATAAAAACACCATGATTTTTAATTTTGATATTTTTTGTGATTTTTAATTTATTTAAGACTCCGATAATTACAGGACTTTATCTGGTTTTTATTGACACACTTTTAAGCAAGGGGGTTAAAAATGAAGAATTAAGATGATGAAATCGAGTTTCATCTCCCCCCTATACTTAAACTATGCTCGTCCCCGAGCATCAAGAAAATGAATGAACTGGATTAACCCCCTTGTGCATGTGAGTACAAGATCCAATCTGTTCAAGTCCACTCAACTTTAGAGGTCCAAAATTTTAGAGCTCAACCCGCCTTACTCAAGAGGCACCCAATTCATCTAATTTTCTAGACTCTCCCTGATATACATATAGACTAAGGGTATGATATTTAGTGTTGACTGCGTTCACGGGAGTAGAGTCAAAACTTCACCCAAGGTCTTGGTCTGAAAAACTATCCTGAGGACCCAATCCTCAACACTAGGGAATAAATCAAACCTTGCGTTCCGTTCACCGTCTCTTTAGTTGTCAGACTTAAAAATGTAGATGGAAGGCCAGTAATGGAGGGCATGGGATCGTGTCATTTCTTCTCTCCCTCTCATTGGAACAAGGATCCTTTCTTAGTGCCTTATTACACAACACATTTTTTGGTGTTGATCAGTGCATCCGTCAAGAGAAGTTGGAGTCGTCTGCACTTGTTTTCCTGGGAGTACTCCGGGGTGTGTCTTTTTTGAGTACATATCGTACCTTCTACACCCAGACTTGTAGCATTTACGAAGCAGAGCTCTTTTTTGGTGCAAGCCCGACTCCTGATCCTAAAAGCGGTGGTCCAAGTGGACACTTTGAAAAGTTTGGGAGCGTTCGCCTTTAGTGGAAGCTCTTTGATATTTGACTTTGTGGAATGAGAGCTTTTCTTTGAAATTTCATTGATTTGTAGTATTTTTTGCTAGCTCCACTGCTTTTAACAAGACTTGGCACACACTGATCAACATTTTTTTATTTACTTCACACTCTGGCACTTAGGTCAATGTCAAGAGATTAGTATAAGAACCAAGTTCTCATATTGGCTAAAATTGCTGACACTCAGGTTTCATGAAGCTTTCAGAGATTTTTTCCCATCCTCGAGCATCATTAGATCAAGTCCAGACTCGAATCCCTCATCCCAATCCGTCAAGTGAAGAATCAACTCATCTCATCGAAACCGCAGTCGTGCGTGTGATGTGTTGATCATATTCTTATGGTCTGAGACTAAGCATGAAATATAGCATGCAAATCTAGAAATCTAGGGGAATGTGGATGATTAAGTCTAAGACCCTGATGGCTAAGGCTGGTTAACCTAAAATCTCAAGTCCTCATAAACTAAGTTTCCTTGAACATTTCAGATCCTGGGTGGAAGTGTGATTGTAGAGGATTAATCCAGCTCCTTCATTCAAAAAACAAAACACACAATTTTTAAGCTTCAAGAGATAGGACCGCCTAAACTCAGTTAAGTAGATGCATCTGCATTCAACCAGTATGAGTGTAAGTACAGGCCGGAGCCCGTTACTTGAGGACAGGGCCTTATGCGATGTCCTCTAAACCACCCACTCTGCTAAGGGTGAACCCTCACTGAATGCGGCTACTTATTTGGGCTTAGTAGTCACCAATGACTCTTAAAGGATTTTTTTTGGATTTTCTCATTTTTATGGAATTTTATTTAGAGGTTAGAACACTGGTTAGACTCAACTTTCCTTGAAAAGAGAAAGAAACTTTCAAAACCATGTCACACAAATAAAAATTTTCAAAACATTTTCAAAAAGACTTTTCATAACAAGAAAACTCATTTTTCAAATCATTTTTGAAAATATTTTTATAAAAATAGTATAACATATTATAGAAAGCTGTGAAAACCCACTTGAGTCCGCTTAGTTCAAAGGATTTTACTTTAGCCAAAAAGTTTTAAAATTTTTAAATTTTTCATATTATATATAAAGTTTGTATATTGTATATACGGTATACCCCCCTATACTTAAACTTTGCTATGTCCTCATAGCACTAGATGATACAAGTTCATAGGTCCATTTAAATATAGAGAAATATACGGGAACTAAGAGGAGCTCTCCAGATACTTAGGTTAGAAATAACCTAAGTATAAAGGCAAGAAAAGATGAGTGGAGAAAAATCACAGGGACTTGGCCCCCCTATACTTAGGCTGAGATTAGCCTAAGTATAAAGATGGAAATTTGATGTTGGGAGAGACCCAAGGTGAACGATGAAGAAGGATGGATATACAAGTGAGTGGATGAATCTGTGGAGATTAATGGAGTGACAAAGGCTCAGGGGAGGGTGTCGGAGTGAATATGGCTCAATCAAGCATGCAAAACCCTTCAATTTCACACATGAAACCAACCAAGGTTGGTTTATTATCTTGTCGGTTTTATTGGTGATTAAAACATTCTATTTATACGCGGCAACAAAAATGTTAAGTGAAATCGACTGCGCACGAGGGTGTTGCTCTCCCAAAATAATTTTTTTACTCCATTTTAGGTTGACTTGCAATTTAACAGTCCCAGCTATTTAAGGTTGTCACTGAATTAAGGTGAGCACATAAATCAAGCAATCATCGTCTACCGTTCATTCCAATGTTCCTTTAACCTAGGTGATCAAGCTAGGAGGAGAAATCGAGAAAAACCATGTATTCGATAAAAATCATGATCTCAGCTAAGCGATAAAACATGCAGTGACGACAAAAATACTTGAAAACTTGGGCTGTTTTTTCAAAAACCAAAATCATGTATGCATGTCGATCAAAAGCCGCACCTAATCATACTTCTATTAGCAGGGAAGAATGTCTATTAAATTTGGCTAAGTGGAGCGAGATTATGTGCGTCTATATTTTAGTGTGTCCTACCTACAAGCAAGCACGTAAAAAATGAAAAACAAAATACGATCAAAGAACCGCGTGCCTGGTCCTAGGTCGACACTCAAGTGGGGACGATCCACACACAACCACATTCGTTCGTTTACAATTGCGAGTCTTCGATTGAAGACCGTTGTAAAGACGACTATTACAAGATACAATGATATGCAAAATGACATTTTTTTTCTTTCTTTTCGACTTGCTCCAAGCCTGCTTCTGTGGCTCCTCGCAGCTGGAAGCACCTGCTCTTCGCCTCCTTGATCACCAAGGGCCCTGCCACAAAAGCAAAGATTAGAGATCAATTGAAAAGAAAAATTTTGCAATGCAATATAGATGAACAAATTGATCTATATAAAAGAAACACTTAATTAAATAAATAAAAATCAAAATAATATAAGAAATGAGCCGTGTCCCCGGCAACGACGCCATTTGACGAACCGTAATTTTTGCCATTTTAGGGTGCATAATTAGCACTTGAATGTCATCGCAGTCGGGTTGGATTCGGTCCATCAAAGACCACCTAATTTGTATATATCAATGAAATCAGACGGTCGTATTTTTATTTTACTTGGTAAGTAACCAAGGTCGAACTCAGGGACACGAGCCTCTCTCGTGATTATTCAGACTCATATTTATTTATTAAGTGTTGAGTTAGAGAATAATAGGTCAAAGAATGCAAGAAGACAAGACAATGCATCAAACAAGTACAAAACATGCATTTTTTTAATCATGCAATTAGTTGCGATGAAATGCAATGAAAAATATGCCCTAGGTCGGGAATACTTGAGCCATTAAAATACAAGTCAAATCAGGGTCAAATAATGAAGCAATCTTTATTCATGTAAAAATTAGGAACGAGAATCATTGGAATCAAGACACTTAATAAATAAAATAACACATTAATTTTTTTATTGTCAAATTGAAAAGACAAGCATGCCATAAAGAAGACAATAAAGAGAGCTTCAAAATGCCACTGAAATCTTCTCAATCTGAGTTACGAAGCTCAAGATATGCATAAAAGAAGACAAGGGCATAAACGCAAGAAAACATGAAGATAACTAGCAGAAAGGTCCCTGGGAAGGACTATAATGTAATTAAAATAAGGCGCATGACTTTCCCTGTAAATATCCCACATGCGCGGGGGCATATTTGTATTTATTAAAACCCGCGAGGGTCAAAGTGCAAATAACCCCAGGCGCATGTGGGCCTCACGTGGATCAGGACCTGTCTGCAATATGGAGAAGTCGGCGGGGCCTCGTTGCAATTTTCCCAGGTCGCACGTGACCTTCACGTGCTCTCCAGGCTCGGTGTTCGCTGAGGCTCAGAAGCAGCTTCGGATAGGCTCGGCAGCAGCTCGGGGGTCTGGAGAGGCTCGGGATAGGTTCGGAACCCCCAAGCCTCAAGCTCTGGCGCCGCGGCTCGGATGTTCTCTGAAGTTGACACGTGGCCGATCGATCACCGTTAGATCTCGAGGATCCAATGGCACCCGGAGATGACACTCATAGGAGACGTGGACGCTTTTACGCCGTTGGATGTGCTCCGGAGAGGAGCATCGAACAACACTTGTACCTTCATCTTCGGCTACAGCTAGCGGTGAGACCCGAGCTCCGGCGAAGGAGCTCCAGCTCTGCCTCTCTATTTCGGACACGACGGACCTCCGCGGAGCTCCCTTGACGAACGCCAAGATAGCTGGAAGCTCGGGGAAGACTCCGGACCTCATGGATCTGCCCATCGGAGCTCTGGTGACTGCGACGTAGTCAAAGAAGTTAGCTCCGATGGAGCTTCGGCCAGTGCGAGATTTGGGGACCTGCATAGTTAGGAACATAGCCGAAGCAAAAGGGGAAAAGCATGTGTGCGTGGGATGGGAGCTCTGTGAGCGGAGAAGGTGGGAGCTCAGATCTCCTCCGCCGTGAGGGCAGAGGAGTTGGGTCGGAGGCGTTATGGGGTGTGGAAGAAGTAGAGGGTGAACGGAAAGCGGCACGTGAAAGGTTGGATGTCAGGCGGAGCTCGAGAGGCGATCCATGGACAACGAAAGTGGAAAGGGAATCCTATTTAATTAGGCAAAAAATAAGATAAAATTGCAAAAAGATCGGGAGGCTTACTTGAGGTCGGGCGGAGTGGAGGCCTGGGCTGGGCATCGTATAGAAGACCCGGGGTCGTCGCACGTCGAGGGTGGCTATTCCTCGAAGCTCGGGCGGGGCGGAGCCACCACGACGCAGCTGAGCAGCTGCAGGTCTCACTGGGGGCGTTTGGGTCTTCGTCGCTCGATCTTGACTTCTCCCCCTGTCACAGGGAGAAGGAGGAGGACTGGGCCCTTCCCCTCGTGAAGGTGGACGGTTGTGATAGGCAGGGGATCGGATTCCCTTGAATCTCGATGAATGTCGATGCTCCAGTTACCTTATATCAAAGAATCATCAAAACTTAATATGGGGTCTTCGGATTCCCTTGAATCAGATCAACGTAAATATCGAACATTTGATGAGTTAAGAGGAACAGAGGTCACGTGGTATAAGACCCCTAAGTATCATATTTCATTAAATCTTGCTTTCCAACCCAATCTAGAATCCAATTAGGCAAACGAGCACATAATGAGTCCATGATTCACATCCTTTATTCTTTTATTTTAGCAGAAATCCCTCTGTAAAATACCTCTAAATGTATACTAATTCTAATAAATTAGCAGTGTGTATGCTTTTGTTAATATTGTATATTTACCATTCTTTTTAACCAAAACCAAAGAGTAAAGAAGAAAATAAAGAAAAGAAATTAAAGAAAGTTGCAATTATAGAATAAGTACAGACTGACCCGAACCCCGAGAGAAGGTCATTGGCCTGATCGACAAGGAATAAGTAGGGAGCGATAGGGTCTATTTTGTTCATAAAATCCAAATAAAAATCTTGTTGATATTATTTATTTTTTATTTATTTGTAAAAAAATTATTATTATCCTTTAATTAAAAAAGTCTCGAAATGTTTTGTAAATAAAAATGCGTATTAACTAATAAAAATTAAATTGTGTACAATTGTACAATACCTATATTTGTATATATGTATTCATTCAATCATATATTTATCTATTTTTTGTATATAAATTTTATATATATTGTATTCTTAAACACTTGTATATATTTTTAATAATTTTATAAAATTCATAAAAACAAAATAAAATAAAAATAAATTCAATTCTTCATTGTACAAAAGAACCAATAATGTATATATTGTACATAAACCTAATTAATTAACACAAGTAATTAATTTTTAAAAATCCAACAAAATATTTTTATACACTCTAAATTATTTTTTAAATAAATAAAATATAAAATACAATCTATTTTTGCAAAAAACAATAAAATAAAAATGGGATATTTACACCCATAGCCCTGAGACATTTCGTATTTACCCCAGGAGCCCTGCGCAATCGCGAATTACATGAGAAACCTCGAATAATAGTTAACTCTTAAACAAAATAACATGTGTTAGTAGATGTTTAGTTTTGGTGGACGTCTGTTTAGGTGGACCAAAATGCCCTCAGATTGGTTGTGCTCCAACGTCTAGAAATAGAGTCGTTGTTGGTCTTCTCTCCCATGCAACGTCCTATAATATGAGGGGCAGAGACCCCCATTCGAATGGAATTTTTTTTGACAAAATACATGGGCGAGCTACGAATGAAAAAGGTTTAAATTTTGTATTTTTCGTGATGCTACAAAATGTTTTATTTTTTGTATTGCTACAAATTACTGTTTTGCAGATGTTTATGATCATTGCAGAAAATACGGTCATGTTCCTTGGAATCAACATCTAGCGTGCGTTGCCTTTGCGACATCGAAGCTGTTCTGAAGACCTCCGGTAAACCACAAAGCAAAGGAGCACAATTCTACACATGCGCCTTCAAAACTTGTGATTTCTTTCATTGGAAGGATGAGCCGTGGAGCAAAGGAGCACAATCTTCTAAGAATGATCGAAGTAAAACAACCTATATCAAGAAATCTCCACCAACATATGAGAATGTTAACCTTGTATTATTTAAGCTTTTTCAGCAATAGTGGTATGGCTAAAAGCTATATCGATATGTTTGATATTCATAGCCATGTTAATAACATACACGATTTTCAAATAATATTTTGCAATAAAAGCAGAATCTCATGTATACACGATAAAGTGGTGATTGTTCATGTAAGGATCCCAAAACAAACAGTTAACATAGTTATATACATAGTACATGTAAGGATTGATCATGTACATATCCAAAAATACACATATAAGAAGTCACTTGAGCATCCAAAAATACACATATCCAAAAATATGTATTAGCTTGTCCATGAAGCGCTAAAAAATTCAAAAAACGCTTCCAGCTCTCTCCTAGCACTTTTCCTGCAATGAGAAATAAGGATACCATTCAACATTGCCATATCTAAGATTTAGTGGTGATCGATGCTCCTACTTGATTTCTAAGATTTGATGAGAAGTGATATACCTATCGATCCATCGAGGCTGGAGGTCCATCTCGAAAGGAATCCAAATCTCTGGTTCTTTTTTGGCCATGCCCCCTTCTTGGTAGACCTCCCCCCCCTCTTCCTCTCGTCGAAGAACTCCCTGACCTACTCCCAATTCCACCAGGAAAGAACACATGTTTTAAGTTGATGTTGGTTCATAAGTAAAGACCTAATCCACATAAAATGCAAAACAATTGAAATAAATACCTTCTGTTGGCCAATGATTTTTGAGCGTTTGAAGAATCTTGCATTGAGGGACCTACTGCTATCTCTCGGTTCATTCGCGCGACACTCAACGATTCATTGATTGATTCTTTGCAAATGCGAGCTTGGTGCCCGAACTTGCTACACCTACTGCATTATGCCTTGATTTACCATCATTCTCGTCCCTTGGCCGAATGCGATTCTTTCGCGGTCGCCCTAGCGACCTTGTGGTGCGAGGTGGTTGCACCTTGAACGGAAGATTGACCACCAACCAATGACTCTTGTCAGGAATTGGTCAAATGTAAGCAGATGAGTAGGCTTTCCTATAACGATCGACTTTGTCGTAATCATCGACGTAATTCTTTCACCTCACTCCTCTAATGCTTCCCAACGCTGCTGCTGCATGTGTTCATGGAAGCCCACATAGTTGCCATCTTCTACACGAGCATTCGCGAGCCAGAAGGTTCAAAACATACCTCCCCGAAGGAGTTTCCACTTCCACATGGCAGTCATCATCTCTTCTAATAATGAATCCTTTCAAGTTCCTTGTGATGCTTCTCACGTAGGACAAGGCCGACGGTGCAACATTTTTCTTCCAAGTCTTCGATCGTCGAAGTCTTTCTTCCATGGTTGTCATCAACTTTTGCCTTATCCAATCAATAAGCTCACAAATGGGCATGTTTCTTGATGATGATTGATGAATCCCTGATTCTCACTCTTTATTCTTTTATTTTAGCTACTTATCTTAGCAAATCATTATGTAGAAAGGTGTAAATACA